>VZRX01023335.1:0-53162 GCA_013398075.1 Notiomystis cincta | reverse complement strand
CGGGCACGGCGGGGCCGGGAGCCGCTGTGGGGCGGGCGGCGGCACCTGGGGTGCGGGAGCAGCGGCCGCACGGTGCCCCCCGGAGCTTCCGCACCGCTGCGTGTGCCGGGGAAACCCAGGCCTCCGCCCGGGCTGCGGCGGCGTCAGCAGAGGAACAAACAGTCTATTCATGTAGGACGGCACATCTGTAGCATAGTCCCGTCTCCCCGTGTTCCCGCCGTACCCGTGTACGCAAGGGATTACGGTGTAAATTTGGCGAAAATGGGTTCGATTTTCTTTCCCTTCCTCAAAGCACTGTGCACCAGCCAGGAAGGATTTACATTGTATTTAAAGCAACGTTTTCACCAGTGTGAGCCAAAGCTGGAAAAAAATCCTGAAGTATTTACTTTCGTAGTTGACTGAAAGGCTGAACTGTGCAAGCCCTATCACCAGGTATCTAGGTTTTTTTGTGTGTGTACTGGAGGAAGGAAGCAGGTAAATTCAGCCACGTGGATTAATCTTTTGTGGTTTGTTTATTTGTTGTTTTGGGGGTGGGCTTTTGATTTTTTAAAAATTATTATTTATTTATGTACACATTAGGCACATATTTGTGGGCAGCAGCAGTAGGGAGGGCTAAACCAGAGACCGTTTGTGTAACCAGGAACCATATTTTGGGTACATCCAGTAATTAGGTTTTATAATTTGGCCTGAAAACCTTAGGATCTTGGTTTGGTTGGTGGGGTTTCTTTTTTGCTTGCTAATCTATCTTATAGAAGGAATTTATCTGCATTCACCATTTTTCTGGTGTTTCTGTGTTTTTTTCTGAGTACTGCTCTGCTGCTGTGGTTGCCATTACCAAAGAATGGTAATACTTAAGTAATTCACCTGGGAGCAATGTGTTGGTTCTCTCTTTCTTTGCTCCTTAGAACTGTATGCTTTTGTGAAATTCCAAATGCCCTTCATCATGCTGACTATCATTCCTTGCTGGATAGAGTTTGCTTGTGTGCATGCCTTTTTTTAAATTACTGTCTTTTATAAATTCAGGTGTCGGATTACCATGGATGTAAAATCAGCGATCCGTACTGCTGGCTTGAAGATCCTGATAGTGAACAGACAAAGGTAATCTTTCTTTGCATGGGCATGGCTTTTTTCACTTTTATAGACCAGGTGTACTGGTACTCTGCTTTTGAAGAACCTTTTTGAAAACTTATATGGTGAACGAAGGTGTAGTTCATGTGATATCTCATGGCACCAACAGCAATACCATTATTCTTTGTCCATGTTTTAATGGAGGAAAGGTTGGATGGGGTTTTGAGCAACCTGGTTTACTGGCAAATGTCCCAGCCCATGGCAGGGGCATTGAACAAAATGATCTTCAAGGTCCTTTCCTACTCAAACCATTCTGTGGTTCTATGAAAGTCTGGCACACTTGGTATAATTTAGATCACAGAACTTGCAAAACCAAACCTGTGCATATCTTGCACCCATTTTTCATGGGCAGTTTGAATGTTCAAGGTGGTGGTGTCCTACTGAAGAGAAAAGCTTTAAATTTTAGGATGCTTTGTCCACTGTCCTAAGTACATCTAAAATTTAATATTGCCATAATAAAATAGTTAGGAAAGAGGGTAGAAGGAAAACTTGGGCTTGCTTTCTTCAAAAACTGACAAAGTGTGTGAGTACATTTTTTTTAACTCCTTTTTAAAGGCAAAACCAAAAACATTTTCCTCCTGAAGTTAGGTTTTGTTAGTGTCTGTTATTACAGATTGTAGGTGTTGCAGTGTTTTCAGCCTGCATTCTGTTATAGCAAGAATGTGCTGCTGGAACCAGTCTTTCATTGAGAGAGAACCATGAAAAATAATGACTGGAGCCAGTTTCTCTGATATCATGGCATAGGGAGTTGCAGGGATGATAGGTGGCAGTGGAGGGGGCTTCTTCTGCTTAGTGATAATTCAAGTTCCAGGTCCAAAACACTGGCTTCTACACAGTATGCATGAGTGTGTCCAAAGTTGATGAAGGGCATGATCTCTGTTCAAAAATATCCAACAGTGTGTCTTTCCATTAGTGAGATTCCTTCTAGGTTGTTCTTTGTGTATGCTAACCTTACATATTTTCATGAGCCTGAGGTTTGTCAGATAGGACTTGCAGTAACTGTCAAGGGCAAGATAAAATGCGTACAGTTAGGATCTAATTCCTTACCTACAAATCTGTCAGCATATGGAAACAGTCATGTGGATTAAAAAGGTTGATTTGGGGTCAGGTTTTAGTGGAAAAACTCTGCCATGGTCATTAATATTGAAAATGAGATATTTAGAAAGTTGGGAAAATTTGATTTTTTTTTAATTCTGGTATCTAAGAAATAGTAAACACAGGATGATTTCGTGCCAAATTGAGAGGAATGCATATATGGGAGTTATGGTTATGTCCTCCTTTTAGAGATGCCTTACAGACACCTATTAAAGTTTCTTGGGATCCTGTGAAAGATTAGGGATTGAGAAGTTGCAAAGACCTGATTTCTTGTGTCCTTGTGTTCAATAGTGTAACCACATACTGTGAACAATTTGGGTGAGAACACTTGGAGGACAGTGAATCACACTGTCCAGACCTTGTAGTTTATATAGGAGGCAGAATAAGGAATTATAACAGCCTAGCAAAAGTGCAGCAGCCCAGATACAAGTTGTCATATTGGTGGAATGAGAGTCATTACATCTTACTTGCCTACACTGGAAAAACCACACACCTTGGCAGAATTTTGCAGTACAGAATTGCAGCAGTAATAGTAGTATGACAAAAGGAGTGGATAGAGTTCCTGTGCAAGTAAGTATGCAGGTATATCACCTTATTCCAAAGTTTCAGGAGTTACTGAATAAAGATAATTAAAGTATTTTTCTGGTTTACCTCCTTCATAGAAGAAGTCAGAAAAAAAGATGCTGTCAAATAGATACACAAATATGTTGGAATTCTGCTTTTCTAGGTGTAGCAGGAATAGACATGTCAAGCATTGGTGTGCTTACAGAAAATAAATGAGTAGGCTTCATTTAGTTTCTGTATTGAGTCAGTGGAACATAAAGTTTGCTATTCCCTGAAGCATGGAGAAAGAAGCAAAAGTATGTGAGATGGGTTTTAACTCTCATATGTCCATGGTGGTTTCATCTGATGTCCACTGTAGAGCTAAAGGGACTGGGATGAAGGAAATTACCCACAACAGCTATGAGTATAAAAAAATTTATCTACTTTCTGTAACTAGTCCAAATGATTATGTGGACTCCTGATAGCTAGCAGTTTACAAACAAGTGAACATAGAAGGGTGGAACATTTTTTTGTAATTGCCTAAATCAGGTATTTTTGCAGTGTGAGTAGAGTGCAGCTGATCCACTATAGTTTGCAGGTTTCCATTAAGTCAGGTGGTTGTGTGGTTTCTCTCCACCTTCTCTGCCCTTTGTGCACTGACATGAATGCTTCTGTCCCTCCCTTGCATGGGTATAACCATCACAAGCTGATGTTCTGAGAGGCAACACTTTTGTGGATTTGTTTTCTATTGACATACGTGCCTAATCTACATCACTCCAAGGCCACGCGGTAGTTGGATCTACGACAGTCCAAGAATGGGATCTTGCCTTTTCTGTCCACCCACAGTCTAGTTTTAATTAGGTGAAAGTCAAAAGATCTACAGATTTTTCAGCTGGGTCACAAAGATGTTCATACTATGTATGCAGTGCATTTATCTCCAAAAAAAAAGAAGGTTATTGAAATCTGCAGGTGGCTCAGCAGGTCCAGTGCACAGTCATAGAGCTGATGAAGCCACTCATGAAGTCACATCCTCACTCTCTTGTTGCAGAGCTGTTGTTCAAGGAGTATGTGCTTCCACATTCACAGTCTCCATGCTTTGCTGTATTGCTTGCTTTTCCCCTGTGTGTGCTTGGGTGGAGCAGTCAAAGGCAGCTATAAGTGAACTCCCTTCTCCAGATACCTAAATAAAAATGAACCCCTGGTTGGATGTGGAATTTCCTATCTCACTTTGGGGAAAGGAAGTGCAGAATGTGAGTTCATGCTCTGCTGCTCTTTGGCTGTTGACTTCTAATACAGATTGAGGAAACATCCCCAGCATAGTTGAAATAAGCTGTTCTGGTGAAACCCTTTTGGTAATGATATAGGACACAACTGCAAAACCACACTTACAATGTTGTCTTGGCTTTGGCTTAGTTGGACTTCCAACTTCTTGGTTTGTTTTAATGCTTTGTGGGAAATAAGCCCTTTTTTAGACTTACAGCAAAGCCTTTTGCTGCTATGTCATATACAGTACTTTAACTCACTGGCAGTAATACTGAGCTTGTTCCAGACATGAGGGATGGACAAGTGATGAAAAAGCAGAGATCTTATGGGGTTGGGTTGTACTATTCTGAACATTTACTTTGTTAAACCCTAAAAACGTAAATGCTAAGGGGCAAGTCACAGGAAGTTGGATTAATTTTTTTTTGTAATAGGAAAGGTATGTGCTCTGTTGTAGGAGTTGCACTGAACTATCCTTGACTGAATATGTATAGTACAGTGCTTCAGAAATAGTTTTGCCTTTCAAATAATGCTCTTTTCCAAAATAGCCATAAGAAGTTGGCTTACTTGGACCCTTATTCTGTCCTTTCTTCTGCTAACAAAGTCTGTCCTGCTTCAAGGCTTATGATAAATTGTTAGATACAGATATTTACATGTACAATAAAAATCTTTCTCTCTATGTTCATGAAGGTGTACAGTTAACCCTGTAGCCTGGGCGGCATCTGTTTAGCTGAGCATGGTGGATGGAGTTGTTTACTGTGAGAGTTTCTGCTGACATATGTTCCTGTACTTTACCCAGAGCAATATTTAAATTATGTATTGCTTTTTAAATACGAATGTGACCTCATGCTCAAAAGTGTGGAAACAGAAAGTTTCCAGACTGGACTGTATTCTTCTCCATAAAACTCTTTGAAAAATCTGTAATTCCTTGCTCCTTTTTCATACAGCAGTGGCATTCCTTTTACAAATAATCTTGGACTCTTGGGTGCATACTAATTGGAAATGAGAAAAATATATTAAGTTCATGTAAAGGCAAAATTACTAGTGATACAGTTGTGAATGTAATAATTAGTCTGTCAGCATGCTCTTGTGCAACATGATGTTGCTCATAAGGAAAAGTGTGTTTCTTCTTTAAATATCACTAATGAAAGCAGATGTGGTAAGATGTGTCTGTGCAGTTAAAAGTTGGTAACACACAGTTCCAGTATACCCCTGTGGCAGTGTTGTCATTTTGGTGGTGTTATTGATGGATGAAACAAAGATGTGTGCTAATTTCTGTTCATTGCATGTAACTGGAAAGTGCTTTTGCCTGTCCAGTACACTGGATGGTCTTACACATGTTTTTATAAGCCATAATTTCTCTGAAAATGTCACAGCACTGAGAGAAGTTAATTTGTGTAGTGTCCACTGTCCAGATTTTTGTGTATGTGGTCTTTGAAATTCATGTGTTTCCATTTAGAGAAAACCAGTTCAGATACACATAATTCTTGGGTAGATTTGATTACATTTCTTCACCATCTGATGGGGGGACAGTTATAGCAGTACAATGTGAGGGCTGCCTGATTTACCTCTGGGATGTGCTGTGCACATATTAATTCTTCACCTGAAGAATTAGTACATGTCTAAACACTGATAGCTACTGGTAAGTGTGCCAGGTACTCTGCCTGTACAGCAGCTGGCTTCTCTGAAGGTCTGTGAAGCACAAGTTGTGCAATGTGGATCGTAGCCCTGCTGTTCTGTGAGTCATGCCCTGCAGTAAAGTGTAACTCAGATGTTACAATGCGTTGATCTGATTGCTCTGTGACAGATTCAGGACAGGTAGAAACAACAGGCTCTTTCAAACCCTCTTCTGGGAAAGAGCCCCATGGAAGCAAGAGGTGAATGGACAGGATTTCATGCTGGAAGTGAGAGGCTGGAGTCTGAGGGTGATGCTGCAGCTGCCACTGTGACATTATAGCCACACATGGTGTCCTGTCCTACCTGCTTCATGTTAGGGACAGAAAAGCCTGCATGTCTGCTTGTTAGCAGCTGTGATTCACCTTAAAATACTCAAGTGTTAATTTTATGTTAATATACCATGCTATAAATAGGAATGATGAAACACCAACAGAGCACCAGGTTTTCCATGCATGCAACAGCTGGAGTGGTAATGGTTTTGGTCACTGTCCTTAAGTGTTTGTGACAGAGAACTGGAGTGTTTTAAAGAAACCAGACTTCCCAAAGTTTTCAGAGATTAGTATTTTTTTCCTAAGGAACTCATCTGTGAACAGTACTTTGGGCTTCTCAGTTCCCAGACTGGCTGGGGCTAATTCTGTGTGTTATGTTAATAATATGAACAGATTATGCACGTGACATTTTGTGTCATCTTAAAGCCCTTCCCAGCTCCTGAAATAATAGTGCAGTCTGTGGGTAATATTTGTCACATAGGCAAATATGAGAGTTTTTAAAAGCATGGCATGCTTTTTGGGGTTGTTACTTTAGTTTGTGGGGGTTTTTTTGTGTATTTGGTTGGTTTTTTGTTTGTTTAGGGTTTCTTAGGTTGTTGAGGTTCTGGGTTTTTGGGGTTTCTTTTAAGGGGAAAGGCAGGAATGTCTTGTCTTTTGGCTGATTACCCCAGTGTATGCCCTGGAGAGTCGTTATTCAAGGTATAAGTTGAGTCTTATTAAAGAATTACGGCATAATGCAAATAAGCGCGTAGGATTCTTCACATATGACAGTGCATAATCTATATGGGGGAAAGATGTCTCTGATGCATTGCTTCTGAAAATGTTTTCTGTAGATAATAGGCATTTCTGTTTGAGTTTATATTTTTTGATTGTTTTCTTTCAGGCATTTGTGGAGGCTCAGAACAAGCTCACAGTACCCTTTCTCGAGCAGTGTCCTGTCAGAGGACTGTTCAAGGAACGAATGACTGAACTCTATGATTATCCAAAGTACAGCTGTCACTTCAAGAAAGGAAAAAGGTATGTGAGGAATGTCTCTGGAGGTGGAGATGAATGTGAAGCAAGTCAGAAGCAACTACTGATTAGGAAAACTAATTATAAATTATATTTATATTTATTTCTTTATAGTTGTGAAGTAGGAAAACTAGGCCGATGTTAACGTGTGATTGCATAATCCAGAGCACAAAGTGCTGGACTCTCTCCATTTCCCAGTCATATCATCTTCTTCTTTTGTTGTCTTTTCTTTTTATACTAATAAGAAGAGTTTATGAGTTTATCAGAACTCAGACAATTTTGTAGAATAATTGTTGTAAAAGTAAAGCTTTGAGGAGTTCCTTTCAGAAAGACTTGGTCACTGGCAGTATAGTTAAAGGCATGTCATCTGAAAACAGCATAAGCCTGTCGTGTGCATTTTGTTCCACATATTTGCTAGAACACTGCTCTTATGTTGGTCATTCTTTGAGCAGCTGGTGTGGGTTTTTTTATTTAGTCATAGCCAGTGAAAAGCAGTAGGAATTCCCCTGTGAAAGACTGTTCCTGTAGCTGCAGGGGATAAGGGGAAAATCATTCAGAGGACTTAAAGCAACTGATAGAAAAAGATCTGTTTTCTTAGAAACAAAGAAATCCTGCTATATTCCAGTGCCTAGCCTACTCTACTCATATCCCTGTTTTAATTCTGTGAGTAGGTGAAGAAATGGTGTTTCTGTGTCTTTCTCACGGTTTGGAGACTGCAGCTGCTACTGAATTTAATGTGACCTCTTTTAGAAACACTGGCAAGCTTCTAGAGAAAGGGAGTAAAGGGATGAAACTGCTTATTAACTTAATAACATCTAGAGATTGTTTTAGCAGTTAAAAAAGCAGTAGAGCAAACAACCAGCCACTCTTAATCACGGGAAACACAGATAATATTTTTCAATATTTTCAATTTGTTTGATCCTTTAAATTTGTTGAGTGGGTGCCCAGATATGCCATCATCCACAGGTGATGAGAAAGAGAGGATGTCTTGTTGCCTTAAGATTTTTACACAGATATGAGAGGGATTTGCTTTAGTGATCTGTGCTGTGCTGAAGGCACTGGTACTTGCTACTGAGGGAGCGAAATCCTGTACTATGAGGGGTTTGGTGAAAGTGTATGGTGGGGAGTGAACCCAAGCTATTTGTGGATTTAATGTGAATTTAAATGGTCATGGATGTGTATAGAGGTGTGAGGTTTAAGCCCAGAAACAGTAGAGCAGTGTAGGACAGTGCTGCATCTGGGGAAGTATGCCTTGTTGAGTGAGTCAGGCAAAGCTTGTTAGTTTGTATGTGATGCTCATGCACATATAGCAGGCGACTAGGTCTGGTCAGTGGCTGCTGTGGATTCTTTGACCCATTCTCCCTGCACAGTTCAAACATGTTTGGGTGTTGTTACCTTCAGTGCTATTAAGACTTACTTAAGTCTTAATGTTGCAGAAGTGGTCATGGCAGTGATAAATACAGTCTCTGCTAAGAGAAACAGATTCTTAATTTGATGCAGCTGACTGTCCTTCAGGAAGAACATTTGTGCCAGGAACTTAATGTGCTTGTAATTTATGACACTTCACTTGGACTTTAGTAGATGTCTTTTTAGTCTTTCTGAGTGATACTCTGTTTCTTGGCATGTGCTGGACTTAGTTCAAATATAATACAGAGAAGCCCTATATTGTGGTGTTTGAGGTGATCAAGAGGTCTCTACCAAGTTAAATAACACTAAGAAAGGTGTGAGGTAAGGAACTATTCTATTTGAAGAATTTTCTGAACATCTCATGACACTCAGAAATTCTTAAATTTAACCACTGATGAAGAATAGCAGTTTTTCTGATGAAGAATAGCTGTTAAAGCACAGTGCCTGAAGAGTTGTTCTGTAGAGTCTGCAGAAAGGAAGGGTGCCCTGGGAGGTGCTGCATCTGTCTCATTGCTTGACCTTTACTTCCCAGCTTGTTGCCCAGCATTGTAGAGATGAAATTGGCAAGAAAATGCCTGGTCAAATGGAAAATTACTTTTCTCTTTTTTCTATTTCTTTTAATCTGTTAGTTTTGCACTTGCTGAACATTACTGTTATTACTTGACCATATTACTAGTTGATATTGTTAACCAGGCCTTTGTGAGTATATTTTCCCCTTCTGGCTTTACCAAATTCCCATATTGGTACCCAAGTACTTGTCAGTCTTAGGGAATATATGAACTTATTTTTAGATTTGAATGTTGCTCTGTCACTTTCCCTGTTTCCCCAGGTGAAGCTCCTGTGTGGTTTTTTTAAGTCATATGTTTGTGTGGTAAAGTTCTATGAATATGGGTGTTAATTTCTTTGAGTTCTGTAGTGTCTCAGGATGTGAACAGTATCTCTCACTAAAGACAATCCTGTCCAAATCTGTTCCTACAACTTTTTCAAACATGCATTTTTAGGGATATTGGTAAATACAGATGAAACAGTTTTGGTTCTGTTTCCTTTGAACATAAGTCTGTCACCCAGTATGGATTGAAAGCAGCTGTATGAATGACAAAGCTGAGAACATAAGGGGTGGGAACCTGTGCCAGTACTTGTAACAGAGAAATGCTGCAGCTGCCAGAGACGTTTAACATAGACAGTTATGTGGAGTTTACAGTATACTTAGAATTCTTTGACATGTACTGTGGGAAATGCAGCTTTTATTTTTAAAGGATATTTTGGATGCATCATGACTCCTACTCTACTGTGAAACTTCTGTTTCCCTACCGTATTCATCTGTCTTTTAATCACTTCATGACAGCCTCGTGTAAGTTTTTTGTGCTTGCTTAACTGAAAATCAGAGTTCTTCCTACTTAATTTTTCTCTCTTGTGTTCTTCTAGGTATTTTCACTTCTACAATACAGGGCTCCAGAATCAGCGAGTTTTATATGTACAAGACTCCTTGGATGCCGATGCCAAAGTTTTTCTTGATCCAAATAAGCTTTCTGATGATGGCACTGTGGCCTTACGAGGTTAGTGAGACAGCAGTTCCTGCTCAGTAAGTCTCAGTCTTCAGCAGAAGTTGAAAATTTAATCAAATTAATCATAATAGCCATATGGGAATTTGTATGGTGTTTCAGAAAAACACTTATAAATCTACATTGTATCCACAATTAATTTGGTTCAGTTTTCCAATGCTTTTTTTCACAAGTCTGTAACAGATTTTCAGTGAACTATGAGTGGCTCTTGAGGCTGTCCATAGCAAGGAAAAAAGTTTATGTATTTATATTGAAGAGTTCTCTTAAAATTCTATTTTGCATCTTTAACACAAGCCAACGAGTTAAAGTAAGAGACTGTGAAGGAACATAGCATTAACTTCTATGATCACAAAGTTGCTTGTGTTCTCTAGGGCTTTGACTTTTCTTAGCTGTCCATTTTTGTACTCTCTAGTTGCTCATTTGTAGAAGCAGACTCTTGGACCTAAAAGTCCTCTAAGTCTGTTCAAGGACAGTTAATAAAATAGAGGACAGAATTAGTGAATGTTTCTCTAAAAGTGACCTAGTTGAAAAGAATCAATATGGCTTTTTTTTGTTGAGAAGTTCTGCCTTAATCTGTATGTGTTGCATTCATATAATCTGTGTGTATTTCTAGAAGTCTTATGGCAGTCTCCTTCCAAATGCACTTGGAAAACCAACAGCTGTGTAACAAGAGGGAAAACCCCAGGTATTGATTCAAAATTGATTTAAGGGCAGGGAAAAGAAGAATTAATAGGCTGTCAAGTGGAACTCACCAGTAAAGCCCTGTAAGGGCTGTGCTAGGGCTTGCAGTGTTCAGTATGCTGATACATACTACAAAAAGGAGTGAGCAGTGAGGTAGCAGAGTTTGGTGACAATACCAAGTTACTCCTGGCTGAAGAATGACTGAAGAGCTGCAGGAAGACCTTAATAATTATAAGTGGGCAATGAATTAACAGGTGAATGTCTCTGTGCAGATAAATTAAGTGATGCACAGAGGACAAACAATCTTAACCTCATTTATGGAGGAATGGATGGAGTGAACTCTTGAGCTCACCATGACCTCTTGGGAACAATGCTTGGAGTGCAATACATAATTCAATGAAAATGTCAACTTGCTTCTTGGTAGAAGCCAAACAAGTATATCAAATACTAGTTTATTCATCAGGAGGAAATTTCTCTGCAGAAGTGTTTGAGAAACAACTCAGTGTGGCACTCAATGCTGAGATTTAGTTGAGAAGGTGGTGATCAGTCAAAGGTTGAACTCTATGATCTTGGAGATCTTTTCCAACCTTAATGATTCTATGATGCTATGAAATAGAGAACAAAACGGGAGACACCATTACATTAGCAACCCAGGAGTTTATACTGTACTGTTGAACACTAAATCAAGTCCCAGTCCCCTCAGCTCAAAAGGGGCTCTGTAATACAGTTTGGAGGAGGGCAATAGGGACAACCAAAGGGAAAAAAATTAGTGTGCCTGGATTAATCAGTTTGGAAAAGGGACAATTTAGCAAGGATATTAGAGGTCTGCAGAATCATGTGTGGCATGCAATAGGATGGAGAGAAGGAATAAGGGGTGATTAGTCATTTTTCTATTACAAGAATGAGGGAATATCAAATGAAAGCAGTGGTAGTCAGGTCCCAGGCAAACAGAAGAAGGTGATGGTTCATTCTACAAGAAGTAGATCTGTAGAACCCCTTACCAATGGATGGTGGTGGTGGAAAAAGGCAGGCTGGACATAATAAGGAGAAGGGAAGCACTGAAGAATATTAGCCAACTACTGCATGGAAAAGGAGTCTGCTAAACTAAAAATGGTTGGAGATGATAAGAATATTTGACGGAATTATTCCATGTGCTTGCATTGTTCTTGCATTTATTTCTGTATTTTGTTCTTGTGCTTGCATTGCGGAGTATCAGCACAGGCTGGGGAATGAAGAGATTGAGAACATCCTTGCTAACAAGGACTTGGGGGTTCTGGTGGATGAGAGGCTAGGCATGAGCCAGCAATGTGAGCTTGAAGCCCAGAGAAGCCAGTTTAATCCTGGGCACCATGGCCAGCAGGCAAGGGAGGGGATTCTGCCCTTCCACTGGGCTTATGTGAGACTCTTCCTGAAGTACTGCATCCAAATTTGGGCCCCCATCGTAGGAAGGACATGGACCTGTTGGAGGGGGTCCAGAGAGGGCCATGAAAAGATTACTGGTGCATCTCACCTATGACAAAGGGCTGAGAGAGTGGAGATTATTCAGCCTGGAAAAGAGAAGGCTGTGGAATGATGTTATAATAGCTTTCCTGTACCTAAAGGGGCCTACAAGAAAGTCAAAGAGGGACTTTTGCAAGGGTATGTATGATAAGACAAGAGGGAATGGCTTTAAACTGAAAAAGAATAGGTTTAGGTTAGGTATTACGAAAATATTCTTTATTGTGAAGGTGATGAGGCACTGGAACAGATTGCCCAGAGAAGTTGTGAATGCTCCATCCCTGAAAGTGTTCAAGGCCAGGTTGGACAGCTTTGAGAAACCTTTGTCTAGTGGAAGGTGTCCCTGTCTACAACAGGAGGGTGGGAACTAGATGATCTATAAGGTCCCTTCCAACCCAAACCTTTCCATGATTATGTGGTTGTCCTTACTTGTGTAGGCATTGTGGTTTCTCCTGAGGACAGCTAGGTAGAATTGTGTTCTGAATCAGAATGGCCACCCTTACGTTCTTATGGGAGAGAATATATTGGTGTGGCACAGTGGTGCCTCTCAAAACTATCATGTCTATGAAATGCAACTTTTTCTTAGGTTGTTTTTTGGTAGATACTTTCAGGTCTGTACAGGCCTATGATAATTCAGTCTCTTCACCTGACTTGTTTTGCAAGCGTGAATTTGATCTTTATCAACTACAATGGAAACTCTTTATTCCTCACAGTTGGGATAAAGTGAAATACGTATCACAGGTCTTAGCTGAGAATAGTGGTAATTAACCATTTGCGTGCTAGTGGCAAAGTTTCCCAGTTACTTCAGTTTTCAGGGTTTCAAAGGCTCTAGTTTTCAGTGACTCCATTTTTAAAGTGATATTTACACTATTTCAGGATGCACAGCTTGCATTTCTGTTCACTTCTTTGGTACTGTTTCTCTCTTAAAATTTCAATCAAGTTCTCTACCTGTGTTCATTTTCCAGCTCTTCTTGCCAAACTCAGGGCAGTAGAAGAAACATGATTTAAACCATAATTCAGATGTTGAGCATAAATTGTGCTACTGAACATGGATACTTCCTGAGCATCCATGCCTACATTTGGATCTGTGAACTAATTCAGAAGTCCACAGAGGCTGGGAAAGTGCTGTGAATCCCAAGTGATAGCAAATGGTTGCTTGCACTGTTTTTTAGAAAGTAAACCTTCTCTCAGTGTTTGGAGAACAGTTCCTTTAATTAGTATCCCAGTTTAATCTCTCTTCATTCTGTTTGTTTCCAATTTCCTAGGTTATGCATTCAGTGAAGATGGTGAATACTTTGCATATGGCCTGAGTTCTAGTGGCTCTGATTGGGTTACTATCAAGTTTATGAAAGTAGAAGGTCCTGAGGATCTCCCAGATACACTGGAGAGAGTTAAATTCAGTTGCATGGCCTGGACCCATGATGGAAAAGGGATGTTCTATAACTGCTACCCAAAACAAGATGGGAAAAGTGATGGTAGGTATGACCATTAAAATTGTATGCTATGTGGAAGCAAAATCACTTTAGCAGTGAATTGGTGCAACAAATAATTAGCTCTACAAATCTGTATTGAAATAAGTAGCTGTATTTGTTGTGCAACTAGAAATCAAATTATGTCTTGTATGGCCAAAACCTGTGTTCAGTTAGCATGAATCACTTCTTGTCTGCCTGCCCTTCTTTTTCTTGTAAAAGTTTGCTTCTCCTTTTCTTTTCCTCTGGGATGATTTACTTAGGTCCCATATTGTTGGTGGTATTGGCTAGAGTTTGATGTCTGGTGACAGCTTACTTAGATCTTTCCCTGGCATAGATAAACTGCTTTGGAAGATTGACCTGATGAATAGCAATGTGAAGCATAAGGTTTTTGTTGTTCAACCAGATTAATTCATCTGTGGTTCACAGCAAAGCAAAACGAAATGTTTGTGCTAGCAAAATTCAAGGAGCACCACATAGAACGGAATAAATTGTGGAGCAGCATCTGTTGGGAATGCATTTAGCAGCTTTTATTATAAGGCAGAGCTACTGAAAAGTTTCTTCTGAAGATGTACTCTTCATTAAACTGGAGAGAGCCTGAATTTTACCTCTGTATTTGCTTTTGAAGCCTATAATTCTGCCAGACTTGCAAGATAGATACCAGCCTTGTTTTGTTGAGGTTTTTTTTACCTCCTGTTTGTAGTTCAAAAGCTAAAGTGTTGGAAAATGTTGCAAGAATTAAATTTAAAAAAATATAAATCAAGTAGCACCTCATGCAGTGCTTTAAAATGCATCACTTTTATATTTTCAGCAAATGGAAGTTTGAAGGTTTCTAAGAGTGTTAATTAGTAGTAAATCTCCCCTTAGTTGCTCTGGGTGAAATGGAAATGAAAACATCATTAGAGGGTGGCAGGGATTCTTGTTTTTCTTCGCTTTGCTTGCTTGTATTTCTAGAAAGCAAAGCTTGAAATGATACACCTTCAGATTTGAAGAAGGTATAATCAACAATAAAAGGAAAAGGTTACTGTTTGAACAGGTTTGCAGTGTGAAGTTTTATCTTGTTTTGTAGGAGGGTGTTTGTTTGGAGGGGAATGGTGGTAGCTTGGAACCACTCCTAGTTCTCTCTTCTGAATTTTTCTTTCATATACAAATGGATACAGAAGTTTCTAAGGGTTTCATGATTGTTGCATCTCTTTGAGAACTTACTGGTTTAAATATCTGCATTTCACTAGGCACTGAGACCTCTACTAATCTGCATCAAAAGCTGCATTATCACGTATTAGGAACTAACCAGTCAGAAGATATCCTATGTGCTGAATTTCCTGATGAACCAAAATGGATGGGTGGAGCTGAGGTATGGTAAATGTCCTCCACCTTACTGTTACCACGTTCTGTTTTTCAGATTCTACCTACTGATAATGGATATTAATTTGAAAACATTTTGTCAAAAGAACACTTTTTATTAGTGTTGTAGAGTTGAATATTGAACTAAGAATCATTGATTAAGAATTCCTGAAAATAAGACTGCCTAATTTGCTTTAAATCACTTCTCCAGCCTGCAGTGACACAATCATATACCCTTTTTCTTCACTGAGGTCATTCTGCCTGATACACATTCCAAGACAGAGAAGATCATTTGATGGACAATGTGTCACTGTTCTTGTTTCTTCTTGGTCAGTGTTTAGCCCCAGCTTCTATTTTCTGCACAAAAAGCTTACTCTTAATAGTCAGCATGTGTGGATATTCCCTGCCATGTATTCATTTGGTTGTATTTATTTTTGCCATGTCTTCCCTGAAAAAGAAATATTTCTGTTCTGCTTAATTGAGAAATGGAGATATACAGGTCAAAGTCTGTTAATACTGTGTGTACAATTGGATAGTTCTAAGTTTCCCTACAAGTTTTGTCAGCACACATAGGGTACAGGCTGTGTTACTGGAAATGGAACCAGTGACTGCGGCTGGAATGGATTTCTTAAGCTTATTTTGTTGAGCTACTACATAGTGCAAAGTCCTAGTGAACCTTTGTAATTAATGTGTGGTTTATTCTCCATATTAGATTTAGCAATGTGCAGTTGAATGCACTGTTCTGAAGTGCTGCTGGAATGTAGTGATGGTCATTCCATTTATCAGGAAACTGATGTTTTTCCTGTGGGTGAACACTTGTAATACTCTGCACTCTCCTGCCTACTATGTTTGATCAGTACATTTTGTTTCTATATTGGTCTCTTCTTGGTCTGACACTTTTGATGAATATGAAGTGGTTTTAGCCTGGTTTGGGGTACAGAGTTCCTAGAAATATTTTTCTCTGCGAGTACCTCTTTTGAAAAATGTGATCATGAATTTGTGTCACTTTTCAACACATTAACCCATGAAAATGTTAGGGATGTCTTTTCTGTAGGCTGGCAGAAAACAAAGGTTCTCTCAAAGAATTTGAGCAGTGGCATTTAAAGTGAGACAGTGAGTGAGAATGTGAAGGACTTCCCAGTAAAGTGATGACACTGAGCTTTCTCTAACAAATCAGACTTATTTGTAGGTTCTGCAAATAACCACAACCTTTTTTACACAATCTCATGTATTCATAAAACATATTTTTAACAACTGACCTGAATATCAATGGAAGCTTGCAAATGAGACTTGGGATTTTTTTTTAACTCTTCAAAAACTAGTCAGTTCTGTGTTTAACTGGCAAAAAAATTGGAATTTGGACATCATTATCCTTATTTTTCCCTAGTTCCATAAATAAATGGGCTTTTTGTTGGTGACAGATGTCCTGTAGTGATGTATCCCTGACTCACATCAGTGATGCATATTATTATTATTATTCCTTTCCAGTTTCATGAGGTAATCTACACGTGTTGTTGTGAAGGCAGATTCATTTTCCATGGGGAAGGACTGTTGCAGTCTGATTAATTAGACTTTTGCTGTGGAACAGGGAGGTAAAGGAATGTTGCACAGCTACAAGTTCTGGAACCACTGGAGCTGGAACAGCCCCACAGTACTGTTGTGGAAGTGGGGAGGACAGTGCATAGAGAAACACCTCCCTACTGTGGGCTTTTGTTTAATAAATACATGTCAGAGGATGGTATGGCTGCTTATGGTGGTTTTCTGGAAGTATCAACTTCCAGAGATGTTGGTATTTAAGAAGAAATGCTATTTTATGGAGGAGTGGAAAAGCAGAGATCCACCTCTGTAAAAAATCATTAACTTTTCTAAGTGAGAATACTTTAAAACAGCTGATATTTTGGGATTGAGCTGTGAGCTCCAGCTGTAAAATGTGGCTCTGACACTAATGAACAAAATGGTTTTTAATGGTCATGAGAAAAATATTCTGCAATTTAAAAAAACAAAACCCAAACCAAACAATGCAATTGTAAAATGTGGTTTTGTCCTTGTGCAATGGGTGAAAAATCTTTTTTTCAGGACATTCCAACAAGTTTTTTGGTCAGTTTTTCTAAGTGATTGAGAAAGTGGAAGACCACAAAGTAATGGGGAAAAATTAAAATATCATTAGTCAAAATCAAATTATTTGGCTGTTTGGTGCTGTCCTGAATATACTTCCTTGGAGCAAAATGCTGCTTTAGATTTTAAAACACAACTTTGCACAGTTCAATATGTTATAAAATGCATGCTTTCATGCATTCCTGTCAGATAAAAAATGTTTTTATTTTACCAGTTTTGCTAGTCCCACTAGGTTGAGACATTATGTTTCACACAAGCTTCATTGAAGACAGTTGGATTATGGTGTGGGTGTTTTAGACTGAAGTACCAAACATTTCTCTATGGTGGGGGCAGAGTTGAACTTTCATACTCAGGTTTGAACTGAATTTGCAGGTCATGCAACCAAGGTCAAGGAAGAGAAATACCTCTCTTGCAAGTGAAAAGCACCTGACAAGGAGATCCTTCAGAGGCTGCAAAATTAATGATGTTTTCATGATGCTTCAGAAAAAATAATCCCAAGTGCACTATAGGGAGTCAGAGTGGTGTGTATTCTCAGTGGAGATAGGAAAGTAGGTCATTCATAAGGACAAAAGGAGGTTGTATAAAATGTGGTCAGCTTAATATATTTACAGGACAGCATACAAGAAAAGAGCTTCAGGATTTTTTTTCCTCATTATACATTCAACACCAGCCTAAGATATACTTGATTTAAAATCTGTGGTGCTGAAAATGGTGTTGGCAGAGAAATATAGATGCATTTCCAGCTCTTCACTTGAATGAATTATTTGTGAGGGAAAAAATCTGTTTGTTAGTCAGATATGTAAGTTTTGAAAAAGAGGCTAACAAACCTTTTCATTAGTCTAGAAAAAGCATATGCATTTCTGCAATGTACAGATTGTAGAATGGAGGGAGAGTTGTGAAGAGTAGGAACAGAGTTTAATTGAGGGACCCCCCAGTAGAGGGCAGTCTGGTATGAAGATTTTTAAAACCTTGGCAATGTCATAGGTACTCTGGGAAAACAGGAGCTTCCCATGCTTCTGTGTTTAAGTGGCATGTTCTTGTTTCATCTCCAGACTGACTGAGCATATCTCTCTCTCACAGACAGTTATTCTCAAACAATAAGTTATATAACAGTCTTTCACAGTTGGTAGTGTGAAAAGTCCCTATGGTACCAGCAGGAAAGTAAACAGAACAGAAAGGAGTGGGTGAGGGAAACCCTCCTATCCCAATTCTGCCAGCAGTAAAATAACTACCATTTTTCATGTTTTCTAACAAACACTGTGCACTGTCTCTGAATTGACAACTTTTTTTAATATTTGATTTTATATTTAGAGCTGTCAGTTAACATCAGTGGTTCTAAACCAGGGAGGTGATCTTGAAAATGAAATTCAGAGCACAGAGGAGTAAGCTATGCCAGATGTGTGCTGGCTTATGGTGTTTTCACTGCAGCAACATTGAGGCATACACAGGGGAAGAGTGAGCAGCATGGAGGGGAAGGGCTGAAAAGATTTTCAGTTTGCTCAAGTGAAACACACTGCTGGGTAAAACAGGGCTGTGGGAATTTTTCTAAAGCCTTACACTGTGTTGGTCAAAGCTGAATCTTGAATAGAAGCCTAGTATGAATAAACTCCTGGAGCCCTGGAAGAAGGCCCAGAGAATTTTACTTTTAAAAGGCAGGTAATCTTGGCTGCACATGGAACTATGGGGGCTGATAATCTCTTACATAGCTAAGTTCCAGATGCTTTAGTGCTTTCATTGCTCAAAAACAAGCTGAAAGCCACAGTAAAAATTGTGTGTGATGTTTGTCACCCCAGAATACTACTGATTTTATTCTATGCTAGACATAGGAAAGAGAATGCAAGTAAATCTGTGTGTACATACTGCTGTGTTCCTCTTCTGAACAAGGCTACCCAGTATTCCGTTAGAATTGAAACAGTCATAAGCACGATGATCAAAATCCCAGTTCTCTGGCTTTGGTAGGGCTCCTTCAATCCCAAATGTAGCAGAAGCTCCAAAGGATATGGTCAGAATACAAGTGCTCTTTATTCCAGCACATTTTATCTAAAATCCAAGAATAAAAACCCAGCTGGAATATTAATTCTAATTAATGCCCAGAGCAAGTTTTCTAACCTGGGGAGTGGGTAGATAGAATACATAAGAATATTGTTTGCATATAACCATGTCCCTGTCCTGCAGAAACTGTGTCAGGCCTGCACCTCAGAATGTAGGAAGGGGATTCTGTTGGACCTCATCCTGAAATTTTGCATTCCTGTGTTCACCCATCATTAGGGCTTCTGAAATCTAGCTGATTCTGAAACCAGTACTCTGCAAAACAAAGCCTTTACAGCCAGAGTAGCAGCTTCAGGTGGCTTGGATTGTGCAGACAGTCCCAAGAGGTTGCTTTGTGAGAAGGAGTTCGTGCCCCAATCCTCAGCGTCTCAAAAGACTGCGAGAACATAAAATGTGATAGGAGCTATTTGCAAGCGTCAGTGACTTTCTGGCACCACTGCAAAGATAATATCAGAACACAGCTTTATGTTCCCTTCATTAAAAAAACAACAAACCAGCACCACACCCCACAACCCCCATAAAAAAACCACAAAACCCCACAACCCTTTCCAAAAGGGTTTCCTGTTCTAGGAAAGAAAAGAACTTTGATTTTTCTCATAAAAAGTGAGATAATAAAAGTGGAATTTGAAAGGCTGGGAGGCTACTGTGGGGGTTCTTTGTCATGCTGCGGACGGATCTTTGTGGCACAGGCGCATGTGCACATCTGTGATAGTAGAACACTTGAGGCTGTTTAGACAGTGCAATTGCTCTCTATTTGCCAAATGTTTCAGCAAATTTTACAGACGTTTTTTTCTTTTTCCTCTGTAGAAGCCACGTGCTTTGTGGATTTTTGTGCTTAATATTTTCCTTTGTTCATCTGATAGGAAGCTTAAAAATACTTATAAATAACAAAAGATGTAATTTCTACAGCAAGTGAAAGGTTTCTTGCATGTAAATTCTTCTTAGTCGAGTCTTATCCAGGGTCAAGGTTTTGCCATGCAGCATAAATCTAAAATTAAGAAGTAACTGCTCTCATGAGTCTGTTTTATTGTGGTGACTGGGTACATTCCTAAATAAGTATTTAATAAAAAACTAGTTGGTCACTCTGCTTGGTTTTAAGCTGTTACATCCATAGCATATAGTGGAAATTGTAGCAGTGTTAAAATGCAGTTTATTGATGCAGTGAGGTTTTAGTTCCTAGTTATTAATGCCATGCATTGCATTGTTGTATCTTTATTGCCCCACATCTTTCTTTTTCTGGATGATCTGATCTTTCATGGCTGGATACATTACAGTTAGTAATTTGACCTTTTAGCTCTGTTGGAAAGCTTTGATTCTGTCTGTGATTTTTGTGAACTTTGATTTTTTTTTTTTTTTTTCTTCTTTTGTACGTGATTCATTTGCTGTGCTTCATTGGAAATGCATTAGGTGGCAATGACAATTGCTCAGTTTCATATGCAAAGGGCACCAGTGCATGAAGAGCAGTAGTTTGTGAAATAACAGCAGATGCAGATCAGGTATAGATTACCATAGTGTTAATGCCTGCAGTTAAGAAGAGAGTTTATCTTTTTCTCAACACAGGCATAGGATCTAATAACTGAATTTTATTTATTTTATTTTTACTACCTTGTTACTGCAGAAACAAATTATGCAGTGATTAGGATTTTTCTACATTGATAATAAAAAAGGGCAAAGGTAGTAAAACTTTTAATTTATTATATGTAAAGGAATGATGTGTGTACATAGTTGCCTTAATATAATACCATGAACTCTAAGGGCCTCTATTTGTGAACTAAATATAGGGAGCTCTTCCTTATCCTGAATCTGGCAGTGGTGACTGTCCAGGTAATGTTCACACAACTTGCATTAATATTCACTGTTGGTATGAAAGTAGAGCACACTAATAATCTCTCATATTGACATTTTAGTTGAGTAATACATAAAGCCAGGAAGTCTAAAAACCTGACAGCTTTCTCCTCTTCATTCTATTTTGTTGTTGTTTGTTTAATTATGTATGAATTTTTAGTCTGAAATCTGCTGCTGCTAGACGAAATATTTAACTTTGTTTTTGCTGTGGATCCTCCTAACACTTTGGGGTTCTTATATGGCTTGTATAATGAATTAGTTGTATTTTGTAACAAAAGATGAGATTTGAGTGGTTAGAAGATTCTTTTTACTAATTAGACTGCAAATAATTTTTCTTATTGTGGTGCTCATTGATATATTGAAGTTACAGGTAAACTGCTTCTTAATGTTTGTGTAAGAGGTGGTTACTGTTCATCAAAATGGAGAGAACAGGGAACATTGAAACAAGATTTCTAGGGAAAAACCAACCCACAGAAAACACTCCACTATAAATCAAAACTCTTCTATAAAGGAGGATTTAAAGATTTTGATGCTTGAAAGACTAAATAAAACAGTACTTGGGAGTACAGCTGTCTTAGTGATACTGTTGTATATATTTGTATGGTTTAATGATGGTCACAACAAATGCTTAAGAAACAGTAGATCTAACAAACTCAAAATTGCCAGCTGACTGCATGACAGTAGTAGTGAAACTAAAAGCTACAGACCAGTATCAACTCTTTGAAATAATCCTTCCTTTACTAGTGCTATATTAGGGATTAATGCTGTGTTATGCTAGTAAAATCATTGTTATGCTGAAGGTTTTTAAAAGCCCCAGCTGAAAGGCTACAGGATTTCTTCTGTCCTATTTTAACAGATACTAAATGTTGTTTTAAGAGGTGCAGTTGCTTTATAGCCTACTTACCTTTTACTGGTGAGTGTTGTTTGAAATGATAGTAATTATTTTAATGAGAGAAATGTGCGCTGACTGGCATTCCAGATCTCTCTCAGAAATTCTTGAGGTATGTTTCTTTTTCATCTTAAATGTGGGAAACCAGGTCTGACATTGCACCTGTCCCCCTTATGCTGAAGCATGAATGCATTCTGAGATTTGAGTGAGGTACTAGTATGAAATGTCAGTTAATAAATTGTGAGCCATGAACAAGGATTGCAGCTCAGCTCATGAAGGTGATGCAGCAGTATAAGAATAATCCAAAAGATAGCTGGTGAATCCTATTTCCTTTTGCCATCCTGAAACCCAGACTCTTGTCTGTTTACAGTGTAGGGTCAGTGGCATTTGGGCTGTGGTTACACATTCATCAGTGCTGCAATCTGAGCTGCCTTAAGCAATCTCTGCCCCTTTACTCCTGTTTCCAGCTGTTTGGTGCTGTGTGTTAGCTAGGCCATTTGTGCAACTGAACAGTGAACTGATTGAGATACTAACCTGGTAGAGGGGGTTGTTTTATTCTTTTTTTTATTGTGGGTTGTTTTAGGGTTTTTCCCTTTTTCTTTCCCCTTCCTCTCCTGGATTCTTTGTTTGGGTGGGGTTTTTTTCATCTAGATTCTTTTTTCTTTTCTGTTTTTTTGGGGTTTAAACATTTTTTTTATTTAACATGCCATTTTTTTCAGCTAGATCAGTTCCCTGAACTGGTTTAATTCACGAATGGTGGATGCTTGTACTGGCATGACATGGGGAATGAACTTGAATGGACACAAGCAACTATAGCAGTAGGAAGAGCTAGAGGTGGAGACTGCATAAGCTGATGCTGCTCCCAAGAGTGCTCATCAAACTGTGACTTTGCAACGTGGATATCTAAATCTGCAGTATAATAATGAACATTTTAGCATGCTGCAGTCAAATGTCTTGTCCTGTTTCTGTCAAATTCCTTTGGGTTGTAGAACTCACTGGTATAAGAATAGCTTCAGTGATAGAGGCAGACATAATTGGTATCCCACCAGCAAGATGCTTTGGGAATTTTTACTTCAATTTAAACATAAACTGCTATCATCTCTTAACTAGTCTAGCTGGGAATATGGAAGGAAAAATTAGATGTACTCAGATTCACTGTCATCAGAGATTCTGAATTGCCCTTGGAACAGCATCAGAAATTTGCAAATCTCTGTTCTTTTTTAAGTAAAGTTATCAGTCTTTTCTTAACAGTTTTACGCAGAGAATCAAAGAATAAATTTATGTGGGTTCTGACCATGACTAAAAGGATTTTGTGTCATACTCTTGAGTTTAACTGAAATTTGTGTTTTTATTTACAATTTAAAATTATTTGTAATGTTTTTTCTGTTGGTGAGGGACTTGGTGCTTTCACAAGTATGGACAGATGTTTAAACAGCATATTGCAGTCATTTTCTTAATTAAAATTGACATCTGCAATTATTGCTTCCCTAAAACCACTGAAGATGTATCTTTCAAGAAAGATCACTTAATCTTGGTTTCCATTTCTGGATATACTTGTTTCTGGGAAGGAGGAGGCAAAATATCTCAATTTTGCAGGCTGCCCTGTTAAAGATATCTTTGCTGTTTCATATAATGGGGTACTTTTTGGCTACAGTAGGAAACTTAGGTGTTCTTTTCTGTATGTCTTGTGAGCTTTCAGCTGTATGAACTTTTTGGTGTTATAATTAGTTCTTAATAAAATGCCTATAAAAGTATCATTTGGAAATACTCATTTGGGGATTGTTTTTGTTTTAAGGAGTGTTTGGTTGTTGGGGTTTTTTGTTAACTTTCATACACTGAGAGTTGTTTCTGTTCTACTAGGTCCCTTTCTTTTGTCTTCAAAATTGTGGATCTGCTGGAATAGCAGTATAATTAGAACCTAATTCTTCTGAAATGTATTTTGTGCAACTCATTCTACAGATATTTTGCATAACTATGATATTTTGCATAACTATTGTTACAAATACAAACTGAAATATATCTAAGAAGTAATTACAATATATGTATAAGAATTGTTTTGAAGCTGTGTATAGTGCAAGTGGAAAATTACCAGAATCCAGATTCATATTTTGTGACTGGGGGTTTAAATTTCCATTAAATGTGGTCATATAAGAATGTGGACAAGAAACAGCCTTCTCTATCAGCTCTGCTAATAAAACATCAAGATTTGGTAATTTTAGAATATGCTCAAAACAGCTTAGTCAGGAGAGGGAGACTTTAAGTTGATGACTTCCTGTTACTTCCTGCCTTTCCTTGTTCGACTTGCACTTTCAAAGCTTTGTCAAGAAATGGAGTATGTTTGCAAAGCCTAAGTAGCAAGAAGGATTAATTGATGACTTTCTGTACAAGAAGACACCATTTCAGAAATTCTGTTGTGTATATACATGCATGTGCAAAAGCAAACCAAGAAGCTTCATCAGATAATTTATGACATGGTTGTAGCTTGTAATGTTCATTTAACAGCAGCACTAGATTTTTCTCTGTGTGTGAGCTCACTTTTCAAGTTGGACTTCTGTTTTCCAGAAGGTGAACTGTCTTTGATATTTCTGTAACTTCTTACAGGTGTCAGATGATGGTCGATATGTCTTGTTGTCTATCAGAGAAGGCTGTGATCCAGTGAACAGACTGTGGTACTGTGATCTACAGAAAGAGTCTCAGGGTATATCAGGTATGTGTTACTTTGTAAGTTTTGCTTCCTTTTAAGACAGTGTAAGATTTGAAATACTTGATGTTTGAATAAAAAAAAAATATGTACATATATTTAAATAAATATTTATATTCAGTTACAAGTATTGCTTAACCACCTTAATGCAGAAATTAGATTAAATAAGCACTACTAGCATTCCATTTTATGCTATGTATCAGTAGGTGAAAAACTCCATTCTTCATGCTGTACTTTGTTTAAAAAGTCACAAGGAAAAATTGGTAAAGTATAAGCAGCCGTACCAATGTATATTTCATTTAATTCTATACCAGTAATACTTTGCCATGTTTAAACATTTTTTCATATTTAAAAAATTTCCTATATCTCCCTTCAAGAACTTTTTTGCAAAAAGTAACTGGCTTATAGATAACATTGTTTTTTCTATGTATAATACTAGGAAATAAACATCCTCCAGTGTTATTTGGTAGCACCATTGTTGTTACAGTAGAAGTATCAACTCATATTTCAAATACACTTCATGAAGTGCTCTTTCCTTGACTTCTACTTGCAGTAGCCTTTGGTTTTTGTGTATTAGGCTTTGTAGCTGCAATGGTATGAGCTGAAAGTATGGCACTTTACTCTATATGGCTGTTGTTAATGGTTGGCATAGTTAGCTGGTTTACTGATCAGTGCTTTTGTATTTCCAGAGTATTGGATTATTGAAGGGTATTCCTCAATATGTGTTGTGCATAGAACACAACTTAGTTTTTTTAATCCTTGCAGCTTTTCTCTCCAGAAACTTCAGAAACAGAATAAATACTGCAGTAGCTCTTTGTTGAATACTGGATCTCAAGAAACTTGTTCTCTTGTTTATTAAGAGAATATTTTGGGCTAAGGAGGGTACTACTGACTTACCTACAAGCAAACTTCGGCCAAGGCTGCCAGCAACTTCCACATGCACCTCCAATTCTTCGTTGTTTGTACATATCAGGTCAGGCAGGGCACCTTTCTTTCTTTGGCCTCTTGATCACCTTGGGAAGTTACCATCAAGGCACTGTAGAATTCTAGATTGCTTGAGCCCTAGATTGTGTTGTCCTTCCACGTGGAAGACATCACAGTTGCTGGAATTTCCACTGTAAGGAGTATGGCCTGTGAACATGAGTCTTCTTCCAGCTGTCTGCAGAGGGCATCATCTACTTCTTCCTGATTAGGAAGTCCATACCATATGTTGCCTATACATACAGTAGACTACTACTAAGTGCTCTATAGCATGTACCACTACAGTAGTACCCTTGCTGGTCTACCTGTTAATCTTAACCTAGGAGCTATTGACTGTGTCCTGAACTGTAGAAATTCCAGCTGTTCTTTCACGTGAAAGACAACTCACCCTCCTCACCTTGCCAGCCTGTCCTGACTAAACAACCTTTATCCATCCATTGTAGCAGAGCAGTCCTGTGAGCTATCCCACCATGTCTCCATTATCCCAGTGAGATCATAGTCCAGAAACTGCACACAGACTTGTAACTCCTCCTGTTTGTTCCCATGTTGTGTTCAACAGTGTAGAGGCAGTTCAGGCAGGCACCCAAGTGTCCTGATTCTTCAGTACAGGTTTGAGAGCTTTTTCCATGAGGCTGTTTTTCAGGCACTTCCTTCTTTACATGCCTATGATTGGAGAGAGTCCACTTCATCAGTGTTTTGTTGTTTGCTGTGTTTCTTTCATTCTTATCACCCAGGCCCTTGGCTTGCCTACCCCATCCACATCTTCCTTTCTTGTTGAGAAATCTCTTTCTCCTGTTTTTTTCTGGTTCAAAGCTCTGCTTACTGGGTTGTCTAACTGCAAGGGTCCTTTTGCCTTACTTAATCCAGTGGACAACAGTGCAGCAATAGTACAGAATGGGGTAACCCAGAATTGCTGCTGAATCATTGGTTTTTTCTCTTGGATGTGTATGGATGTATGTCTCCTGTTCCTTATTTGCAGCCTGCTTTCTATGGAAATAAGAGATGCTTAATCCCACTTTGCTTTTGGGAGCATTGGCTCCCAAATGCAATCAGTGGTAATGGAAAAGCAGGAGTCCCAGGGGTCCAACCCTCACAAGAATGTGTGGGAGGTCAATTGGCCAGGCAGAGATGAGAACATAGGGTTGTGGCATAAATTTAATCTTGTTATAATTTGAAGACTCACTCAAATGAGCACCCTTATGGATACCTGAGGTGTGGAGAAGGCTTTGGAAGAAATTTTTGTCATCTTAGACTTAAGCCACTTTCAGTCAAAGTTCTCTCCCCTGTGGATTATCAGAGATTTAAAAGTCAATGAAGATTTGTCTTCCAACTTTGATATTCATGACAGTTCTCTCCTGTGTGAATTCTTGGATGACACTCTGCTGAATCTTCATATACATGGAGTTAGAATGTCAAATGACTTTATACAAACCCATGCACCACTAGGTTCCACTCTTTTCAGTGTTCAGAGACTTGTGTCTCTTTGTTGTATACAAGACTCTTTCTGTGTGTTGTACTTACTTAAGAGGACTTTTAAGATGCACCCTTCCTGTGCATTTGTTTACTTGGATCATTATGGTGTTCAGCAGGGCTTTGTCATCACAGAGTTTGTTGTGACCTGAAATGATGAAGTTTCAGAACCCATCTATGAATTAGAAGGAACAGTTAGAAGCACAGTTACATTTCTGGAGAGCTCCTTAAACAACCTGTTTGCTATTCTGGTTTTTGCTATTCTGTAAGTATGACATAGATCAATTCATAGTGTGTTAGACAAGTGTGTTCTCAGAGTTGAAATGAAGTCTAACAGCTGTAACTGGGAAAATGCACTGGAATGTCATACACAAGTAATATTGGCTGATAGGGAGGTGTATGATTTAAAGGACCTATAGGGTGGACAAGTGGAGTAATTCTGTTTGGTTTTGAATTTGTAAACCCATCTCCTTGAATGGGCTCTTAGCTGAGCTGGGTATGTGACACATGCTCATCCAACAGCTGTTACATCATTAACTGCTTTGAGATCCAGAGTGGATGAGATGATAAATGAATTTTCTTACCTCACGCTGTAGTGAAGGACTCTGCTTGCTGCCAAATTCTGTGTTGGAGGTAAAGTGAGAATCACCTCCAGACTGGAGGTATGATGAG
Source organism: Notiomystis cincta (assembly GCA_013398075.1). Classification (NCBI taxonomy): domain Eukaryota; kingdom Metazoa; phylum Chordata; class Aves; order Passeriformes; family Notiomystidae; genus Notiomystis; species Notiomystis cincta. The sequence goes on along the minus strand of VZRX01023335.1, from coordinate 25,497 downwards.
ATGATGGACTGAATGTACCTGTTTAGATCATTAGCTGAGGCTCCTGCTCTTCAGTGCATGCTCAGGATGATTCAGTCCATGTGAAATACAAGTATCTCTCTGGATAGATTTGGACCTCTGTGCTGATTGCAAAAAGTGCCCGTGGCTTGTAGCTCACATGTTTCCAAGATTAAAGGGAGAAAAAGAAAAGAGAAATACCACAGAACTGAAAGCAACTTGAAAAAATTAGAGCAGGAACATTTCTCCTGTAGCATCTGAAGAGAAGTACAAAGTTGAGGGGAAAGAAAATGATCTGGTTAAGACACAGATGTTTGTGAAGAAAAAAAGAGAACTAGTGCAAGACTATTTGAGTGAATATTAGTTATTTCAGAAATTGTACTGACTGGCAAAGAGGGAATGAGGGAAATTGAATAATGAAAGAAAATGAATGATATTTTAGGTAGCCTAAGATCTAGCAGATAACACATCTGATATAGATGCTGTTTTAAGGACAGAGTGATTTGACAGTGAAACTCCAATTTAGTAACCATAAAGAAGAGGTGAAATAACATTGGAGAGGCTCTGATTATTTCAGTCAAAATGCTTTTACATCCTGGAGATGCTTACTGAAGACAGAGTTGCAAATAAGTCTGAATTTGCAACTGAAAGCTGAAAGTGACCGTTGAATTCTTAGTTACTTATGTTTTTAACACCTTATTATGGTGATATTGACTAAACTACTTCCTGGATTGTTGAAATTGATTGACCAAGGAAAGCTTCTGTCAAGAGACATGACTATGGTTTTGTAATGAAGAGAAAAAAAGTAACAGAGCTAGTAATCAAGGGAAAGGACCTAATATATGAAATATACCTGAGAACTGAAGGGACACAACTGGTATTACAAACAATCTTGTAGTCATTTTGTACTTAGGTTGTTCTATCCCCTTCCTTTTTTTTTCCTCCTTCTGTAATAGATCTCTTGCATCTGTGTTCCTTATGTCACTTCCAGTGTTTGGACCTGTCCTTTAAAATCCCACAGAGGCTGGTTATAGAAGTGTCCTTTATACTGTTTAATTTCTTAGAGGTACATCAGAATTTAAGTCCCATTTGAGCAGCAGGTCAAGATAAATGCACATGTGTGCATTTACGGACTAAAGCCACACCAGAGTTCGAGAAGCTCCTGTGCTCAATGTATTGACTCTGTCATTCTGCAGCAGCATCCTGGGTGTAACAGTGAGGATGAATAGGCAGACCTGACTTCTCTTGTCTGGGTGGAGTAAAACAAAGGTTAGGACTTCCTCAACTATGAAGGGATTAAGATAATAAACTATTCCTGTCATAGGCATTTTATAGGCTAGTTAGTTACCTGTTACTAGATCTTCTTGTACTGAGTAGCAATATTGTGGTTTCTAGGTTGAGGCCCTTGGATTCAGTGAAAGCCATTTGTGTTTCCATGAAATGATTCATAGTTTGGATCCCTTTGATGGTATATTGCACAGCTTATTTAGAAATAGATTGTTCTTAAAATTTTTCTCATTTCACTGAGGACTTAAGAAAAAGATTCTGGAAACTTCATGCTATCTGACAATATTGCACTGGATATATAGAGGTTGGTATGTGGCAGATTTCATATGATCAAATAAAAATTTAAGTCTTTCATGTATAGACTTTATTGGTATGGTTTTTCATTATTTTCATTTTTGGGGACTTGTTTGATTTAGCTGAACTAGTCTACTTCAGCACACAGGTGGACATATGTAATGAAATACTCAAAATATTTCAAGCCTGGTGTCAACAAATTTCTCATCGTTCTGAATTTATTTGTATTGTAAAGTTATAGTTTAGAAAGAGTAAATGCGCTGTACTTAAGGATTATTAAAATTGAGGTTGGCTAGCTCATTTGTGGGCTTTGTTTCTAGGTTAGAAATGTGGCACAATTTTTAAAAAATATTTTACCTATATTAAGAAATGTGCTTGCTCAGAATAAAGTTCATTTTTTCTGTCTGAGAGATAAAAAAAAGCCTCTTCCCTCAAAGAGCGCAGTAGCTGGTTGAATTATTTTGCTTAAATTTACAGGGTAGAGTGGGGAAGCAGAGTGAAAAGGTGGGTATCCATCTTGGGAAAAGAAAGAAGAAACAGGAGTGCAGAATTAAACAATATGTTTCATGTGTGGAAATAGAAAATGCTTAATAAATATCTGCCTGATAGAACTTGGAAGATGGCTGTGAATTGAGGGGTGAGTCAGCTACTGTGGGAATCATCAAGCAACACAATATAGCCAATAAAAAGCTTACATGAGCTTAGATATTTCTTTCCCCAGTAGGTGAAAGGAACATGTAGTGTTTCATTTTTACTCTTATTTATATATGGCATGTTTTTAGAGCAAGAAGATATTTCCTTTTTACATTTCAGATTAAATTCAACAGTTTGTGGCTGTTTTGAAAAGATTAATCCAACCAGATAAGCACATTCTGTCGAAAAAACAAAGCTGTAAACCCCTTTTTTGCCTTCTTAAATTGTGAACTTCTTCCATATTTATGCTCAATTACATGCCTATACCATTTTTGCTGTCTGTCTAGACAATACAAATAAAAAAGTAAATTTGCACCTTTTCAATCTGAGACACTGAAAGGGAAGATCCAGATTATTCCACAAAAATCATCAAGAAATGGAACAGAATGATTTTGCTAACAATCCAAAGGAAATTGCTTTGATGAAGAGGAAACCTCTGTTTTAACCTGCTCACAAGTTAACTTTTTATGAAACATGATTTGTTCAATATTTGCCACTTAATTATTGCTTTAGTAATCCTGAGTTAATGCATTTCATTACCTTCCAGCACAGCATGAGTTGTTGCTTCTTTTTGCATATACTCCCTCTAAATAATAAGTGGAGGTGATAATGATGTCATCAAAGACTCTCTGGAAGCATGACATTTTATTGGTTCTGTTGTACTGATGGAAGTTGTGTCCTGTGCATTCATTGAATCTTCATGTGTTCCTCAGGCTGTGATCCAGTGGATGTTAGCTTGCCCAGTGTTGAGTGGGAAATCATCTTGTCTCTGAATGGAGATCACATCTAATAAATGAGAGTAGACTACTTCTAAATGTGCAGGAAACTTCAAAGGATTTAACTTGTCTATTTCTACATCTGAAAATTTAGGTGTGTCAATAGGTCTTCCCCCTTTACTGTGTCTCAAAATATTTTTGTCAACAGCTGTAGGTTAATTGAATTTGCAGTGCAGTCTCCTTGTCAGATTGTTTTCCCCAGAAGATAATCTACACAGCAGTGTTTCTGTTTCTTTCCGTGAACAGTACAAGCAGCATCTGAGCATCTTTTCTGCCTCCCAGATTAGCTAAAATGTTCTTCATGCTTTCCTTCCCCCCTTCACAGGGTTTCTACTGTATACAGACTGAGTCATTTTCCTCTTCAAATGTTCAGGTTGTTTGCTGGGTTTTTAAGTGGGCCATTGTTCTTGTGCCAAGAATGCTCCTTTTTAGAATAGAAAATCACTGTGGTAAGTAACCTATGACAAATACATAATAGCTTCATTTTAATGGGGATTTTAAATTAGTCTGAAAATATAAGAGATTTGAGGAGATGTTGTTTCCCTTCCTCCCCTACTATCATAGGCCTCTTGTGAATCCCACCGGGTTAACCCAGTTTGTAGTATAGTTTTTGTGACAAAACTGTTTGTGTTAGAAATGACCAGGTTCACCAGTTGGAATTTTATGTTTACAACTAACTTAGCCAAACACACTTTAAAAAAAAAGGTTTTATGTCAGTGTTTTACAAATACTCCATTTCTAAGACCTGTGGTCATAATTCACAGTATTGTGGCAAGACAATGCTGTCAGAAGACCCCACTGGCTTCTCTTGAAACTTTTGGGGTAGCTTCCTTGCTGTACTCTGTTTCAAGTAAATGTGGATAGGGGAGACCTTCCCTTTGTGCTTGCCTCTTCAGTTCCTTGTGGGGTGAGGTTTAGAAAGATCAGGGACAAAATTATGGGATTCTTGTCTGGATTTGACCACTCTGTCAGCCAACTGGTAAGGTTTAATTGAAAATGCTTCATACTAGCCAAACAGCTGGATACACAGTAATCAAGCAATTTATGTATTAGCAAACCTTGTTGTACACCTTACAAAAAAAATCCCAAACCCCCAAAAAAACCACAAAAAAACCCAAAAACAAGCAAAAACCCCAACCGAACCAACCAAAAAAACCCCAAACCAACAAACAAACAAAAAACCAAAATACCCAAAAACCAACCAACCAAACAAAAAAAACCAAAACAAACTAACCAAACCACAAAAATGGTGGTTTTTTTTCTGTAGCATGTCTCTTCATGCTTCTGTGCCGGGTAATAATTCTGGTTTTCCCTTTTCTTGAGAAATGAGATTGTTTCTTTTTGATTAGATTGTCAGCCTTGACTGTTTACTCTTTTGAATATGTGATTTGGTGCTGTGAATAAGGAACTTAGCACCAATCTGTTGGTGTGCAACAAGAAATAAATGAAAGCTATTTAATCACCCTTGGCTATGAACTTAAACCAGCATGCCTTGGCCTATTGGTCTTGTTGAAGTCCTTAATATTGACCTTTTTCTTTATTTTTTATTGTGGTAGCCGCTAGGAAGCCTAATAAAAAAATCAGAATCCTCCTGTGAACACTATAGAACTGGTTTATGAGTTACTCAGAGCTCTGGGCAGAGCCCCACTTTGCTCTTCCTGAGGGACCTAAATCATGAGAACAGAGGGAAAAAAGAAGTGATATAAACCAGAATGGGGAGCAGAAGAGGTGGCTCTTATAACCTCTGGGCACATAGAAACAGCCTCAGTGAAAAGCTGCGGTGATTTCTGGAATGCAAAAAACTGCCAGGGTTGGCTAATTGGAAAGCACACCTGAGTTGTTGGATTGGAAGGGAAGCTGTACACAGGTTTGTTTTAAATGGGGGGTACAGGGGCTTTCTGGAGAGAGAACAGTGGTAGGGGCTCTTATGTTGGGTACTGGGCTGCTTGGAGATTGGTGGTTTTGGTCTGGTGGGAACAGTGTGAGGTGGTGGGAGGACACATGTAGGGGAATAGGAGCTAGTGAAAAGTACTTGAGAACCACTGGCTTGGAAAGATGTGATAAAAATCGAGCAAACACAGAAGTTCACAGCTTGCTGCTTGCTTAGTCATAGTCAGCTGGAACTGCTTTGTACTAGACTGGCAGGGAAAGGTTGCAAAAAAGAATTTAAGAGCAAAGTTATCAGTCAGAAGTTTTTTTTATTTTGTTTCTTTGTTTAGAATGTTGTTCTTTTTTTCTCCACACTAAGAAAGTATGTATGTGACTTGAGGGCAGGTGGAAAAAGGTAATGTTGGTCTGCTTCAGTGTTGAAAATAGGATTGTTTGGCCTTTTATGTTTTAATTTAGTCTTGCAATTTATCACGCTCTCTTAATAAATAAATAAGCAATGAACCCTGCTAGAGACAGTAACATCCAAGGGATGAGTCAGTATGTGCTGTGTAGCCTGAAAAAGTGGGTCAAAACCTTTGTAATGAAAATGATCAAGAGATAGTGAGGCAACAGTAGACATCAGCTATAAAGTGGAATGTGGTGGAAGGGAAAATGCTCTTCCATGTTTTGAAAAACTTTCCTGTGATTGAAGTAACTTTAAAAAAAAAGTTTCAAAAATGAACATCAAAACAAGGCTATTTTATCCTGACAAATGGGGAGAAAAAAAAAAGTCATCTTGAAAAATATGTGGAAGGATCATCAATAGAGTATTTAAGAAAAGTGTTTCATATTCCTTAAATGTCAATTTCAGAGTTTTGCTTTCACTGTATTTTTTTATTATAGGTATAAATAAATACATATTTTATATGTATTTAATTTTGGAGGCAAATTATTAGCAATAAAAATAAATAAAATTAGCAACAAAAAAAGCACTATGGGGTGTCATCTGTTTGGATTTCTGTAAAGCCTTTGACGTGATCCCCTACATTATCAGTCTCTCTAAATTGGAGAGATACCAGTTTGATGGGTGGATTGTTGGATGGATGAGGAATTGGTGGATGATCACATCCAGAGGGTAGTGGTCAACAGCTCAGTGTCCCAATGGACGTGGGTGACAAGTGTCTGTGGTCTGCTGGGGCCCTACGTACTCAGGGGTCCTGTGTGGGATCGAGTGCACCCTTCAGCAAGTCTGCACCAAGCTGGCTGGTGCTTCACACCTGAAGGGCAGGATACCAGATAGATGGACCTGGACAAGCTCAAGGAGTGGACCCATGGGAACCTCATGAAGTTCCTTAGGGTCAAATGCAAGGTGCTGTACCTGTGTTGGGGTAACCTCCTTTATCAATGCAAGCTGCAGGATGAAGGGATTGAGAGCAGCCCTGCTGTGTCTGAGAAGGACTTGGTATTGGTAGCTGACAGGCTGGACATGACCTGGCAACAGCGTGCACTCACAGCCCAGATAGCCAGGTGTGTCCTAGGCTGCATCCAAAGCAGCATGGCCAGCAGGATGAGGGAGGGGATTCTGTGCCTCTGCAGTGCTCTCATGAGACCCCACCTGGAACACTGCATCCAGCTCTGGGGTCCCCAGCACAGAGAGGACATTGCCCTGGTGGAGTGTGTCCAGAGGAGGCCCATGATGAAAATCAGAAGACTGGAGCACCTCTCCTATGAGGAAAGGCTGAAAGAGCTGTGGTTGTTCAACCTGGAGAAGAGAAGCTTCAGGGAGACCTTGCTGCTGCCTCGCAGCTTCAAGGGAGTCTGTAAGAAAGCTGGGGACAAACCTCTTAGCAGGGCCTGTTGCTGTACAAAAAACAGTAATGGTTTTAAACTAAAAAAGGGTAAGTTTCAATTAGATAGAAGGAAGAAGATTTCTACAATAAGCATGTCAAAGTATTTGAACAGGTTGCTCAGAGAGATGATGGATTCCTGAAAACATTTCAATTCAGGTGGGATAGGGCTTTGAGCAACCAGATCTAGTTGAAGATGTCTCTGCTCATTGCAAGGAGATTGGCATAGATGACTTTTAAAGGTCTGTGAAAATGAATAGCTTGCTGTTAATTTGAGCAAGGACGTCTTCATGCTGCTAATTTCTGACTGGACATTACATTTATAAATCATGGAATCGTAGAATGTTGAGGGGTTGGAATGGACCTTAAAGATCATCCAGTTCCAACCCTACCTGCCATGGGCAGGAGCACCTCCCATTAGACCAGGTTACGCAAAGCCTTATTCAAGCTGGCTTTGAGCACCACCAGGGTAAATGGTATTCATAATGAAGTTATTTTTTAGATGAGGTATTTGTGCTTTTATTTGTTTCTCTTAGAAAAAGTGTAGTGTAAGGGAGAGAAATTACCTTTGATGCCTGCTTTTCTGTTGCTATGTTCTGCTGTCTTGAGGGCATGAGCTATAACTCTCTCAAAATGAATCATATATATTCTCCTGTCTTTTGAGTGATTATCCCAGTGGAAGTTAAATTGGAACCTTGAAACTGATTGAAAAATGTCTGTTCATAAAAGTGCTTGATTTCTTTCTTCTGGATTAATCTTTGAATATATCTTGACACGTCTAAACTTTTTAACTCAGAGGGGAATGCATATTGCTTCCTACCATTTATTTATATTTTAGATGGCAAATACGTTAACTTTCCATGATCATTGAGTAGCTGTCATCCATCATTGCAAAATTGGTGGTATCCTCTCAATACAAATACAAAAGTTGCATTCCTTTCAGGAACATTTTTTGCTATCTCCTTTACGGTATTCCCTCCCTCAGATGTCTATAAGTGAAGTGAGGTTCCAAGACATGGAGAGATCTTGCTTTTAAAGAGACTCCAGATTGTTTGAAAATCTCCCTTTGGACACCAGAGTGAGACAATTAAAGATTGTGGCTTTGAGGAAAAGTAAGAAAAACCTGAGTTCTTTTTCCTAGCTGCCTCGCTCAGAACAAGGGCTTGAAAGCAAGCTGATTGTTGCATGATTCAAAAAGAAATTAGGTTCTGATATGGAAGTAGATGTTTGAGTGAAGGACTCTATGTTATGGATGTGCCACAGGGGCCCTGAAATAGTCTCTTCCAATCTAATGTATGCTGTGTACTATGAGATTATCTGTCTTCTATTGAATGTAAAACCTGGTGTAGATTAGTGCTATGAAACACCATAAGAGGTTGCCTAGAGAGGTTGTGGATGCTCCATCCCTGGAGGTATTCAAATCCAGGCTGGACAGGGCTTTGAGCACCTGGTCTGGTGGAATGTGACTCTCCATGGCCACGTGGTTGGAAGCAGATGGCTTTTAAGATCCCTTCCATCCCAAATCATTCTGTGATTCTATGAAAATCTAGACGTTAAAAAATCATGATCTTTCCTTGAGTAGAAGTTTATTTACTTAATATGTGTACCATAATAAAATGTGGCATCATTCTTTGGGTTAGAAAACCTGTCCTTTGCTATGAGCCAATCATCCTGGTTCATTTCCTGAGCTTTCTCAGCACTGCCCCATTTCTAGAAAAGCTGTCTTGCAAAAAATGACAAGACAAAATGGAATTTACGGAGATGAACATTTATATCTTCGCCTGATCATTTTGACTGCTAGAGCACATGAAGAAAGCCAAATGAAGTGTTCACCTTTTGAAAACTTTTTTTCCCAGTGTCAGATAACCCTACCGTTAAACCCTGTGTCTCCAATAGGCACAGACAAGAGGTTATTTACCAGGAATTGATTGTTTAGCCTTTCCATGAAACATGGAATGTGGAAGTATCAAGAACATTTTGTCAAGTGATTAACAGTGACTCAGCCACTCTACTCTTTCTGTCTAAAGATTGGTAACAAGACCTTGTGATAATTCATGTTCTTATTGATTGGTTCAAATTAGCTTTTCCTTCTCCTGTAGTTGTCATCATTCAGTCACAGACCTGCTTCATCACTCAGAGCTCTCAGCAGACCAAGGAATATTTTACTATGTTCAGAGGCCAGTACAAGATTGAGGGCTTATTCTGTGCTGCTTGCTGATACAGTTTGTCTTTTGATCTTCTATGGATCCAAAAACTTTGTTTAAAAATTCTGTCTGTACACTGGTTGTTGCTTTTGTCTTTTGCAGAAGCCTGGCTCTGTAGGATTATGATTTTCTGTTGTGGCATGGCTTTATTGTCCACTGAATTCTACCTGCAGTTCCTACTGTAATGCAGTTATGTGATGATGAATAACTGATTGGTATAAAATATATAGGCAAAGCCATCTCTATCTTTTCAGCAATATATTTTAATAGAAGGACTGGCAGGGGAAGCAGTATACAGGAAACTGTCATGCTTTTCCTGTATATAATAAATCTGCCTCATTGTATGCTTATGTGGATTAAACTGAAGTCTTCAGCGTTTCAGGTGTTAAGAGTAGCCTTAGACTATACAATTGCCACTTCTCAGTGATTCTTCTCAAAGACACGTTCTCAGAGGGCTGCTGGTTAAACCTGCAAATGTCTTATCAAGATCCAGTTCTTCAAGTCTTTTCTCTCCTTTCTTTTTGTGAAGAATGGACTAAATGTCCATCCTTCACCTTGTTTTTCAAGTACTTTTTGAAGTGATAACTTAGATGTACTGTTCTTTTTGTTACTGGGAGGCAAGGCCAGAGTGCTTGACAAGGGGACAGTGCCATGCTAGTGAGCTGTATGGGCCTGTCCCTTCCTTGTGTTGCCACTGGCATGACCCTGGGAAGAAATGGTGTCCCCATCACTTTTTAGCCCAGTGAACTGCCTGTGTTTGTCACCAGATTGTTACTCCGAGCCCAAAGGAGGGAGCTAAGCTCAAGGATCTGAGGCAATGCTAGAACACCCCTTTCAGTCACAGCCACAGCAAGGTCACCTGCAACCAGCCATAAAGAAGCATCCTCTTATGGCTGATACCTGTGTCATTGCAAAGGGTTTCCTCCTCTCACTGGAGGGCTGCAGCACATACCCTGTGCAGTAACAATGTGTCTGATGTAAGGACCGCCTGTAGTTGCCTTGTTACTGCCTCTGATCCTGGATTAGATGTTGGTTTACTTCAGTAAAACAGTGGTTTAGAGGCAATTCATCTGCAATATTTGTCTTCTAAGGACTACATAAAAGCTACTTTAATAAGATGGATGCTCTTGTTTTTGTATAATAACAACTAAGTGTACCCCTGCAGAACATCTCAGTTTTTTACTAGCTGTTCATTTGGGAGTGGATGAATGAGTTGCAAGGAAGCAATGTAAATCCCTAGTGTCACGTTATTGTCCTTTTTCTTCATGGAATCCAAGTTCTGTTGCACTCATGGAGACTACAACTATTGTGCACATTTACCACTTAAAAAGTGGAGTTTTCCAGCAGTCTGGCAATTTCTTTTTATGAAGTCTTGTTCTTCAGTAGGATGGCTTCATTCTGTCTGATACCAGTATTGTTATGGTGTTGCTCTGCAGTTAAAGTTTTTATTTACTAAAATGCCTGTGCATGTGACTTGGGATCTTGAAATGGTTTCACTGGTGTTCATCAGGATTCACTGTAGGCTGGATTTGGTTTGCTTTTACTGGGCATCAAAGCATCTCTCTGTAGAACTCACAGCTACTGGAGTGATTTACCAAGATTTTTCTTCAATGTGAAATCTCTTGAGAAGGGCAAAACTTTGGATCTCAGCAAAAATCAAAATTTAAGGGGCAGCATATTTACTCAGGATATTAAGTTGACTGGATTGTCTGGAAAGTTTGTATTACAGCAGTATGCAAAATAGGATTTAATTGGCTTATCTCTTTGCATGAAGAGACAGGGAAGTTTTCGTTAAACCAAAATGGCAATTAAGAGATACAAACTTTATGAATATGCCAGGCCTGACTATACTCTGTTATTACATCTAATGGGTTTAAAATGACCTTAGTCATCTCACTGCTTCCTCAATTATTCTTTTCTTTTTTTAAATTTACAGTAATTACAGCTAGGCTATGATCTACTTGCATTATTCTGCTTAGCACTTAATATTATAAAATAAGCTGAAATGCTTTTTTATTGATGCACACATTGCATTATAGAGTTTCACAAAAAGATTTATGAACAGTTTATTTGTTTATACTTAAAAGCAAAGACTCAACCTGTAGTTTTAGGAGAGGGACAGACAGTGCACTAAATGTTATTTTAAGATATAAGAGCTTTAGTTTCACATATCAATAAGGAGTCTGAGTTTTCAGCATAGCTAATGTATGTTACTTGCAATAGTAAGTTTGGATGATAGGTTGGGTTGTAGATATAACAAGTATATTGCATATCTTATCTAGCCTTGCTGCTTTTTCTTTCTACTATCCTCTCAACCTTTCACAAAACAGTAAAATGTGAATAAAAAGCAGTAGAGTCTTAAAATCCCATCTTTACATTGAGTCAATGCTACCAACTGTATCACAGTCTGAAAGTCTGAAAGAGGCAATTCATGTTTGAGAGAAGTCAGCTTCTTTTACTGAGTGTCATATTCTAGAAGTTTGATAGGGAAAATGCAATTTCATTCTGATGTTTTAGCTAACTGTAGTTGTCCTTTGGGGGTGACAAGTTTCTGCAGAACAGCATTTCAGGAATGTTGTTTCTGAGTTGAAAGGGAAATTCCTCATGTTGAAATTTCTTGTACTCATTCCAATAGCATCCTTTCTATTCTGTGGGAAGCTCTGGGCTTTTAAGGACAATGGAAAACTTTCCATCCAAAGTAAAATTTTTTGCAGGAACTAAAATTCCTAAACATTTCTTTATAATTAAATAGTAATTTTAGAAAAGCTGTTAAAAATAAAATAGAGCTTGAAAGCTTAGTGCAGTCTTTCAACTCAGTTGCAGCCCTTCATTCTAAGTCTGTAGAAGGGGCACTTGTGAACTCTGTTGATGAGAACCTGATGTGCTCAACAGCGTTGGCTTCACAGCGGCTGCTGTGGTGGAAGCGTTTCTGTGGCAAACATCTGAGCTGTCCAACTGCCCCTTAGGAAAGCTGGTGAAACAAGAGCCATAATTCTGTCAGTGTGCTGTGTGTATTGGGCTAGAAATTCCTCAAAACCAGTCATGTTAACATGTCTGTGAACTGGGATTTTTCCACTGCAGCATATCAATCTGGAGCATTCCTTGGAAATTGTTAATACCTGGTACACATCCTGGCCTTTCCATAGCTGTACTACTTCTGGTCAGCACCACTGTTCAAGAAAGAGCCTAGAGCAATTGTCAGGAAGGCTTTGCCCTCAGCTGTCAGAAGGTTTTGTTTGAGGAACTGACATTCTGTGTTTGATCTTGCAGGAATTCTTCAGTGGGTGAAGCTGATAGATAACTTTGAGGCTGAGTACGAGTATGTCACCAATGAAGGAACGGTGTTCACTTTCAAGACAAACCGCCATTCTCCAAATTATCGGTTAATCAACATTGACTTCAGTGATCCAGAGGAATCCAAATGGAAAGTTCTCGTCCCTGAACATGAGAAAGATGTTCTAGGTAAGAGTTCATTTTAAGTTAAAGACATTACATTCTGCTTTTTCCAAATCAATTCAGTAATTAGTCTGTTGAATGATCTTTTACAGACCTTCTTGCTTTTTTCCTGTGTTTAAACTTTGGTTAAGATTTGCAGTTAAAAGACTTGCTGAGATGCAAGTGGTTCAGATTCTCTCTTTCCAACATCCTGTGTGGCCCTAGTGAAGTTGCTTCATCTGTCTTTGTTTTAATTCTGTGTTTGTAGGAAATGAGGGGAAAGTATTTTCCTGCTTCATGTCAGTGTAATAAATGTTTACTAGACAGCCAGGGATTACAACCAGAGGGACTTCGTAAGCAGAAAGAAGGGAAAGAGCAACTCTGGCAGTACTGCAGCATGTTTTGAACAGAATTGGTCAGAATTTGAGTCAGGATTTTCTTTTATTCCTGGAATAAGAGGAGTAAATAATACTTGGAAAAAAAAAGCCTCAGGAAACTTGAAAGGCATGGAATTCTTAAAGTGTAGAAGCTAGTTCAAAACATAAATCTTTGGTTTTGATATAATTCAAATAAAGGTGTATTTTTTAATCCTGTCATTTTGCAGAAAGTTCTGTGAAAGCTTAGAATTAGTTTCAGATAATACAGAAGAACCTCCTTGGATCTGTTTTTTGACAGATGCTTAGTGTACATTTACGTAGTTTGTCTCTATACAGTACAAGATACAATTATGATTTATCTGACTAGCATAATTAGTTGATAAAAAATACTCTCAAGTTTTTAATCAGTTAATTTTTATACAAATTCCTTCATGTTTGTTGCTTTTCCAGTGAAGAGCTGTTTTGTAGAATGAGTAGAGTTCTGTTTGTGTATTTGATATGTGCATATACAGTAACTTTTGTCTTTCCTCACTAAGACAAATCTATTTTACTATTATTTCAAAGTCACCTTAAGGCTTTTGTAATTTAAAAAAACAATCTTAATTTCTATCTGCAGTTCACAGTGGGTCCTGTGTGATGTCTGCCACAGCCTAGATGTCCCCAAGTATGACATATATGTTGATTCTGAACATACCCAGAATTGTAGTGATGTTGCAAATGTCTGGAGTCTAAAATACTTGAGAGAATGTTATTGAATGGAAATGTAGCAAATTAGAGCTTGGTGAGGCACAAATCTTTTCTTAAGATGGTGAACTATTTGCATGAGGAACAACCTACATCTTAAATGAAGTATGTTCAAGTCCTAAGCAGAGAATTATTACGAGATGTAAGTGAAAAATTGCTTCCAAGTCTCAGTTTTGGTCATATGCAAATTCACTGACAGTCTGTTAAGCTATGCCTAAGTTATGAGGAGCAGTTTATAAAGTGGGACCAAACTGAAGAATTGACTTAGACTTGGTGAGTGTCTAAACAAAATGGGACAGAAACATGTGAGTGACATGAAATGTGGTTACCATGTGTGGATTTACCTGAAAAGTGGTCTAGGCAGCCAAAGAAGCTTTGACCACTGGCTCTGTAGGCACTGATTATCTATTCCTTCCCAGTAAGATAAATGCCAGATCTGCTCTTCCCTACACTGTGGTATTTAGCTCAACTCCATTTTGGTTTCATTTTAAAGGCAAAGTCGTGATGAGTTCATGTTCATGCACAAACAAAAATAAAATTAATGCATGCAACATTCCTTTAATGGCTTATACATGACAGCCTTGACAGTACAGACTTAATAAGAACTGTTCTTAAAAAACTGAAAGCTCAGATGAATGGGTTTGCTGAGGATGCTGGCCTTTAGACTGTAAACCCAACAGGCATTCAGCTCTTAAACACTCGAAAGCAAACATAATCTGTCATATAAAACCATCAGGGTGACTTTCAGCAATGTGTTGTGTGTCATTAATGTTTTACTGTGTTCAAATGTGAAGCCAGAACAGGCAATCATGCTTCTGCTTCTCTCTTCAGCTTTTTGGAGCAGTATGTAAAGAAATTGGATTAAACTAACAAATGAAAAAGTCTCCATAAGAAGAGTAGATCTTAAAAAATCTATAGGAGATAGATCTTAATAAATCTATAGGAATAAAATAAATTTAAATTGTTCAGTTGCTTCTTTATGACAGACACTTGCAGATGAGTGTTGTATCCTTAGCACCAGGATAAGGGAGTTTGATTGTGTTCAGGATGTTGTAGTCCTGAATAAATAAAAAAACCCTAACTCCTTGACTTGATGTAGCCAGCAAGCAAGCAAGCCAGTCTCCATATCAGGCTTTTTTAATCATTCCAAGTTTTGTTAAGGAAGACATAATTATAGCAATGACAGTTAATAATTCATTCTTGAAAACCTTGCAGTCAAATGAATTTGATTTGTGTGACAAAGAGATGACAGTGTAATCAAGCTCCTTCTGCAAAAGCTAAGACAGCAGTGATTCAGAGGGTAAATGATTTTGCTGCTTGTCCACTTTTACTTATGTGTGGGAGTGACTTTAACAAGATGTAATTTAGCTGTATTAGTATTTCTTCATAAGTGTTATAGTTAGTGATACCCTAGGTCACAGATGTATTTTGCTGGGATATATGGATCCTACTCTGGACCTGCCTAGAAGCCATAGCCTGTTCATTTCTGTGTCTTAACTTAGATTCAATTTCATAAAAGCTACAGTTACAGAAATATATTTATTTACAAATAATGAATTCAGGATTGAGAATTAAGAATATCTGCTAGTGTCCATCACTGGCATAAAGAGATGTTCCACAAAGTATCCTTGTATTCTTAGAAAGATACTACAGCTAATACAATCTAACCAAGAAGTAAGCACACAATGCCTACGTGGTGGTGTGAATGTCAGTTGGTTTCCTCAACATATTCTTTAAGATAGACTTTTCTATTAGCTTTGACCTTTTCTTTTTCAAGAAATGTTTATAGATGAGATAATTCTGGAAATAAAAGGAAAAGTCAAGCATATTGCAGTGAGGTTGTACACATTCTTCATTTTACAACTGTCAGCAGAGATTTCACACAGAGATGAGGTAAATTTAGATTTCCCCTCTGTGAAAATTAAGATTTCCCTTCTGTGAGCTGACGGGAAGAAATAAATGACAGCTATTTTAAAAGGAAATTGAAGAGGGCACCTCAGAGCATATTGTAGTGTGATGAGACTAATTTCCTTCCCTTTGGAGTTTGTTTATAAAGTGTTAGTTTTCATTTTCAGGGAGTCTGAAATAAAACCACAGAAGAGGTTCACATCTAACATTGAACTTGTGCTTTAAGTGACCACATAGCTGCAAGGAGCATGCTGAATCGAAAGGCAGCTGTGAAACCATAAATGCAGACTGACCATAGCAGACCTGCAACCCTAGTTCCAAGGCACAGGCTAAAGCTGCTGTGTTTAGAAGGTTAAATGATTTATTTTGAGATCTATGATACCCCCCACTGCACCCAAAGTGCTCAGTACTGTTAGAGTGGGGCAACTGGAGAGCAGCAGTTGGTATCCAGCCCTTTCCTTGTGACAATGAAAAGCAGAATAGATCTCCTGAGTAAGGAGGGCTGAGAAATAAGACATGTTCCTGAGTGTGTTGTAGATGATGAGAGGATCTTGAACAGTTCTTTGAATCTCAGTTGGCCATTTAACAAACAGAGGCAAAACTGGCAGTGCTGCCTATACCTTGTATATGTCTGCGCACCTAAACTCAGTGCACATAAAATACTTCCCTTCCCTCAGCTAAAGTTTGCACTCTCAAATGAAAAATAGTATTTTTCTTTATGCCTTTAACATGCTAACTAATTTATAAATGCCTAGGAGACGGGGGAGGGGAATTACTGCAGCTGAAATTTGTCTTTTGGCACTGTATTGAAGCCAGGAGGAAAAGTCTGGAAGGAGCACCAAATCCTTTACTTGTTGAAGTTGGTTGAAGCTTTCCTATTACCTTTAACATGGGAGGCTGCCACTGAGGATGGAGTCTCAGTGAAAAGACATATTCTTTATGGTGTGAGGGCTTGTCACCATTTGCTTACATGTTTCAGAATTGTTCATGTTTTATTCTGTAAACTGCTCATGCTTTACCTGCCTTGAGTGATGGTTACAGATCATTCTAGTTGACATCAGCATTGGTACCTGTTAATCTGCAGAGACACTGAAGATTATGGTCACTGTCTGTGATGACCAAAAAAACCAACCTTCCAGGTCTGTCTTGCAGCTGCAGCTTTGGCAGTCCATTGAAATACATTAATTATTCTCAACAATACATGCATTGAGTGGAAGCATAAGTACTGTGTACAGCAAGGAACTCAGCATTCTTGCTGGAGCTCTTTGGCTGCCTGGCTCTTCTAGTGTGGTGTGTTCTCCATCAACATTTCAGCCTGCATCTGTCAAAGCATGTTTGTACATTTGGACACTTAACATGCTGTAGTTACTGCTGCAGAAAGGAAAGGTCAGAACTATTTTAAGTCATTAAGGTTAGTGGCACAGATGTTTGGTGTGAGGATTCAACCCTTTTTTACCCTGAAACTATTTCAAAAAGTTGTTCATACCAACATTGCAGGTGCCAGGTTAGTGGCTTTTATTTTGACAGCTGTCAAAATAAAACCAAGTTTTTGGAAAGTAGAAGTATATGAACTTCTGAAAGGTTGAACTAAAAGTTCTAGACATGGTTGAGCTCAGTTTTCTAGGCCTTGTTAAGAGGTGTATGTCCTCTTGCCCAAATTTAGCTATTGAAGAATTGTGTGTAACCTATTGTAGTAATCAAAGCACTCACAGTAATCTGCAGAGAGAACTGGCCAGTACCAAGGATAATTCTTCACACCTGCTTTCAGTACTTAGGACTGCCTCCAAGTGTGTTCATCTCTCTCTGATGCCTGAAGCAAGATGCTCAGGTTGAAGGAGGTAACCTCTTTGTGGTTATTGTGTAGAAATAAAAATCCTGTGCCTGAGGGATGTTGGAAGAAGGTAGGTTGATAAATTTAGGTGTAACCAATAGAGTAACTGCTCTGTTTGTTGGTATTACCTGAAAATAAACTGACCTCTATGCTGGAGAGGTTTTGGATAGTTAGCTTTTTAAAAAGCCACACTTGTGTGAGTGAAACTGCTCAGCAAGCAGTTCACAGTATCCCAGAACAGGGTATTCAAAATAAATGGTTCAACTGCACTCTAAAGGTGGTTATTTCTTCTCCCCATTTTTCTCTAAGGGGTTTCCTACAGAAGTGGTGTCAGCCTTAGACAGGAGACTTGAAAGCATGCAGTCTTAAAAGTCTCTAGGAAATACAGAGGCATGCAGGATGCATCCTGCAATGCACGAGCAAAACCGAAAGGTTGGCTGCTAATGCAGCACACCCAACAGTATCTGTGATTCTCGGTGCTGAGCATGGGAATAACAGAGACTCAGCTTAAAGCTTGCAGTCAAAAAATAGCTCTTGTTAATAATTCAGTGTTGCTTTAGCTTGCTGTGTATATAAGTGTTGGGTTTTAGTGTCTTCTTTTTCTTCTGGTCTTTCAAGTCTGCTTCGCTGTTTTGCACTGTTTTGATTTTTGCGTTTCCTTGTAGCTTCCATTACTGTAAGTTTTGGAGGCAGTTAGCAATGCACCAAAACCAGTTATAAAAAAGGTACTGTACACAGAAGCCGTGTTCCTAAACCTCACGGAATGTTTTAAAAACATTTTGCATTGTCTTCTCATCTGTTATCTTCACCTTGCTGAGAGCATCTGATTTGTAAACCAAAGAGGTGGTGGAGAGTTGATATTGCTGCTTCCTAGGCAAGTTCCTTAGTAGCAGAAATATCCACGTAAGCCAGCAGCCTTACTCCTGGGCAGTTGAAGCTTTTTAATAAAAAGAGTAATAGCTCTTCATAAATATATAAGTCAAAGTAATAATGTACTTCAGCTCTTAATGAAAAAATCCATTAAACTGAACTGTTTAATCAAATAATTAGTGAAGAATTAAAGCATCACCACAACGTCATTTTAAAATAAAAATTCTTTAATTTTCTTTGTTGAGGCAAAGCTATATATTATATACAGTTGAAGTTGAAGTTGATCTGAGATTGTCTGTAATCCATTTTGTGAAATATTTTTCAAGAAATTCTGAGAGTAAAACTGGACATTCTAGTTATAGATGTTGCTGAGAATACCACTGGAGTTCATGAGATCTCATACTCATTGCAGAGCCATTAATTCTGCATGCAAAAAAGGTGTGTTACTGTTGGGATGCAAACATTTTAATTCATATTTTGTGTTAATAAACCACTTTAAAATGTTGGCAAATCTGTGCAGTGACATTGTAAAAAATATTTTGAATTACTACATACTCTCCTTGTTTATACAGCCAAGAATGGTTCTGTATTTCAAAATATGTAATTGAATAGAACTGTTAACTTACAACGTTTATTATGTTCTCCAGCATCACTTAAGAAATTTTAGCCACTCTAGAACTAAAATTACACATTAATTACTAATTTATAGTGTTATGTTATGCTGTACCTTATTATTTCAGGTCATGGCTGAAATTTCAGTTACTGTTCTCTGGGGCTTTGGTTAGAAAATTCCCAAATTTAGACTTGAAGCTCATGAGAGACTTGGAAAGCTTGAGGGTAAAAAATGAATGAATGGTAGTTGTTGGGAAAAGGGGAGTAGTAAAGCCTTATTTAGATGTTTATGAAACATGACTTCATATGTCTAGAAAGACAAGTATTACATTTTTCTGGTCCTTCAGAAACAAGCTGAAAGGATTTGAAGGTCTTTGAACTCTAAGGAGTCATGACGGACCTGAACTCTATAGGAAAGCTTATAGTGTGCTTTCAGAATAATGAGTTTTGACCTTCAGTTCAGAAAAAACTTGTTACCCTTAATGGAAGGGGTACATGATACAATTCAGAACTTTAATTCTGCAACCTGAATATGCAAAGATGCATTTATAAGACTGTCTTCTTTACAACTCTGTGAATTCAAATTATTTGATTTTATGGAACTTTGAGGAAATTGGAAAGAGCTGTTAAAATGTGAATAACATAAAACATCATAAAACTGAAATTCTGTCAGTTTTTACATGCTTATGTTCTGGTATCTTTTCCTCCAATGTTGTCACATTAAACTCTCCATCTCACAGTGCTGCTTTGGCATTACAATGTGCCCCTGTCAATCCTGTGTCAGTTTTCTTTCTCATTTGGTTACATCTCCTCATTCTTTGCTTCCAGCGGATGAAAAAACTCCAACACTGGTACTTTGCCCATGATTTAGATTTCCAGTCTGACTTGTCAGAGAAGAAGTTGTATTTATGTAGTTGGAAGAGAATAAGAATCACCTCCTCACCTAGTCTTACAAGCAAATAAAAATGTCCCACATTACCTCCTTCAGGTTACTTTCTTTAATTTTTAACCTTGTATTAGTATGGCTTGTATTCCATTTGTGAATTAATGAGAAGTTAAAATATGTTGGTTGCAAAGTAATTTCTTAAATGACAGAAATACTGAGCAAGATTAAGATGTTTTAATCTTTCTCCTGTCTATATGAGTAAATAAATAAACTTGTCCCTAGAGATCTAAAGCCAGTGGCACAGGAGACAGGAGAGAATATGTCACATGATATATCGTGGGTAAACTGGAGCTCCAAAGAGTTTCTACACTTTACAGGCTATAGAGGTGGAGACTGAAGTGAGATGGTAGAACCACAAAGATTTTTAGAATTTGCCAGCCCAGATATTTTAATTGGTTTTAATTTTCTAAAGTCCTATTGAAAAATAACGTGCCATGAAAAAAAAAAGGTTCACATATATCTAGTAATTATCCCAAGGAACAAACTCAGGCTGGGAAAAGTTCTGTGGAACAGAAGCTCTCATTCCTGCACAGCTGCACAGACCAGATGGGACTAGAACTAGGACTGCCAAGAGATACATAAAGGCAGTGAACCTCTGCAGAGGGATTTGTTCCTGGGTCCTTTTGCTGGATTGAGTTCACTGTGCTGCATCCTGCTCCTTACAGTCTCAAGAATGCTGTTAGCAACGTTAGCATCTTGAATAAGTACATAGGGCTTTTTTTAATGGCATGATGAGAATATCACCCCAGAGCAACCCTTTTCTTACACCCAGTAGGGCTCACTTACAAGAACAGTCTCCTGATTACTTAAGCAATAGAACCAAGACAAATAGTAACATCTAGGTTCTATACCTCAGTGTGCAATACAGGATCACATCTTTTTTTCCTTATGAGTTTAGTTTGAGTATAAATCATAATGATTATTTAGATTTTCATGACTTCCCATAAGTATTGCTGGCAAAGATAAATGTTTTGCTTGGGTTATGCATTGAAATATGTGATATTTAAGAGCAGTACTGATCTATAAATATCCAAATGCATAAGCATATTGATTAAGCAATTCTTTTTTCCTGTGTCTGCATAAATTAACTTTAAGCAGCATGGTTAATGCATTTCCAGAGAATGTCAGACTTTATTTTGGGTTCATTTACAAAGATTTAAGAGTTAAAGGCAGTGCTGCATGCATTTCGGTATGCTAAAGAATTTTTGGATCAGAGTATGTCTAATTGTTTTCTTTCTTACATTTTTTAATTGTATTTTTGTGGCTTTGTTTTTCTTTTCCATGCTGTGCAGAATGGGTTGCTTGTGTGAGATCCAATTTCCTGGTTTTGTGCTACCTGCATGATGTGAAGAATATCCTGCAGCTTCATGACCTAGCCACTGGTGCACATCTCAAGACTTTTCCCCTAGAGGTTGGTAGTATTGTGGGATATAGTGGCCAAAAGAAGGACACTGAAATTTTCTACCAGTTTACTTCCTTTTTATCTCCAGGTAAGATTTTTTTTGTCTTATGTTACTGTTCCTTTTCCTGAGAACAGTGTCTTTCTCATTTTCTGTAGTTTAGTAGTTACTTGATATATTGGTATAAAACTGCTTCCACCCATGTTAGCAGTGGTTGTGCACATCAAAATGTATCAATCTTTGATCCATCAAGCCTAGATAATGTGTCTTCTAGTATTTGAGACACCTGCATTAAGACTCAAGACTAACTTGTACTGGAGATAAAATTATAGCATTTTCACAGTTCTTGCTTCATACAGCAAGATAGAAGATGAAAAACTCAGTAAAAGATAACTGTTAATGTCTTTAATGTGATTTTTATCACAATTTCAAAGAACATTAGTAAAAGTCACAGAAATTTTTCTCTGAATGTTTTATGATTAATTTATGCATAGCCTTATTTCAGGATTCTTACTATCTGTCCCTACAGTACTTGGTGTTGTTGGATTGCTGTAGGAATCTTCTTTGTA
Source organism: Notiomystis cincta (assembly GCA_013398075.1). Lineage (NCBI taxonomy): Eukaryota > Metazoa > Chordata > Aves > Passeriformes > Notiomystidae > Notiomystis > Notiomystis cincta. The sequence continues at coordinate 3,838 of VZRX01023335.1, read as the reverse complement.
CAGTCCTGCAAAGCTGGAGTTGTCCAAAGCATTACACAATACAGGTGTGCAAAACAGTAAATATTTTAGGATTTTGCAGAGGAAGGGAATTTCTACACAATTGTCAATCTAGTATATGAGAAGAAAATGTATTTACTGTTCACTCATTTTTCTTCTTTCTTTATGGCCCAAACAATCAATACCTAATACAAGACAGGATTCAAATATGGAGGGTTAGATCGACTTCAGGATCTGTATCTTCTTCCAAGATTTTGTATCATAAGGGGATAAAAAATGTTCTTATAGCATCTGACCTATGTTTTTGCTTGTTTCAGTTAGAGCACAGCAAGATTACATTGCAAAATGGCTGTAAGATAGTTTTTATAAGTTTGCTGGTTTTGCTAGAAAAAATTATGTCAGAATATCAAAATTAAGTTTCAATCATAGCAGATCAGGAATGTGATTAATTTCCTGTTGTCTTACTGTTTACATAAACAAAGCTATGATAGTTGTATTTTCAGTTCCACTTTTAAACAACATTCAGGTTGTTGCAGCCGTTGCAGATGGAGAATTGCCCGAGGACACTCTTGCATTTATCTCTAACTTCAGCCAGCTTGATGGTTCATAGTTCACTTGCCCACATCGTGGGCCAGAAGTTGCCAGTTTTACAAGCTTGCACCATTTGTCTCAGCTGAGCCAGTAGAGTCTCTGCAGCTGCTAAAAATGTGTAGAGGAAGAGCCCAGATCTGTTTTAGCCTGTGGCTTTCCAGCTGGCCAGCAATAGCTGTTCTCACTGCCTGCTGATTGCTTAGGCAGATCATTTTTCTCCTTTTCCTTCATTCGCTTAGCATTTACAAAGAATTCACTATGCCATAGCTCTGTTAACTGGGGCAGAGTGACCTGGAAGAAAAAGGGAAGGTAAGAAATGTAGGTAGACTGTATGGGGTTAAGGAAAGAACAAGGAAAGCAGCAGACCAGAGAGGTAATTTTTGGGAAGGTTTATGGATCCTTTTTCATTTGTGTGCAACCTCCATTCACCTCGTCAGTGGAATAATCATACAAAAGGTATAGGGCTGATCCTTCGTTAACCTAGATATTCCTACTTTACTATTGAAAATCAATATAATTTGCACTTATATTAAGTTAGACTTTTTTTTTTCTAATGAGAAACAAATTAACATACTTGTGTTTAATACCTACAACAAAAGTAATAATAAACATATATATGAAATAATGAATAAAGCAGTTCTAAACCCATATATGTTAGCACTATAAAATAATTGTTGTTATTCTCTGAAAAATATGGTTTTATCCCTGCTGTCCACTCTGGTCAGATGCTTAGGTGACCACTCTGGTGTTTTGCATTTATTTAGCACCCATCAAAACAGTTAAAAATAGTACAATGGTTTTTGATATTAACTGCTGTGCCACTAAAAATGTAACAGAACAAGAGATGCAGTAGCAGAGGTTGAATTGCATGTTACTGTAACATTAGGTCGATTTGCTCTGGAAATGCAGTCTGTGACTGTGCTTATCCTTCCTCCTGTGGTTTGCTAAGATGTGGCAATTCTGGCTTCTCTGTGTGCAGTGTTTGCCAATACATCACCCAGCTTGGGTAGCTGCCTGTGTGTCAAACGGCTGCTCTGCCTGTTGCTGCCTGGAGGGCTTTACATTGCATTTTCACATCATTTCCTGGATCCTAATCTTTATGGGAAATGCTGCCTTAATGCTTGTTTGCACCTATCAACCTGATTAGGCTTGCTAGTCATTTTATTATAAACGAAAAAAAATGCCAGCAGACTAGAGTAGTCCTACTTTTAGTCCCCTGTGAATTCACTGTTACGGAAAAAGGCTTTATCAGTTGCTAGAAATGTTAGTTTACATCTACATTTGTTTACGAATCCCTAGCTTCCTGATTTTCCAGTCTATAAAAGTAAATTAACAAGGTAATTCCCTGGTAGCAGATAAGTTTCCTCATTATGTTGTGTTTTAGTCAGTATGAATTTTTATAATTATAACTTCTGTAATAATTACTTCTGTTTCCTGAATGTATCCATAATACACACAATACAGCAATATTTCAATCAAGTCCTGTCCACCTTGTTAACTTTATTACCTTGAGAATCCCAGTAAAGTGCTTACTGCCATACCTTTTAGTGTTCTCTTCCCTAATATATGTTTCAAATTTTGCAGGGACCAGCTTGTTGTAAAAGAGAAAAAAAAGAATAATTAACACTCAAGTTAGTGTATGTATCACATGTATCTCTAGTACAGGCATGAATATCAGGATTTTTTAGCATGTTAACCAGTGTGCAAACACAATAGTCACATTGTATGGCACATACTCAAACATTATTAGGGTTGAATGACAGCAAATACAGTTGCAGTTTAAATGCAAAATTATTCTTGGCTAATTACACATCTGTCTAGTGTCTAGATAGCTGCAGTCCCTGTGATTTGGCCTCTGCTGAAACCTAGAAGTTTATAGACATAAGTTTGCTCATGTGCACAATCCTTTGGAAATCATACATACAACTCAAGTGAAGTCTTCAAACCTGAAGTTGTCTTCAGACCTTCAAAATGAAAGAAATTACACAAGGCCAGATTTTGTTCAGTTCCACAGGTGACCTGTGCTAGTCTGCCACAATTTCAAGTGGATGTTTAGCTCATTCTGTTATCTGGGGTCCATTTGAATTTTAATTTCAAATATTTTATCATAAGGAGAAAAATGTTGACCTGAGTGAAATTCTTGGTATACTTATTCTCAGTCTGGTGGATCTAAAGGGAATGTTTTAAAATTGACTTTATATTTCTTTCTTCCAACATCATTGTTCTCAATAAGTGGTTTCTAGCTTTATGAAAACAGATTTTTTCCCCTATTTTGCTTAAGCCCCCTGTTGTTGTGTGAGTGGTGAGAATTACTCTTTCTGTACAGAAAGCCTTTGCTGCCTGCCTAGATGAAGTGCATATATATAAGTGTTAAATTATATAATAAATGAAAAAATGTGTCCAGAACTACTGTTTTTCACCCTGCTGTGTTACCTTTACCATTCATTACTCCATCACTGCCTAAACTGGCATCTTTTTAATGATGCATATATACTAAGCTGACAAATTGCACTGTATTCTGTATTTTAGGTATTATATATCACTGTGATCTGACCAAAGAAGAACTGGAGCCAACAGTTTTCCGAGAAGTGACTGTTAAAGGATTTGATCCTTCAGTTTACCAGACAATTCAGGTAATAAACATGAACCCTGCTGTCTTGCTCTAATCACCTATGGAGGAGCTCAAGAAATTTGGGCTATTGGTGTTCAGACTTGCTTTAGAACCATGCTTTGGTTTTGAACTGAAATACTATCTCAGTGTAGCAGCATGAGGTCTCCTTTGGAGGTGCCTGTTACACATAGTGAAGGTGTATAAGAATTAGCTAAATTTAAGGTTTGTAAAATTAAGAGAAATTACTTCATTGGAAAACAGTGTAAGCTACAGATCATGTGGAACAGGTTCAGGAAAATACAGGGTTCTTCATAGACAACTGCTTTGACCTCATAACAAGTATTGTGACTAAAAAGGTTATACAAAATACACATTTTAAGTAGTAAGTGATCTTTCCACTGAACACAGCTTTGGTAAGACCCTGATAAAATACTATGCCCTGGTCAGGAGTTTTAAGACAGGTATGGAACTTCTAGAGAGAGTTCATGGAAATTTGTTGAAATCATAGAATCATTTAGGTTGGAAAGGCTCTTTTAAGATCAAATCCAACTATAAACCTAATATTGCCAAGTTCATCACTAAATGTGTCCCTAAGTGCCACATGTCCTTGTCTTTTAAAAGCCTCCAGGGATGGTGACT
>VZRX01023333.1:41964-70325 GCA_013398075.1 Notiomystis cincta | reverse complement strand
CAAAGGAGGGAGCGAGCCCAGGAGCAGCAGGGAGCCCCAGCCAGCAGCACTGAGCTCTGCCACAGTTGGGTTTTATACCCCCATGGCCACTCCCAAGGTCCACCCACAGACAGGAGACCATCGGTCCAGTCCAGACTTTCTTCACCATCCACTGTTGGAGACCTTTTCAGGATTTGATTGAAGAAGCCCCTCCACGGTGTCTCCTGCTGACTGACTGCCTCATGTGAGGTGTTGCCAGGCAAAGCCTCCCCACAGATCAGGCTCCCCCACTCCTGGGTGCCCCTGCAAATGGCACCTGTACATGGCCTCCCCCTCCTGCTCTGACTGCCCTGACAGCCAGGGTTGAGGCAAACTAAAGTGGCTGAATCAAAACTAAACTGACTCCTCACAACCCCCCAATTATAATCAGAGATATTCCAGAATACATAAAATATTTTCATTACATAAACCAGCCAATTCCACAGCTAGACAGGAAATACATTTGGGGCATTTATTGTACCAATGTTACAGCATGATTTCAGCAGGTATCCCAGACACACTTTTGGAATAGTTTACAGGAGAATCAGACTCTATTATGTATGACACCTCAATAGGAAAACAATCCATTAGTTACTAGAAAACCTCTGCAAGCTCCAAGACTTGGAGTTGAATCCCAGCTGTGTTCAAGTTCTCAGAAATTCATTCAGTGTCTGTTCTGCAGCTTCCCACTTGTGAGGATAGTTTACCCTGCAGGTAATCCGTGTTTAGAGAAGCACACATTATTTGTGGGAGCACTTCTAACCTTCCATTGTGGAAGAGGAAGGCTTCTCTCAATGTTCAGTTGTGCCAAGCACTGCAGGTTGCTGATGATTTGGAATTCTCCCTGCAGTTCCTCAGAGGTTTTCCTTATAGTCATGTTTGTAACATCACCCAATGTCTCTTCCACTTGTAGAAGACATGCAGTGACTTGTGGATTTTGCTTTTTTTCCACCTTTTAGGCTGGTTGTTCTTGATCTGATGAAACAGCATCAGGGAGAATTCTGATTGATGATGCAATATTTAACTGCATCATTCTGGTTTCTGTTGCAACTGTAACAACACAGAGTTCCTGAGTGAGGTAAAGCTCCCTCCAAGGGAATGCTTGAAAAATGGACCCCTCAAAGAGAGTGTAAAATGTGCCTAAAAGAGTAAGATTTTCTCCCAAGTCTTGACTTCCCACTCACATGGAACCCCAGGGTACACAGACCTGTGTTCTGGGGGCTGTAAACCCCAACTATTTTGCTCTAGGACATCCCTGTCTTCTGGGGATGCTCAGGAAGAAGGATGAAGCTGGCAGGAATCAGTGTTTAAAGTAAAAGAACATTAAACAGAGAGAGCAAACTTCAAGTGGCAGAAGCTCCTTGTTCAGAGCACAGAGTGGTTATGAACTCACCGCTGGTGAAAATGGTTTCAAATAAAGCACTAGAACAGGTAACATTTAATTTATTAAAACAAGAGGTAGAACATTCATTTCTAAATTACATATGACCTGAGACTTGAGCTCTCAGCATCTGACCATCAAATTTAGATTTCAGCCCTTGTACATAATTTATCATAATTATAGTGAAGATATTTAAATGCATATTGATTTTATCAAACATTGAATACTTCAAGAAGGTTAAGCCTCATATTTCTGAAATTAGTTCTGATTTCTGGAGAACTTAAGGCTAATCTTCAGCATTACCAGCTATCCATGAGCAGCTGGAAGGTCTGAAAGTACAGACCTTGGAAAAATCTGGACATCCAGAGTATTACCACACACTGGTGAACACTTAATGCTTTACTCTCATTAAACCTTTGCTCCTAATCAGGGGGAAATGGCAGTGGCTGTGCAGAAGAGGGGAGAAAGGGTGAGAGTGCCTGCTCTAAGTCCCTGTGTCAGATTTCCCAGCCTTTCTGAGACAAGGACCACTGGCCCATCACCACATCCACAAATTCAGGTTGGAAGGGTTATGAAATGTAGGGGGTTGGCCCTGGCCAGGCGCCAAGTGCCCACTCAGTCGCTCTGTCACTCCCCTCTCCTGCTGGGACAGGGGAGAATAAGCTGGAGCACGGCCAGCAGGGCGAGATAAGGCAGTTTTATTGCAGTATAAAGCAAAGAGCACAGCAAGGTCTGCGAGCACGAGTGAAAGAGAAAAAACAAAGGGTCAATCTCTCCCTCCCATGGGCAGCGATGTCCGGACACCTCCCGGGCAGCAGGGCCTCCGCTCGCGGAACGGCTGCTCCGGAGGGAATCAGTGAAAACACCCCAGTGTCCCCCCTTCCTCCTCTCTCCCTCAGCCTTTACATCTGAGCTGACCTCACATGGTGTGGAATATCCCTTTGGCCACTTTGGGTCAGCTGGCCTGGCTGTGTCCCCTCCCAGGATCTTGGCCACCTCCATCCTCTTCGATGGGGGAAGGAACCTCAGAGGGACAGTGCTGCTTGGCAGTAGCCAAAACACTGCTCTGTTATCAGCACCCAGCCAGCTACCAATGCAAAGCACAGCACTGTCAGGGCTGTGAGCTTCACCTTGATCAGACCCAATACAGCAGCTGCATCTCTCCTCACTGCTCCAGCACCAACCTGGGACAGCTCCCAGGATTTGGGACCCAGTTCTTCTTTCCCTTTGGGACCTCTCCCTGCCTTCGCCCCAGGATTTCTTCCAGCACCAGGTAGAATAAAACTCTCAACCCTGCCCACAAGGTTTTGATTTCTTTCTTATGGCAGAGTGACAGGTTATGCAGCTGCCTTTGGAGGATGTACTGAGGGAGCAGACACTGCATCACTCAAAAACTGTGTCCTTCCAAGCCCTGATTTGAGACAGCAACCCAGGTGCATGTCCTTGAGGACTGTAGCTGTAATCTCTGCCCAAGTGTAGAAGAAATATTGAAGGTCAGAAGCATTTAGAAGCTGCAGGGGAGTTAGTGATTGCTCAGTGACAAGTAAAAAAATAATTAGCCTCACCAGAGATGTCTGAGGAAATCCTGATGTGTTATGGGACCTGTTTTACATCCTGCCAGCTAAAGGGATTATATCATCTATCAGAGGTGGCTGCTTTTATCATACACACACCAAAGATGAGGTGAGAGGTTTAATAAAACACTAAATGGAACAAAATGCCAAAGAAACAAAGCTATAAGTACATCTGAAGATTTTTCTTTCCTTAGCAGGAACATTATAAAATTCTCATTACACAATTTTTACATTTTGAAGGCATCTGAGTTCTTACTTGAACAGTGATACATAAAACACAGAAACTAAAAAATTCTCAAGGAAAGTCAAAGCCTCACCACATCCTGCTTGTGTGTTATCCTAAAAAAGCAAGGTTGAGAAGTAGGAAAAATCCTAGGCTGAAAACCAGGTTGCTTTGCCTTGCTCATGGTGAGGGTAGACCAGGCCTTTTCTTGGAGAAAATTGGCATAATTTCTTTGTAGTCAACCAATTAAAAGAGGAGAGCTCCAAAGTCCCTAAGGCTCTGATTATTTCTTCCTGTGCTCCTGCAGAAATTTTAGTCACCATGGGGTAAAGTCACCATGATGCATGTCCTGGAGGATATATTAACAGTGAAACACTAGTACTACAATTTAATAGGATTACCTGAAATTGCTGTAATACATTTTACAGATGGGGAAACTGGGACACAGGCAGACTTAATTTTAAGCAACTAAATCCATATTTTGGCACCAAAGCAACCTGATTCTCAGTAGTGCAAAACACTTAACTCCCACATTGCAAAGGGCTACAGTTCCCCAGTTCTTTTTTCCTGGAGGCAATACCACACCTCTTTCTAGCTCATACTCTGCTCCTGAGAGGTAAATCAACAACTAGCAGGGTGTGTCAGGACCAGATTCCACACCTGTGTGCATTACAAAAGTGATTCCAACCAAAGTCATGGGCCTGTCTTGCAGGAAATTCCTTTTGTGGTCACACCTTCTCTGTCTCTCCCTTGATAATTGCTTTCCCCCACCTTTGATCAGAACTGGAGTATTTTTCTCCCCTCTGCTTGCAAAACCTACAGACAAATAAACTGTGTTTGCACCAGTGAAATCAAGGTTGCTCCAGAGCAAAATTTGACTCCCTGCTGTGAGATGTTGTTCTTATTTGTTTTTCCCTCTCTTCAAGTAATTTTTCTTCCTTAATTTCTTTACTTTTGCTCACTGCTCTTCAAGGAAGAGATCAGGACCAACTCTCCACCTTGATAGCAGAGCTCTACACTGTTAAATAATAAAAACCAAAATTCTTGTTGAGGATTTTCAAAAGTCAAAGAAAGTATTCCAAAAGTCAAAGAAACTATTCAAAAGTCAAAGNAAAATTCTTGTTGAGGATTTTCAAAAGTCAAAGAAAGTATTCCAAAAGTCAAAGAAACTATTCAAAAGTCAAAGAAACTATTCAAAAGTCAAAGAAAACTATTACAAATTTTCAAATTGTCAAAGAACACCATGGCTGAGTTTCCACAGTTGCAAACAAAGAGCAAAGCAAGTTTTTTCAGTACTGTATAGTAAACCTTACCATCCTCATTACATCATTCATTGTTACATTTCTAGTACCTTAAACTGCCACAAGTTGTGCTGATCCTTCTTTGCACTGTATTTCATATTGCATTCTTATCCAGGAAGCTCTGAAAATGACCCTGGGCTGTTCTCTTTCTGTGCAAGGCAGGCTTCAGCACCTGCGTTATCATCTGGCTACTCCTGGGGTCCTAGCTGAATTCCCAGACATCACTTTTGCCCAGTTCAAGAGGTCAAATTAGCACCTTGCTTTCTGTCTACCCCAGCTATTAAGAGATTTATTCTGCTGCAGAGCATCCATGGCCACCACCAGATCTACTCTGCCTGCTGTAAGCCCAGAGCTGGAGAAGGAGAGTTCTGCATTTCTGCCAGTTTAGCAGCCTGCAAGCTATGGATCCATCACCTCTCACAGAACCTGGCAGCTCCAGTCAAGGAAGAGTTTATCCCCCTTGGCTGACATCCTTCCCTGTTCCCCTCCACAGACCCTGCTGACCACTGGTGACCTCTTTCACCTCCACCTCTTTCAGCTCCTGTGAGAGTGTGGACACAGCAAGAGAAGACAAACCTCAGTTCCATTAGCACTGCTCTTTGTGCAAGGTTTTACTGTAATGAATGCCTGAGGAAAGGACTTAAAATCTACTCTTTTGCTTTCACAGGGTTAAGCAGAATGAAATTTAAAAGCTTCTTTACTTTAGAAGCTTTATATCCTAGCTGGTTAACAAATACAGTAAATAAGTTTACAATTGCACTTGTTGCTGTTAACTCTGAGCTCCCTCCAGATGAAGAAGCAGCAGTTAATTCTACCTGCTTTGCTTGCTGGCTCCACTTCTCTACCTGGTCTGGGGGAAGAAGAGGGTCCTGGTGGGTCAAAGTCCTCCATTCCTCCAGCTGTTGCCAAATGAAAATTTCCTTTTCTAGTGAAAACCCTGGGAGAACACAGCAGGGCCCCACATCCTCCAGAGGAAAGGCACTAAAGCTGCCAGGTGGCTCCAACACACCCAGCCCCAGAGCAGCTCAATCCCAACAGCAGCTCTCCATCCTTAGGTGTTTAAATATATTTATATTCATGGATACTGCCCATTACATAAACACACACTGTCCTGTCAAGCACATAGAGCTAATCCTCCTACAAAGCTACAGCAGTGGTTCTTGCAAATGTGGATAAAGCTAAATATTATTTATATGTGTGTATGATAAGTATAGAAAGGAGAAAATGGGGTCTGTGCATGCATGTTTCCCTAAGTTTTTTAACAAAATTATCACCTGTCAGATAATCACAAAAGAAAACAAACATACATTTACAACTCCGTGGTGATTTAAGCACTTTGCCTTGCATGGATCTGTATTTGTGGAAAACCCAGGACTACTCCAGTACACACAGCCCCAGTGCAGGAGCCAGCAGCTGCCTTTGAGCATTGGCTCCACAAAGGTGGGGGGAACAGATGTTCAAGGCCACAGACACAAAGTCAGAAATCATCAGGAGCTCCAGCAGATGAAGGGATTTAACATCACATCAGTGCAGTTCTGTTCCCCCCCACAGCCTCTCACAGTGACCAACTGGTGTGCCAGCCAAATATAATTAATAAAAAACAGAAATTCAGCACTTGGAAACTTTACAACAGCCAAGACTAATCAAAAGAAATTACAACATTCAGTCCTCCCAGCAGGACAGTGACACATTAATCACAATGTGAGGTCACAGTCATGTCCAGACACCCCAGTGATGGTCATGATCTTCCTGTGGTCAGCCCTGTCCAGCTCTGCAGTGCCTTGTGGTCATTCCAGCTCAAAGTTCTGCACTCTTACTCCATCATCTTCATTATCATCTGCCCCTGCTGGTGCTTTTCACCCAGTCCTCTGGCATTTTTGTTCCATTTCAAGAGGCCAGATTAGCATCTTGTTTTCCATTTACCACAGCCTTTAAAGCAAATTTATTCTGGGGTGTCCATGCCCCCACCAGAATTCTTCTGCCTGCTGTAGTCCCACAGCTGGAGAAGGAGAGTGTTGCATCTCTCCAGTTTAGGAGTCCCTGAGCTATGGATCCTGCACCTCTCACAGCACATTGTCAGGCTGGGCACCCATATAATCACTATTGGCACATTAAAAAAAGAATAAATTGCTCAGGAGCACCACAGGATTTCATGAGGTGATGCTAGGTTTGAGGGGTTTCTTTTTCTTCTTTGCTACTGCAGCACAACAGGGAAAAACCTATGTCACACAGAGGAGAGACCACTGACACCAATTTCTGGGACTGTGAGAGGGAATTTACAGCCTTTTCTGTCATAGAACCCAGAATTCCTCCCTTCTCCATACAAAGGAGACTTCTGAACTAAATCAGGTGTAATCCTATATATGTCAATTAACTCAGATTAAAAACTACACAACAGACAGAGCAGTCTGTGCCTTTTACATGAGAACAGTTTGTTTCTTTAACAAGGATTCTTTTGGTTTCAACCACACCACCTCTCATCAGTGGTTTCTCAAGTCCTCAGTCCTGTAACAGAGGCAGAGCCTGTGGAGTTTGGAAAAAAGGGCTTCTCCAACAAAGGCCTCCTCAGCACTTCTGTCCAGGGGATTCTTAGTAAATTGGCACTTGTGTGAGTCTTTTAAATTCTAAATTTGTTCCAACATGAGCAGAGTCATTATAAAGTACTTAGGGATGTTCAGCAAATTAGAAGGCTGGGCTAGATGAACTTTCTCTAACCCTTATAAAAAAAAATCCCTATTTTAGCACCAAGTGCTGTGTTGTCTATTACCCATTGCATCCCTCTATTGCTTCCATCTACTTAAAGAAATCTCTGATTACTTGTAGATATAAAATCAGGTTCTTTACCTCTTTAATTTACAGAATAGTCATAACAGAAAATGTGTATCATCAAATAGCAAACGAATTACTCTGTAATTATGAAACTGCCTACAGAGAATTCCTTACACACTCTCAAAATGAAATCTGAACTTCAAACACCAGAGTAAGAAGATATATTATTTAAAAACTAATTAGAAGAACAACGTACAACAATGTGCAACAGAGAATGACACAGAAAACCATAAGTTCTTGTAAGCTTCCGTTTTACCATTAGCATTTTAACAGGAAAAAAATCCTCATTTAAAGGAGGCCATAACTTAGACTTCATCAGTGATATCATTTGGCAATTTAAATTGTTCCTTTCAGCTTTTCTGGAGCTCTGAGAAGCTGTAATTTGGTAAAAAGCTTGAGCAGAGAGAGGGAACCTTGCTTTTCAGGAATAGAGAAGATCCTTGCTTTNGGGTGGTTGTTCTAAAGTTTGTATCAATTCTCATTATCCTCTTCTTTTAAATCTGTTAATGAAATTTTCCTTTTATACTTCATTAAAGGTTTGAACCTGTTTTGCCCTCAAAATATTTTTTCTCATAATCCCTTTCTCTACTCATGAGTTTTTAATTGTTCTCTCCCTTCCTCTGCTCAGTTTTAGCAGAGGAAAATAAGTGAGTGGTTTCTTCTCGAGTGCACTGGCTTTTATTCAGTCTCCAACCCACGGCACAATTTTTCACCTGAAAAGCTGTTAAGTTTCCCAAAAGCTGTGAAGCTTTGTCAGAGACACGTTCAGCACTGAGGGGGAAAGCTCTGCAGAGCAGCAGTACTTCATTTACCAACATCCTCACACAGGGAACACAGGCTCTCATCCCCTCCCAGAACTGCTGTGCTCTGTGTCTGTTTTTAAATCAGAAGCTTCTAAATGCTTTAGAAAACATTTACAGAGAGGAAAACACTGTGACAACAGGGCTGGAGAACCCACCCTGAACACAGACTGTGCAATGTTGTGTGTGTGTGTGCAAGGCAGACACCCTGAACCTGCTGTAATTCTGCATAGTTATGGACACACATACACACATCTCAGATATTCTCCTGGAAAACTGCCAAAATTCATCCTCCAAACTGGCTGCACAGCCCTGAGGCCAAGGCTTTGTCTCTGCTGCTGCTGCTCTTTACTCCCAGTGGTTCCCATTAGCTCAAGTGCAGTGCTCTTATTGTTATGGAGAGAGCTGGGGCTCAAGGGCTGCTGCTCTATAGAGCTTCATATTGTGATCATTGTTACTCAGATTTGCTCAACCCCTCCTTCCCCCCCACAAAAAAAACCCCAACACAAAAAAACCCCAAACAAACAAACAAAACCAAACCCCTCAAAACAAACAAAACCCCCAAACAAACAAAAAGAAAAAACAAACCCAAAATAAAGACCCACAAACCCAACACTTTCAAGACTCTGTGGTTTCTTCCCTACCTGGAGAAGTGCAGCTGAATCCCATCCCCTCCAGGAAGAGCATAAACCCCTTCTGAAACTGAAGTACAACCTGGACAAGAAGTTGGTTGAAGGCCAACAAGCTGGGCTGCCACACAGCATTTCTGTGTCTTCATTTCTAATCTGCTGGACACACTGTGTGATACTGGTTTGGACTTCAGCTTTTAATGTTCTAAAATGATGGGAACAGCAACTGCAAACAAACAGCCAAAGCTTCCTGGTTCTTCTACCTACTCATTTTCCAGCACATGATCAATGAGCAGATGCAGTCACACATTCCTGGCTCCCCTTCCTCATGCTCAATGTATTCCACATGTTTTCAGTTCATTTCTAGAGGGTCAGAACCCCCTGCTCCCACAATTATCATTTCTGAGGCACCAAAAGCATTTTTTCTCCTCTGGGATTTGAAGATGTCACCCTCTAAGGGCATAACCAGATCCTAACACACCCATGTTCTATTTATTTACCTCCATGGTAAAATTCTCCATTTTCATATGCTTAAAAAGATGCAAGGAGTAAAAAAGTCTTGGTTTTACAATGGACTTTTATTTTCCACTGCACCTAACTAAGCAAATGCTTTATTGGAAAAGGCTACAAAAATCCCCACTTCAGTTTAATAGTGGAATGAAGGGCCCAATTAATATCACAGAAATTTTGGGTTTGCAAGGGATCTCTAGAGGTTACCTTGTCCAACAGCCTTGCTCAAGCTGGGGCACTAAAAGCACACAGCCAGACCATGTTCAGGGAGCTTTGAATATCTCTAAGGTTGCTATTAAGAACTGTTTAAAATTATCTGTTCTTTAGGGTGAGTAATTCATATCAGATTGGCACAGACCTTGCTAGGTCATCTTTTGATTTATCTTCCCTCATACAAGAAAAGGAGTTTGAAAGTTAGCAATAAAACTTCATTGGCAATGATTTCCTCCTGGAAAGAGTAGGGAGTGAGCACCTAAAACTCCATCAAAGAAGAGAAAGATGGCACAAACTCCATGAATGCACAGGGAAAACTCCAGATACTTGAAACGAGCCTACTTCAAAATGAGCAGTGCCTCAAGATGTTTGCATCACATCACTCTGGTTCTGAAGCTTTGTTTTTATGGATTTTTCATTGCTTGCCTCGGCCTTGAGATTCTGTAAAGGAACTGAATTTTTAAAGTCCTTTATGATTCTTCTCTTTAAAATTTCTGAAAAAAAAATCCTATCTCCTTAATCCTGGGACAGATTTATGTATAATTTATGTGTACAAACTCCAGTCACAAACACTGACTCCTGTGCTTAAGGCCAGGATTACTTTTATTTCTAATTGAGAGACACAGAGTAACAATGAAATAATGAAGTCTGGTAGCATCAGCTGTACACGCAATAAAACAAATATCACTGCTGCAGCCCTTGGAGCTCTCCAGGATACACTGGAGAATGTGGAGGTTGATTTGCAGCACTGCACAGACACTAAGGATTAATGGGTTTGTAGATTTGTACTGGAAAACAGAAGATCCAGGAAGCCCTATTTGCAAAATTAATTTTGTATCTTGCCTGCTTTTACCATGTCCTTAATAGGATTTTAAAGTTTCCCCCTTTATTAAAAAAATCCTTTAGAATGGCAAATTACAGATCTGAAACAATGGAGTAATAAAATTACAATTAACTAGGGAGAATCCATAGCACCAAATGGTCCTCTTTGACTCTCAGACACCATTTGGGGTGCTTATTAATTCTGGTTATTATTGTAGCACCAAAAATAGAGTAAGTTATACACTTGCACAGCAATATCTCAGAATGCACAGAATTTACATTAAATTCCAGCACTAATATAACTGTAAGGGCTGAATAGTCTTTCTCAGAGAGTGAAACAGCTGGGTTAGGAACACATGGAGTACAAGAGATTAAATTGCATGTAACTGTCGGTTTTATTAAAAAAATTAGTCAAGGCATAAATAGAAATACAATTAAAATATGTATCTCAAGGAATTCCAGCAGAATACTTGGAAACCCTATAACAAAATGCCTCTTACTGATTCAGGGGCACAGTTTAAATATTCAAAAGGAAGGAAGGTCCTGTGGTCCAGGGACCTCATTTGCAACATCCCCATTCACACTGCAGAGAGATCAGAGCAGGGGATGTGGCAATAAGGAACAAATGGAGGCAAGGGAAGAATTTTGCTGCCACTTAACCAAGGCCTGGCCTCCTTTATTCTCCAATTACTTCTCCAGACCTCGGAAGAACTCTCTTCTCTGCAGGCATAAAATCACAAGTGCAGCAAAACAACTTAACCTGCAAAGGCACATCAGAGCAGAGCTCGAAGGCTGTTAGTCAAAAATCAGCTTATGGATATGGGCAAAGGCCAGAAATGAATGCAGAGTGGAGCATCCAAGGGAGACATTTGAAGGGGTTTGCCAAGGAAGGAAGATCATTGATCTTATACAAGCCAGGCTGGAGCAGTGAGGGTGGTTCTGATTCACACCAACAAATAAAGAGTCACTGTCCAGGCTCCTTGGAAAGGTGCAGACCTCAGCTCTGCCTTGTGCTCCACAACTGCTTAAACATCTTATATTAAACAGGTTTTTCAAGTAATGGTCAGGAGAGAGCAGCAATCTTCTCCCATGGCTCTGCCCCGGGCACTCTGCTCACACAAGAACCAGAGCTCCTGTCTCACAGCCTCTGGCCCAGTCTAGCTCACACTCTAACATCCCAACCTTCCCAACCTTCCCTCTACCTCAATTACTCCCAGATTTGCCAGGGAGGATACAAAGGTGATGACAGCACAACCAAAGCAGGAAAAAGATATTTTAATGAAAGGCAACATAACGATTTTTGTAGCATTTTTATAGGGCAAAATTTTTTCTTCCCAGTGTGCAGGGATCAGTAAAAGCCATTTTAATTACAAAAGTGCTTCTCATAAATGAAAATCTCTGCAATATCATTGGTTATGAAGGTATTTGGTTGACACTGGTGACGAGAATACATCAATATCTAAAAGGTGATTAAGTCCAAAGTACTCACACTTTTCCCTTCTTAGGTGTCAGTAAAGGAGAGAAATCAAGATCCTCCTGGCTGCAGCTCTTCTCCAGTTCATCACAGCTAGTTAATGCAGTTCTTTATGAAAAGGTGAGACAACTGGTTAAAAAGAAACAGCATACATTCCCTTTCTCTTCCATAAATCTCTTGATTTTCTAATATTTTAGGCTGTGGAAATGCCCAGTGTTCATTATGGTTGGCCCAGCCAACTGAGGAACACAGAGCAGTCACTACTGCTGACATGGAGACCAGAATTATTTCTCTTTAGAGAGTAGTATTGCTCTGAAAAATAAAAATAAACGAGCTAAGAATAAGGGAGAACATTTTATTTCTCTAATGAGGAACATGAATACACACACCTGTGCACAGCTCCCTCCAAGCCCTCCCAACAAATGCACTTGCTGTTCAAAGAGCCTAGGTCCCTTTATAGCTCAGGGGTCATATTGTACTTGATAATAACTCCAGCCCAGGCACAGCACTGCACTCATTTCACACCTTCAAAATAATTTCTTTTTGCCCTCTGTAAAATTCCTGTCTGTATTCCATGGTTAGCAAGCACCACACAGCAGGAGTGTCTAATTGTAAAGCCCATCCCTTTACCTCAGTTTGGACTCTGTCTGCAGCAGAGGGAAGAAATCCTTTCAGAGCCTCAATGCCTTGGTGAAATTTTGCTTCATTTCCTGGGGTAAATTTATTCTCAAGGCTGCTTTCTCTACCTGCTCGCCTGACACTATTACCTGGAGGGGGACAAAACTTCTACAATAATTGGAGCAGCTTCATAAACCAGAGCCTAAATTAACTGAATTCAAATATATACAGCAACAGAGAAATTGTTTGCAAGCATAAAATTCCATTCCAATCTGATCTATCGATTGTGCACTTACTCCAAAATTCAATTAACCTGCTGCCTGCAACAGCTCTGCACAAGTGTATAATACTAAACTCATGGGGAATTGTTTGCAAGATCAGGTCAGTGATTCATCCACATTAAGTTGTTCAAAACTGAAAAGCTTGTGTGGGTACCAATGCCAAGGGCTCCTGCCTTCCATGTACAATTATCACTGATGCCTCCCAGTTTGTCTTCACTTGCTCAGTGAAGAAGATGCATATTTACAGAATTTAAATGAAAGCTAATGCATCTTCCACACTAAAATTATACCAGCCCTGTATCCTTCCATCTGGATCAGAGCAGGCAACTCCATTCATGTTCTATTTATACGAAACCTGAGCAGAAAAATGACAGGGAGAGAGAATGAAAAGGGGACGAATGGCACAAAAGGAACATTTTGCACCTGTTCTTTCCAAGAAAAAAAACCAAAAAACACAGATCTCAGTATTAATCTCTCAATTTTAGACCAGCACAATTTGCATGCCTTTCTGGTCTTAATTTTACACCTGAATATCACAAGAGAAATTCTTTTAAAAATTTAGAAATTAAGGTTATTTTCTCCAAAAATGCAAATGTTTCCTGCTACTTATTTCCTAATTGTCTCTGTACGTGCTCCAGGTTGCATGAAGCCTTCCTGTATAAAATTAACAGTAATAAGTCCTCATATTGCAGCACTGAGCAACTCCTGGGCAGGAAAGCCTAAGTGAGGTCCAGGTCCCCAAGGGTAAGGAAAATAAAGATTTCTGCCAGCAGACATTTCGTTTCACATTTACTCTGTCAAGGCACTGCCATATTTAATCAGCAGTTGCCAACAGAAGCATTTTCATAAACACAACGATTATGAGAATCTCAGTCACTTCCTCCTGAAAGAAAAAAATAAACCAAAACCAGTATGGTGATCAGACTGCTGATGTATCTAAATGTATTTTCTTTGACAGATTGCTGTGATTTTTCAGCACCCCAAACATGTCAGCAGATTGCTGAGGAATCAAAGCAGTGCCCCTGTACCTCTGATTTGCATCCCACAATGAATAACCCCCCCAGGACGAGTCTGTGTCCCCTTGATGAGGGAATTGAGCATCACAAAACTCTCCCTAATTTACAAAGCATTGCAAAGTTCCACTTTGTAAATTTTTTGTGTGTGGTTTGAGAGCATCAGGCCAAACATATGATTGCTTATGGTTTACTATTAAACACAGTGATCTTCATGTATTGCACATTTTATTTGAAAATGAGAGAGCAGTAAGCAACCATACTGCTTATTGCACTTGTAATCCCAGAACTGCTCCAAGGATTTCTGACTAATGGCAGTAAACATTTACTGCATGTTTCACTGTCCATCTGATCAGAATGGGGAATCATTTGCTTCTAGTAACCAAGAGGAAAAGAATGTAGATTTCCAAGCACAATGACTTTAAAAACAATCTCCCAGGAGCACACCTTGAGGAGTAACTCACCCCTTACAACAGCACCAGCTGGCAATCCAGCCACCTGTGTTTTTCCATGTCTCACTTTTTACTTTTAAGGACAGAGAGGCACTTCTCAAGTCTACTGCTAGTTTCTGTGTGTGACCTTCTGCAGTGTGAACAGAACTCAAAGCAGATGGTGATAAAGTTGCACAGAAGATTTAAGTTATACTCTGATCTCGAGGTCAATCTTGTTTTCAAGAGCTGTTTCAGCTTCTCACAAAAAACCCATCCACTTCTCACAGGAGCGAATGGGAATCTTTCAGCTTCTTTCCACAGGGTCTGGATTTATCTTCAGTTTACTTGTTTGATACAACACACAGTAAAAAAGGACCACAGCATGCTGTAGTTTCAGTGATCTTCATTAAACATCCAAAAGCAGATAGTGAGCTATGATACATCTTTTGTTGGTACGTTTTATTGGTGTATTTTGTTGTATAATCAGTTATACCAGTACTACACAGTGTACAAGACATTCTACACCTTCAACAAGCAAAACTGAAGACATGGCATTCCCACAAAAATTGTACACTGAACACCTGGCTATGGAACAAAATGTCTATAGAAAGATGAAGATGACCTTCAAAAAACTATCTCCTAAATGCTCCTCAGTTTTGAAAATTACAGCTCCATTTCTCACCCTGTCTTGCACCCAGATCTTCCCCAGCCAATAACAGAGCAATGGAAATATTCTGTACCCAGCCACCAAAACAAAAAGCTGGACCCCACGGTGGCCAGGTGCCCACTCAGTCGCTCTATCACTGCCCTCTCCCACTAGCATAGGGGAGAATGAGCTGGAGCACAGCCAGCAGAGGGAGATAAGGCAGGTTTATTACAATATAAGACAGAAAATAAAGCAAGGTTTGTGAGAGAGAAAAGGAAAAGAAGGGTCAGTTTCCACTTCCCATGGGCAGCGATGTCCGGACACCTCCCGGGAAGCCTCAGCACGCTGATGGCTGCTCTGGAGGGAGTCAGTGAAAACACACAAATACTCCCCTCTCCTCCTCTCTCCCTTAGCTTTTATACCTGAGCTGACAGCACAAGGTGTGGAACATCCCTCTGGCTACTCTGGCTCAGCTGCCTGGCTGTGTCCCCTGCAAGGACCTTGTCCACTCCCATCCCTCGGATCCCGAAGGAAGGTCAGAGGGACAGCACTGCCTGGCAGGAGCCAAAACACTGCCCTGTGATCAGCAGCCAGCCAGCCAGCAGTGCAGAGCACAGCACTGGCAGGGCTGCAGCTTCACCTCAGTCACACCCAGCACACCCCAGTAAGCTTTGCTCCTGGGAATGTCCTGCTAAACTTCCCTGGAGGTCTCCCAGGTCTGTGCTGTAAGAGCGCTATTGGATTTGCAGTGAGAGGCTCAGCAGGATGAAAACAATGAATTAAATAGATTAGATTAAATAGTAGGACATCCTCTCTTTTGAAAGAGGAAAAAAATAATCTAATTGAAAAAAAAATTAGAAAATAAATGACATACCCTGGGCACAGTCCCAGCAAAAACTGCTGAGGCTGGTATTTTGAATCGTTTTATTTCTGCAGAAGAGGAATAATTTCACATTTGGAAATTTCTGCTAGCTTCTGGGAAACCAGATTAATTGCACAGTCCCAGTTTCAGGATCAAAAATGTTCTGATGTTAGCTCACATACTTTTTTTTGTTTTGGATTATCTATCCCTTGCTGCTCAGTTCAGATAAATTTCATAAATTAGAAACTTAATGCCATTTTATTGAAGCTGATACTCTGGATAACTTCAATACTGATGAGAAGATTCCTTTGCTATTACTTTTATTACTTGTATTTCTTAGTTGGTACCTACAGAGCAAGCCAGGTTGAAGGGAAATTGTGTCAGGAGCTGCACACACAGAGCAGGGACAGGTCCTGACCCAGAGCATTTATAAACCACAGTGCAGGGACACAACCTGGGCTCAGAGGGTCAAAATACACAAATACCCCACACCACACAGTACCTTGTACAGCTTTGCTCTCAAGAACTGTGAAGGGTTACAGGGAACAGATAAAGGAGAAGATAGAATAGGGAGTAATTTCTTGTCCTGGAGATTGATTGCAGGACACAAAGCAGGAATGGAAAGGGAGATCATGGACTGAGCAGTATAAACTAGGGACAGAGGGAACTCAAACTGCAGCAAGGCCTCTAAACACCAATGAGGTCTCTGCCTTTTAGCTCCAATTCTCTCCAATTTTCTTGTCTAGGTCATCCAAGGAGAAGGAAACTAATGCACAGACCCCAGTGCTCCTGCAGTGAATAAGTATTTACTCTGTCCAGTCCTGGACTGCCACTAAACCATTGCTGCTACACTGAAATTGTGCTAGTTTATATTGGTATTATATTTTAATCTCTCCAATTCAGTTCTCTTCAGCTACAGTGTCTCAGTTTTTTCCAGAACTCTCAGAACTAGATGAAAAATAGTATAATTTTTGTCCAAAAAAAAAAGGCAATTATGAAACTCTCTTCTGCTTTAAATTTTTAACCAGCACCGCAGAGTCTTTGAGCAGTTGCCTCAAATTAGACTTAAAATGAACCTTTCATAACTCCAAGCTTTGATAAATTCTATCCTGTTCTGAGTTTTATTCATAGTCCCTTATTTTAGCTCATGGGAGCAGGGATATACAATCTAAAGATGAAGATGCCATGAAAGAAACTGCACTGTGTGATTCCTCCATCTGCCTGACAAGCTGCAGGGGTGCTCCAGGCATCTGGGGGATCATCCAAGCAAGACTCCTGGGCACCCAAGACTACCTGCTGCAGCATCTTCCAGGTTCTCTTAGAGAACAAATAGCTGTAATTACTTATTACAAGCCTAAATCAAAGAAATGTTGCCCAGTGGAGTTTATTCTTCCATTCTCATGTCATGAAAGCACAATGCAGCCAGGCAGTGGCTCTCCAGGAGCAGAACTGAGAGGCCAGGCAACACTAGGAAGTTTTAAAGGCTGATACTTGGGCTGCTAATGGAATAGCCCCTCAAGATTTTAGTTTGCAGATACTAAGCCCACTTGCTTGCCTTTGCAGTGAGTTATTCACCCATCAAGAGAAGAAAGTACTGATATATGAGATGCCATCACTATCTAAAGACATATTTTCAGGGTGATTTCTTGGCACTGAGAGTTGAACACCCTGCTTGTCCTGTAGGTCCTTACAGTATTGGAGCAAGACAAATATTTCTAGAGCACAAAGCAAAATACCACAATGGCTTAGGGTCCAGCAGTATCTTTTCCATTCATTTAAGTGCCTCCACAGCCCTTTTCAAACCCCTGAATCCTCCCTGTTTTCCCTCCACCATTTACCATAAAAAAGCCTTCTCTTCTGGGTACGATGCCAAGGCTCACTTTTCCCCAAGTGTTGGTCATTCCCCAAACCTAAATGCTTGTTTTCTTTCCATATCTCATGGCTAAAGCCAAGCAGGTTTTTATTCCCTTCATAATGCAGTTCCTGACCCCCACAAATCTCCTGCTTCCACCAGTCCTGATCAATACAGCACTGAAGTTGTCACTGCCCATTTATTTGTGCAAACTTGCTGCTGACCTCACTGCTGTTCCATTCCCCTCTGCTCCACCAACAGTGCCTTTAAATCAATTATTTATCAGATCCACTGGGACTTCACTACTAACTGCAATGAGATTTGTGGCTTCTGGACCAAAATGAAGTCCCATAACACAAAAAGTTTTCTGTTCATACCTCATTTTCCAATTTTTTGTGAAGTCCTTACAAAACAGGCAGAGCCTTGAAGGGCTGAGATTTAATAGCTCTTACTGAAATTATCCCATACACAATGAGAAATCCTGTGTTAAAGGCAAGAAGATGGCATTACCTTCTCCCTGAGTGCCCTGCCAGCTGAGCCCTCAGGGCTTTATTCCCCACCATCTGTAACATCTCTCTACTCTCTCTTTAAATTCAGCTCCACGAGGATGCTCTCACACACTTTATGTCTAATATATTGTGTCAGATGCTGTGAGTTCCTCTCCAGGACTGATCTAATCTACCTATGTTGCACAAAATACTTTGTATTTTGTTTTCCAGAAATATTAGGAGTGGTCATCATTTCTGTAAGGCAAACCAATTCAACAGAGAGAAACCTCAGCGCTGGGAATGAGGAGGCTTTTTAAAGATTTGAGATAGCCTGGTAGATTCCACACTTCATGCTTCCATTTCAGTCTGGTTGCAGTAACATGGAAAAGGGTCTCAGTGGTGAACTACAACTCATCTATAAAACCCCTACATGAGAAATGTATTCTTATCAAAGTCTTATAGGCACTGCTGCATTAGCTTTGAGCAACCTTCAGGTATAAACAAGTCCATTAATCAACAAGTTTTCTACAGCAAATATCCCCAAACAGCTCAAGAAACTGCAATTCCCACACTGGATACAGGGGAAAAAACTTCCCCCAGTTTGATACATTAAGAATTAGAATAGGGAGCCTGGTTTGGATGGAGTGGAACCCATGAAAAGACCCAAAAAATCCCAACTCTGATGAGAATCCCAACATGAATTTTCTTTTGAAACACTGAGTTCCTGCAACCTAAGGAGAATTAAGCATGTATCACATCTAAATTCCAGCCAGGATATGGGACACACACACACACACAAATCCATCTTTTCCAGGATGTCCTTCAGCATTTAAATCCCCAAAGCCAGAAATAGCATCTATTAGCACTAGATAATTTGGCCAAGACAAAGGCACATAACTTGCTAGGGGAAAAACACCAATTGATGACATATAAATATTGCTTTTACCTTGGGGTCAAATTTCTGAGAAACTGCTAAATTACAGAATGTTTGACTACCTAACTCCCCCTGGTTTAAGGAAATAGATGTAGTTAGGGACTGGAGCTGTAGAAAGCCAGGAAAACTGCCTCAGGCATGTTTTACCATGGCTTTTACATCATTCCAGAATGGTTGCTGCTATCAGAGCAAAGGCAGCTACTAAAAGCACTCTCAGCAAACCTTTCCCTGTCTCTGCAGGAATGCACACTTACCTCCCCGGCTTCCAAAGCCACATGAAGCAATCCAGATTATTTTGGGATGAGCATTCTCACATTACAGACACCACTGCTCAGTGTAACCACAACAAAGAGGCTTTTTTTCATTCCCTAAAACCGTTCTGAGAGCTGGGCTGTTGATTCATCACAGGCCTGGATACAACAGGTCCCCAGCCCAGGTGCCTGGCAAGGAAAGGTCTGTGACATGTGATACAGAATTCTGCATTTACTGCCTGATTTTCTGAGCACTGCAGAGCTCCACAGAGATGCTGGAAAGTAATGCAAAACCTGAAGGGGTTTCTTATCTTGTCTTACCAAATTCCATAGATCGCAGATGCACAGCACAAAGAACATGTTAATTTAATTCACATAAAAATGTAAGATTTATCAAAAGACACTAAGGCTGTGGATGGCTTAAGAGAATCAGCCTTTTGTGCCAACACCAATTCATCTCCCCCACACTCAGTGCACCAGCCATGCCAGAAATAAGTGATAATTTTTCAGCAGAACTCTGCTTTCATTTAAAATACAGACTTGTTTATCATTATAACTCTCTAGAACCCAGAAGACATTGTCCCTTATAGAACTATAGATATAGAACTAAACACTATGCAAGAGGGATCATGCACTTTTCTTGACAGACTTTAGGACTGTGGTGGATTTTAGGACTGGAGTCCAACAGGGGATGTCAGTGCATCAAACACTTGAGGCTTTTGACAAAGCAATGAACAGTGATGAATCATTTTCATTACTGTCAATAAAATCACAGAAGTTTTGATGAAGGTCTCTATAACAGGGAAGGGTTAAGGAATGACAAGCTCTTGAGCTGGGTACATAAAGGATGCCAAAAGTTTAAGAAAAGAGAAAATCAATGATTTGTCTAACTGGTTAAGTCAGGGACAGATAGAGTGCTCTACCACAGCAACATTTCAATTTCATTTGCTGAAACAGGATTTTACTCCTGTGGAGGTCCCAAGCTACAAGTGATCACAGATGAGCAGAGATGCTGATCTTGGACAGCCCAGGGACTGAAGGGGTAATTCACCTGACAGACCCTCAGCTTATGAATGACTCTATCAAGTCAAATAAGAGAGATTCAACATAGCTTATTAATAATTAGTTCTAGCATGAAGTATCAGAGACAATCTGGCCTTTATGAATATTTTGCCTAAAGTGATTTGCAGTCTTTCTCTATCTGTCATTTTACTTAATATATCCAAGGTCCAGCTCCTGTTCTTGCTGCCAAAACATCTCTAATCAGTTTGTGCTCTGCCCCTCCAAGCTTTAGAGTTTATTCTGTATAGGAGGAGACCTCACAGAGTCTCTTCATAAGTATTAATAGTAAATTTTAATCCAACTTTTCATTCCATCAACTTGTCCCTTTTACAAAGTAAATTTTTACCCATATTAAAAAAAGAGCTTGCAAGCTAAGAAACAAAAAGGCATCATCAGATGCTACTATTCAGATATCCTGAAAGGATGCAACAGAGACCAATTGCCTAAAAACATGTTAAGATTATGGTTTAAAGGTTTTTTATTCAGGAGAAAACACTGGGACTTTGCATCAGAGAACAGATATAAGGATGGATTCACCACTTTTAGTTCCAAGGAAATTACCAGTGTGTCTCTTTTTCAGTGTCAGTGTCACCAAAACATTTGGTGTATACACATCCAGCACAAGTGTTTCTAGAAGAAAGCAAGGCAATTATGGCCTTGAGCAGTTCTGCAATTTTATATTTAATCTTATGAAAGTCTTCTATCTTAAGAAATCATCTCTAAATTGCCAATCAAATCACTCCAGGAAACAAGACTCTTCATTTCTCAAACTTACAAGAAGTAATTTACCAATTAAAACCAAACAGAGTTAAAAGAATAATTTCTGAAAGCTTTCTTGGAATTTAATTCTTTAACTATGTGCAAAATCCAGCAAAAAAATGCCCTATTCATCATCAACCATTGAACCTCCTGAACAAAATATTACACAGATACCCCTTTTATAAATAGTGCAATCAAGGCTGCAAAGCTGAGCACTGTAAAGTAAGGGAGAATCAGAAGTGAGGTAACATAAGGTACCATCCTCATCCTTGTCATGTGGCTGCTGCACACAGAATTCATTATTAACCAACAGCTCAGCATAAATGCTGCATTTCTGAGCCACTCAATTGACCAGTCCTGGGCAGCAACTGAGACCTCTCAGCCTTTGGGTCTCACTGGGTCTCATGTCACACTGCGTTCAAGAACATCCTTTTATTTATTTTGTCATGGGTTCATGACAGTTTTGGTAAACCAGGCTTTAGACTCACTTGTGTGGGGAGTGAAGGAAGCTGTCTGAAGCACCTTGTCCAGTGTACTACCAAAATCATGAAAAATGCCCACCTTTTACAACTCTAAAATATGTTTGCCACTTTCTCCTCCCATGATGTCCACATAAATAAGCTTCCCTCATTAGCCAGGCAAAGAAGGCCCAACCATATGCCAATACCTCAATTCTGCTGAGGTTTCCTAATTTGTGTTTGTCAGAAAGGCTTTGGCTGATGTGCTTTTTTATTCTAACCAATGCCTTGGATGCACAAAAACTTTACCTGAAAATCGTTCCTTTAAAATTTAATTTCTCAACATCTTTCTTTTGCCAGTCAACTAAGTATGTCCTGACAGGTGATGACTAAGGTGAAAAGAAAAAGCAATAGAAAAAGCCAGTGTGGCCCCTACAAGCCACTTTCATAATGGGAATTTATTGAAGAAACTTTCATAAACCACTCCACTACAGCTGACCAAGCACAAAGCATAGAGAGTGAGAAACTCTAGAAGATATTACTGCTTTCCCTAGATTGGCACTGTTTGGTTTTGTAAGCCAAGATTTGATTACTTTACTATGCAAAACAGAAAGACATAAAAATAAGATTAATTAATTTAAAATTCCCAACTAAAAACTATAAATTCCTCATGTGAAATGTGACTTCATGAGATAATTTTGCCTACAAGTTATTTGTAGTACCTTGCAGACAGCCAGACCAGAACACTGCACTGGCTTTTTAAGTGCTGAACTACAAAGATTTTTGACCCAGAGAGCTTTGACTCTTCTGTGCCACATTAGGCACCATGAGGTCAATATAAGCAAACTGAAAAGGGAGCAAAGAAAACCAGTAAATTGTTGGTCAGCAAGACCCAGGTACAGAGGAGGCATCAGCTGAATTAATGGGACACAGGCTGAAGGCAGAGGAGGTGCTTTTCCCCTCCACAAAAATACAGATACATGATGGAACCCTTCTCCACAAGACTGCAGGCGCAGAGAATTCATGATTTTGGACACAGAGCAAAGGCCCAAAGTGCAGTCCAGAACTATTTCCCAGCCATGAGGTGTGGGTTTTTCATATCAAGTAAAGTCAGCAATTAGTCAGGGCTTATTTGTTATTGATCCTGGGCTTCATAATCTCACTAGCAGTGTCTAATTGCTGGGGCTCCAAATTGCAACATTAACCTGCCTGGCTGGCTTGCAATTAGTAAATCCTGAAATGACAATGATGTGTTTCAAAGCAGAACAAAGTAAAGGAGATTTGTGAACACTGCCTAAACTTCCCTTTTTCTATGCAGAACCATTAGTTTCCCTTAGAAATGGTGATAATAGGAAGCACTCAAAATGCACATATTCATCCAGACTATTGCACAGATGACTCACAGCATTCCAGAGCTTTCAGTCTCCCTTCCTGTCCTGAGTCTTTCCAAGTTCAGGCTACAGCTAAAAGAGAAGTTTGACAAACTCCTGTTGTCACCAAAAAAGCAGCTTGATGGAGCATTTCTGCTCACAGTGAGCTGGCTCAAGAAAAACAGAGGGTCAACATATTATAAAGATTTATTTGTTGGAAACATTAAGTTTTTATCTAAGCAGCCTGACAGCCTTTCAGGTATTTATACAGGCACAGTTTGTAGGTTATAACATATGACATTACCAATGTATTCTACTCTTTGAAAGAACACTTCCTTATTTTTACAATTTAATATTCACTGCTGAGCTGTCCTTGCTTGTAAAGGACTGTCAGGTTCAAATGTAGAATTCGATGATCCAAGACATTCTGTCTCTGGTGAATAAAAATTTGATAATATTGAATTTTCCAGAAGAGTAATAAAGATGCCTATTCTGTATTTGCAAGTTATTATCTCTTTCTCCCAATGTTGCACAACTTGCAGGGTTTGTACACAAGCTGGTTCTTCCTTAACATGAAGGAAGGCTTGACAATCTTCCTATTTATTATGATAATGCTTGTGTTTAAATGTTAAGCAGAAATAATCAACACACAGAGCTGGAAAAAAAAAAAAAAAAGGGTGGCAAATTATGCCCAGTTACAAAATTCCCAAGACTGATTCTTCTTCAGTGGAGTTACCATGGGCAGCTGAAGGTTCCAAGAGTAACAATGCTCTCAATGAAAACATTGAAGAAAAAAAAAACCAAAACAAAACGAACAAGAATTATGCAATATGGATTAATTGACATAATGAAATCAACAATTTCAGTTACAGTCAAGTCCCAGCACTGTGGCAACATCCTCTGAGAAGATTTTCTGCATATATGAAGAATTATTTTGTGTTCAGGAGAACAAAACACTTCGTACTTTATCGTGGCATTTTCTGGGAGAACAGAGTCATCAGTCACATAATCTGCTCCCCTATAAAGTATTTCGGAAACTCTGGCATTCCCTAGGAGTAGCTGGGTGAGACCCAGCCTGTGCTGAGAAGGCCCTGGAACAGCAGCTTTTCTGAGTAAGCAGGAAAAGCACAAGTTCAATCTAGACCTGATATTCAAGTGTGCCCAACACCAACCTCCTCCCAGGGACCACAAACTTCATTAATTCCCCACCATTGGCTGACCAGAAGTTTGAAAGAAATGATGGGGAGTTCTCTGCAGTGTTTTCCTTTTCGTGATTTTCCTCATAGCACTATATAACAGCTCCTTTTGTTTGTCTAAGAGATAAATTAGATATATTTTTGGGTTTAGTTGCAGCAGTCAACATTGGTGTGAGACAATATATTTAGGAACTTTATAAAATGACACAAGCTTAGCTTGAAGTAAAGTACTTGGAAATGTTTTGATTGTGAAATAACTACTAATTACCATAAACAGACTGGTAAAAAAATTTTCAGAACACTTCAAAAGTAAAAGTCATTAAAGACAGCTGAAGTACTCAATAAGATATAGAAGGTTATTAACACATTGCTGTAGTTCATTGGAACCTCCATAAGCCTTTAAATTCTTACTTACTACAGAGAATAAGTGTGCCATAAATAATATATGTTTGGGGAAGTTTTAATTATGGTTGCAAACAGCTTCTCATACAAAAGCCCATTTAACATGTCCATAAACATCCAGACAGTTATAGGAACAATTCCAAGCACTCATTTTAGCACAGTTAATGCTGTTTTGTTTGTGCAGATCAAGGGTATTTTGGGGTTTGTTTCATTCCCTGTTGTAAAGATTATGGGGATTTGGGGGTTTGGTTTATAGCATTCCCTACCCAAACCCACGAATTCCCATGTTCTTCCCTATTATAATTGCATATTCTGGTTTACCTAACTCAGACTACTGTTAAGCATTTATTGACAGATTTTTCTTGCCTTTGAAGATCCACAGCACCAACACAGAAGAGTTAACATGGAACAACACAGAGCCATGCTATAATAGACAATACCCCAGAAAACATCTCATATAAGGCCAATGCTCTCAAGCAGATGTTTGTCAGGTCTCTGACTATAAAACTGTGCTGAAACCTTATGAGTGGTGAAGGCTGCACCTCCACAGCAGCTGTTTTTGTCCAGAGTTCAACAAGAGCATCCTGTTATGAAGTGTCATCCCCAGGGAACTGGGCAAGCTCAGAAGGGGCCCAGGAGAATCTTAGGAGATTTAATAAGACAAAATGCAAAGATGGAGCTCTGAGCAACGTCCTGAAAGGTGTCCCTGCCCATAGCACCTTCCAACTCAAGCCACTCTGTGGTCACCACTGTCACCTCTCTGACATGGGTTACTCACCACAGCACTAAAGAGGTCACCAGATTCTGTCCCAGTCAATAGAACAGGGCCAAACATCCCACTTATGGTCATACAAACAAGGCAATTAACAAAAGTTAATTTAAAACCAGAGTTTTGTGGGTCTATGGAGCTGAGAAGGAAAAGAAAGCACAGCAGTAACTACAAAAAATTAATATGGAAGTTCAAGAACCACCTCTTCCTTCTCCTCTAGCCACTGACTCCAAAGGAATGCTCATCTTCAAGCAGCCCTAACTACTAAGACTAAAAAGAAACAGTATTTTCTCCTAAGAACTTCTTTGAAAGGAAAAAAAGAAACAGCCAAGCAAGAGCAAGGGTGATGGAGGGAACCTCCAGTGACTGGTTCAAACCTCACTCCCAGAACAGTGCCAGGGCCAGGAGCACTCAGGGAAATCAGAGCAGCTCTGGGGCTACTCTGACACCCCGAGGAGCAAAGTAAACATCAGGTGTTGTTAGAAACCAGCTGCTTGAAGAGAAGGTTTTATTAATTCCTACTTCAGCTATCACACACACTGTGAAATTACTGTTCCTAACTTGTGGCTTATTAACAGGAATTTCATGGGTTTGGGGTTGAGGTTTTTTTCTTGTTTGTTTTTCTTCTTTTATGCTGTCCATGTGTCCTTTAAAAAGGTAGTCCATGTAAGGGAACATGAAGGCCATCCAGTTTGTCCTTAGAGCATTCCAACTACTTCTCCACTGTTTGTCATTAAACTTATCCCTGTGAAAGACCTCCAGAGACTTTCCACAGAAATACTGAAATGAAAATCACCTGGACTCTTCATAAAAGTAAAACTCGTTTTAAATTAGGGAAAAAAAATCACACAATCCTCCTAAAATAAAGAAAACATAGGGGGCGGGGGTGGGGGGGAGGAGCAGGAGAAACTGCATTCCCATTTTCAGTGCTCACCATTTGAGCCCTTCTCTGTTGTATTGATTTTGTGTTGCAACAATTTAAAACAAATAGCCCAAAAGGCAATGGTTGCAAAATAATGGTCACTGTGGAATAGACTGGCAGGATGGAACAGAATGCAAAGCTGCTGACCAGTTCTCCACTGTGAGATGCAGCTGCACTGACAGGAAAGGGGCCAAGGGCTCCTGCTCTGGAAGAGAGGTATCATCCACTCACTGGAAACCCACAGATCTTAGAAACTAAAGACAATTAGTCATGGAAACCCCCCTTTAGATAGTATTCTCCAGAGTGTTCAGACATACATGCCTTAGATATATTTTTAAATTAGTTTTGACTCAGACATGTGAAATCACTCAAAGAGAAACTCAGTTTGAGGCTTCCAGTTAATTTTTTTTCACACATTAGGGCTGATTTAACACGTAAGTGTTGACTGACATACTGTAAGATTTTGCTCCCATTTCAAGGAAGATAACCCAGATCACAGGGATGTTATGTAAAGATGTCCTGTTTCTCCATCAAAATCATTTCCATTTGCTGTGCTGGTGTGATAAATGCAGGGACACCATACATATGGTCAGCATGGCAGTGCTTGGCATCTCTGGACATGTCAGTGTTAACTCTCCTTCTGAGCTCTTTAAGTACTCAGCACATCCCTCCTACTGCTGCTAATGTTCATTGCATTAAGGTAAAAGTAATTATAGTTTTGCATCTTTACTCTTTACCCTTATTCACAATGCTAACAGCTAATATGAGGTACCAAACCACTACTAATTGAAAATTGATTTTAGATTCAATTAAATGGCAAGCCCAGAAGGTAAATATACATGCAGCAGTCTCATCAGTCCCAGAGAGCACCCTGAATTTCACTGCCACAATCAGCACCTCCAACTGCAACAGTGGCACCTACAGATGATGTCTGCAGAAAACACAGAACTAAACCTTCAGCTTTCCTTTGCTAAGGAACAAGAGACACAACCAGGTGTTCTCAGGTGTTACTTAACATCTTGCCAGCAACAATTTGTGATGGTCAATCACTGCTAGACCTGGAAGATGAGCTCAAATTTGTAGTGCCCTACTGCTGTTTGATTCTGCTTTATCTTTGTAGTCTGTGGCAAGACTTAAGAAAGAAATGTCTTGGCATTTATCTCAATAGTAAGGTTAAGAAAAGTTTGTAGTAAAATTGCATGTTTTTCTTTAAAGTTTTTTTCATTTCCAAACCAAGTGTTCCTCATCCTTCCTCGCTCTCTTAACACTGCTGTAAAAATCTGTTGACACATGAAGAATTCCATAGCAAAAATAATGTTAAAGGATACAGCTATGAGTTAATTTACTATTTTGATGTATTTTAAATTATACTGTTTGCATAAGGCAAATGACTCTACAAATATGGCTTCACACATTGAACTAAGTCAAGTGTGTTCATAGATAGCTATAATCCGTATTTGAGGACGAAGGCTTACATCTCTTGGAATTTGGGGTAAAAATTTCTGGCCTGAACAGCACTGGTGCCCCTGAGCAAGACTGTTCAAGGCAGTTCACTCTGTCCACACCCTTGTGAGGCAAAGTACAGCCTGTGATGAACATCCCTACAGGAGATCAAGTCAGAATCATACAAAGTATAAACAGTTTAGACAGCACATGAGTGGGCAGAGCTGGTGGAATGCTCCAAAGATGTTAGAATGAGTTTTTTTAACCAAAAATATTCAATACTACCCAAAGCAGAGAAAAACTGCAATTCATTCTTTGGTGGTGCAAATCAGGCTGTTTTTAATGTCTGAGAGGGACCAATCTGATGTTTATTTATGCCTCAACATATGCAATATCCCTACAGGGGCTGTACCCGAGCTGGCAGCCCTGTCCCCGGGGAGGCTTCTCTGGCAGCCGATCCAGGCAGAGGAAGCTCCCCCGATGGGGCTGGGAGCGACCCCCGCCACTGCCGGTGGGGCAGAGCCCGGATACCCGGGAAAACACGCCTGGGAAATCGCTCTGGGGGAGCAGCTTCAGCAGATAAAAGCAGCGGGCTGCGACACAACCAGGGCGCATTTTCTTTGCGTTTACTGGAGGGAGCGGGGATCATCTGGAGGCTCTGCTCGGCCCTCCTCCCCTCATCTTGCCTTTTCCTCCCTGTGGTCCTGCTTCATGGTTCCCGCGAACCAACCTTGCCATCGCCACCGCCTCGGGCTCCGCCGCCTCCTCGACGGAGCGGGCGCCGCTGTGGGCGCTGCCCCGGTCCCTGCTGTGATTCCCGGGCACTGCCC
>VZRX01023333.1:7643-41944 GCA_013398075.1 Notiomystis cincta | reverse complement strand
GTCCCCGCGGTGGCCGCGCTGTCCCCGTGGTGGCCGCGCTGTCCCCGCCGGCGGCTCCCGGCCACGGCACCGCCCGCAGCCCGCGGGCACAGCAGCCCGGTCCCGCCGGCACGGGAAGGGGCACTCAGCCTGGCACCGCTCAGAAATCGCCCGCGGGCAGCCAGGCAGCGGCACCGCCTGCTAAGCGGATGCTGACAGAGCCGGGGGTCTTGTGGCAATGCTGTCCCTGTCTTCTGTTTCTTTCTCCTTTTTTTGGACCTCTCCTCTTTTATATCCCCCTCCAGTAGGAACGCTTACCCTTCTTTATCAAGAGATGGTTATCAGATATAATTCCGCTGCGTTTGCGCTTTATTTTCGTCCGAGAAATCTATCAAAAAGAATCCTCTCCGAGGACCTGGCCAGCCAAAATTACCCCTGCATTCCTAAAGTACAATAAAAAGAGCAGCTGGAGCTGGGTGAGGTGTCCTCTACAAGCAAGAGAAGGTGTTCACCCACACAGCAGTTACCACTGAATGCCTGGCCCTGACTGGGTTTAGGGTGGTCTGAGAACAGGAAACAGGGCAGAAGAGTCAAGAGTTTGTCAGCTCTACTCAAGGGTTATCAACTCTAATCCTTAAGGAATGCCTTGGATTAGTTGGAAAATTTGGTTAACACACATGCAACATATGGCAGTGCTCATTCCCATTGGAAAAGATCTCACTGAGAAGCTGAATGCTAAAATCAGAGGCAGAAGATAGAATTAAAAGGCCTGTGATCCATATTTTCCATATTATTTTTGGAGTTATGTAAAACCAGGCAGCTGAAGGCACACACTCCTGATGTGGATGTGCAGCAGGCAGGACTCTGTGCCTTTTTTGCAATGCATCAGCAGATTCATTCAAGGAATAATCCACTACCAGTAGAAGACAAGCCTTGGTGAACCCATGCCTATGAAAAATTGCTTTATTTTTAAGGGGAACACCACAGCTGCCAAAAACATTCTTCTGTTTCTCATACAGAGGACCTGGTGTTTTTAAATTGTTAATTAGGTCTCTCACTGACCTCCTCTTTTAAATTGACATCCTTGTACAGCTCCACCTTGGGATGAGCACCCAGATGCTCAACTTCATAGGAGACCTTAATTAAAGGCAATCAGTCCCAAAACATCAAAATGGAAAACACAGTAAACAGAGAAATGCTTTTAAAGGGTAAGAGAAACAAGATAATTTAAACAGAGTAATCAGAAAGAGGAGAACTTAAAATGCCCTTCTGTACTAAAACTGTTTATTTTATCTGAAAACAAAGTAACATTTGCGAAATTATGCAAGTGCTTCAATGGATACCTCTGATAATTGCCCTGTTGTCCCTGTGTGGCAGAGAAAGCTGTGTACACTGGACAGGATGCCATTTTGCAATCAGCTCATTTCTATAAAAATAGAACCAATTCCCAATTTACAAGAAGGAAATATACTATCAGAAATGTGGCTTGAAAGGATGGAACAGCTGATGCTACAAAATGCGTGTCCTAATGTGTTTATTTCCCAGAGTAGTGCTATTATAACCATAATGCAAAATTTAGTTCTAGGCTATAACCTTTTTATGGAAATAATGTACTCTGATGTTTACTCAGCCCAGCTTGGCCCCATCCATTTCCCCCAGTAATTTAGAGATGAAGGGTATGTCAACATGGACTTACCTGGAGCACCACTCATACAGAACTCCATTTTCAAATATTCCTAATCTTCCACTAGTGGCTGGAGAGGGTTTCACAATGATTATTCTCCCTGTGTACAATTTACTCTTCTGGGATCAGGCAAACTGTTTGAAAATGATGGAGAAGGGCAGTTCTATTGGAATGCTCTCCCTGGATTCTCTTTTGCTCACATTTTTCAAACCTGAAACACAGGTTGTAACACCTGAAATGCTAAATTAATTGTAGTTTTAATATATTCTTTGATAAGCACTTTCCATTTAAAAATGCTTCAAATTCAGACCTCTACTTGAAATGCAAAAAATTGTAATTTGGCTACTGTCACTATTGACAGTACTATTTATGATTTATGATACACCCCTAGATTTTGGGACAAAGACATTGGCTCCAGCTTCCACCACAGCCTTGCACATTATTTCTAATTTCCCTTTCATTTATATTTGGAGCCTGCCTGGCTTCTGTGAGGGATGTCCAAGTGTGGAGAGTACATGACTTGCCAAACATTATCCAAGAAGTCTGGGATGTAATGGGGTCTTTAAAGTCCTGAGCTGTGAGCATAATAAGAGCACTGCCCTTTTACAGGAAGCTACAGGAACAGCCTCAGTGTCTCTGCAGTTTTATTCCTGGGTTATTGAAACAATGGGCAAAGGAAAGCAGAGCCCAGGTAAGGAAAAGTACAAGAGGCAAAAAGCAGGCACAGAGGAGTCTTATGAGCAGTGGAAGTTGGAGAGGTGGCTGTGGACAGCACTGACTGGGCAGCAGGACCTCTTCCTCTGCCATACAAACAGCAGTTTTTATGTTAAATAAATGAGATTTGAACATAAAGGTTGGTCATCAACACTGCAGCACCACCCACCTGCAATGTCTACTTTGAGCTGAGAGTGCAAATCCTGTAATCTCTAAGCAGGACTGACCTCCCTGGGCAGCCTTTCCCTGCCTCTGCTGCCTCTCACCCTGGGCCATGCAGCTCCTAAACCATGAATCAAGCCAGGATTGTCAAAGTTAAAGAGCTGTCACAAATCACTGTTGCACCTGGCTCGGGGTTTCCTACTCTGGGGGTTAATTGCATCAAATAATGTTGCATAATAATAATAAAAAACCCCTAAAGCAACCAAACTTTGATTTCCCAAGGCATTTAAGGCACTTAACTCTTGGCAATTCCAGTTTAGATTAATGGAAATTGTGCATCTTAATCCTCTTGAGAGCACTTCGAGAATGTCAAAACAGATCAATGAAATCAAAATGCTCTTCCTGCAAAATGGGAATAATTTTCAAGGACCAAAGCAGGGAGAAGCTACGGATAGCATGTCCTGCATTTCTCATTCTTCTGCTGTAGGTAGAACCAAACAGTGTGCCCTTTTCTTCAAAGAGGGGAAGTTTGTCACACTCACTAAAATTAGTGCCCAGGAGCCTCCTTTACCCAATTCCTTCATGTAACTGCAATTACATGTTAGCCCAGTGTGGTGGGAGCTTAGCTGGATGTCTGGAAAGAAAAGTTATTGTCTTAAATTTGTTTTTTTTGAAAGGAAAACTGAGCACTCTACTGTCTCCTGATTTTGAAGTCACCAAGGAATGAGGACAAAGCTCATCAAGTGAAAAAATTAAGAGACAAAATCCTTACCCAGACCCTGAAAAAAGCTGAGCTGAAAAAGGAATAAATTTTGCTGGCACAGTTCATCATGCAGGCAGGAAGTCTTTGACATTTTTGTCACATGCAATTCCCCCAAATCATGAAGATAAAGCTGACTGGGGAAGAGCAGCCCTGGGCACAAGGGAAGAGGGAAGTGTGAGCCAAGAGAGGCAGTTCTGGACTTGAAAATCAGGCTGAAGGGAGGGGTGGGTTATGGGTTTTCCAGCTTAGTGTGCACGATGTGATCCCTTAAAACCAACAGTGAGTGGAAGCAGTTGCTCTGTATTGGTGGAGAGAGTTCAGCAGAGTCTTGACTCAAAGCAGCAAAGTCCAAGGATGGGGTGAAACCTGGTCATTACTGAACATCTTGCAGCAGCAGATACCCAACAACTGCTGAACTCCATGGAGACTGTAACTCCACACTTTCCCAATTGTTCTGGGGGCTCAGCTTTGCACCAACACAAAATGTGATGGATTGCATGGAACTTCAAAGAGAGCACATCAGGATGTGCATGAAAATAACTACACAGTCATCTAGGTTCATTAAAGTGTTGGAGATGTTAAACTCCTCAGGGTTAAATACACTGACCTGAAATCCACTTTGAGTGAACTGCATAGAGCTCTAAACACATCACAAAATATCAGCTGTGAGATGTCAAGGAACTCCAGCAGCCACAACTTTTCTGATCTCCCAGAAATGCAAACTGTTACTGCATTAAGCAAAGATCAGCCTAGATTAGAAGCAGCCTAGATTAATGATGTAGATCTAATTAAAGAGGTAAATAATGGTGGTGATGTACCATGAACAAGAGGCAAAGTATATAGGAAATAAGGAAATCAGAAATCCGGGGTTTTGATTAAACTACATTTCTAAAGGTAGGTAGGACTGTAAAATGCCAAATATTAATGCAGAGTAGCTTAATATAAATTAGACTAAGAGTTTGTTTTCTTCAGCCACCACTACTGAACTTAATTGCAGCTTACTTTTGAGTGAGGGGAAGAAGTTGACATTAACTAATGAGAAGACTCTGATGTTCTACAGAAATGAGATACCTGGAGTTGAAGGTTGAAACAAAACCTGTACTTAGGCTTGACCCATCTCCTCAAGAAACACACACTGCTGTAAATTACTTCAATTTTTGTGGCTCTGAAGTAAGAATTTCCCCCCCAAATTTGGGGAAGGACCAAAGAGACACAAATTTTCTGCTCCCACCCCCTCCCACACATGGAAAGGCAAAGGAAAAAAGCTCTATGCTGTCAGTTCTCCTTTGTACACAGGTAAACAGAACATATAAAAACAGGAAATTTGCCCCATCAGAGCCCCAACAGTAACCAAGGATGTTACTGTGCTGGGGAAAAATTTATTAATCAAATATTGCATCAACCTTTGTTCTTAACATGACATCAATCCTAATTCAACAGCATCACCATGGTTACATTGTTATTACATTTTAGCCTTGCAGGTTTCTTATCAAGATGTACCAAAAAAAAATCTCAGCATTCATTCTATGCATATTCCAGACAAATAATCTGGCTATCATATCTATTCTATTAACATGAGGCCACAATCTCTATTCCTTAATTAACACAGACCCACAATAGCATCTTCTCTGTCAAAAGCAAGTTATTGTACATCCTGTCTCCCAGAGTCCAATCTCCAGCACAAAACAACAAAGCTCCTA
The DNA here is from genome assembly GCA_013398075.1 of Notiomystis cincta. Lineage (NCBI taxonomy): Eukaryota > Metazoa > Chordata > Aves > Passeriformes > Notiomystidae > Notiomystis > Notiomystis cincta. The sequence goes on along the minus strand of VZRX01023333.1, from coordinate 36,942 downwards.
ATTAGCTGCCCATCTTAGGGAGCTGCTTCCATCAATTTGCATTCCCATATTACTAAGAACTATCTTTCCACCATCAGCAGGACCATTAAAGATATAAAAACATCCACAACAATACAAGGGAAAGAGAATTTATCAGAGCTTTGTCAAAGAGGTAAAGCTGAAGAGAGGCTTTAAAAGATTTTTTGAAAAAACTGAAATAGCTTTCCAACAATACTAACAAGTGTCTGTAATCCCAGCTGAGGCTTCACCTCAAAGCATAACAGAACCCTAAATTATGCAATCTACCAAAGCTGGAGAAAACTCTCTGACAGTCCAAGCAGATTGTGGTGATTTGATTCCATTTAATCGATTTTCTTGAGGTTTTATACAGAAATTCACTAAAATACAGAGTTTAAAATTGTCAGCATGACTAAAACAGATCTTTGGCTTCAGGATAATTTGGTGTCTCACCAGATTCCAGACTTTAACAACCCACTCAGTTCAGGATTCTTGCCTTTGTATTCCTGTTGCTCTTCACTTGATATTTCTCTGCAAGGCTTCATCTCCTTTTGACTGTGAATCAGAATGTTCATTATCTGATGAACATAAACATTGATTCAGTCCCTCTTGCTTCATTAAGCTGGTCTGGTTTGCTGCTGATTTATTCCATGTCTGCCTGAGACTTCACCTGCATATCCTGGTCCAAGGCTTTTGGAAGTGTAGTGTCCCACGTGTGAGCTGTGCAGCTGAGATGTGTCCTGAGCTGTACCTGTCCTTAAACAGGAACAAACCACACAGCTACAGAGTAATTTGAGCAGCTGCTTAGAATTTCAGTGAGCCAAGTGACACAGATTATGAGAAAAGTGGGTTTAAAATAATTTTTAGAGATGTGGAAAGTTCAGGTTTTCAGCAAGAATGAGCCCAAACTTTGCATTTCTGATCCAGATGCATGTTTTCAGTGAAAATTAGGAAAATAAAAACACTGGAAGCATGACTGGAACAAGATTCACCCCAGTCTGGGAATTCAAGACAGAGGCATCAGGATGATTACACTGAAGTAACTGGACATTAATATGCTCAAGCATTTCCTACAATACAGCAATTTAATTTGCATTTAAGGGTTTCCCCTACTGGATTGTTTTTTCTTCTCAAAAAGCTGAGGACATCCCAGGATTATTCCCAGGATATCCCAGCCCATACCTGTGACTCAAAAGCACAATGATTAAATTACAATATGACTAAAAACTCATTATCAGAAATGCCTCTATAGGATATTGAAAATAAACATTTCTAAGGTAATATTCCTCAAGCATACAGCAGATGATGTTGCCATTTAATTGCTTAACAGCCAAACAAATTACTTATAATGAATATTTTCTTTCAGAGATGACAGCATTCTGCCTTTTAATTGCACCTGAATGGAGTATAATTTTCTGCAATATATTTCATATTCAACCCAAAATTTGTATGTTCCATCATTTGGGAAGTTAAGGAACTGACAGAGGATTATTTCCTGCAGGTCTGCAAAAGGCAGAGTTAATTTTACATGCATTTAAGCACATGTCCACATTTGAACTAACCTGTAAATTGCATTGCTGAACCAAATGGAGAGACAGGGTCATAGTATTTACATAGGAATTGGAAGGGGGAAAGTCACACTCTTGTAATTTAAAAGATCAACATAATTTAGCTTGTTTTGTTCCCTGCAACTACTCAAATTATGTTGTCATTCCATGTGTAACACGGGTTTTCAAAGTGATGTAAGTATTCTGCAGAACAATTCCTGCAATGAAATGATCAGAACACTTTAATTATTTTTACTTTGTACTGCAGTTAACACAATGGGAAGTGTTGGGGCTGGCATGCCCAAAGATTTATTAATTGAATAGAGCAGGCAGCTCTGAGCTGTGGTCAGGAATGCTTTCCTAAAAACCTGCTGCTTGAATATAATGAATGAAATCAGTAAGAGAAAAGCAATGCTCAGGAATGGTGTTTATTGACTTATTCATGGTAGGCAGTGCTGATAAAAAGGACAGGACACAACCCTGACATGACAAGAGCAGCACTCAGATTGGACTGTGTGTCCCCAGGGCTGCTGCTCTGGGTTTGATCTGGCAGAGCTGATAGCAGAATCAGGGCCTGAAATGGACAATTTTCCAGCAATAAGGAAAAGATTACAAGACAAACTGCTCTATAAAGCAGTAGGGAGGAAAAAGGGAGGGGGAGTTGTGATAAAAATTGAAACAAGAGCAATAGAAGTTTCACTGCATTACAAGTATCAGGGAGGTAAATGTTTTCAATGAAAAGCTCAAGTTGGGGAGTGTTATTTATCAGGGAACATCTGTTTGGCTGCCCATGTCTGTGCTAGTATGGCCTGACAGGCATATTTATGGAGAGGGACCCAGCCTGGCTTGGCAGCAGAGAGAGGTGCTCTGAGGACAGTGAAGATATCCCGACCTGTGCTGCTTGAAATCCTGAATTTCTACTGGTATTTCTAACACCAGGCTTCTTTCACCAATTCATCCCTGTGCTTCATCCCAGAAACTATTCCTACCTTCATATGCTAGGTGATCTGTAAGATTTCAGTCTATTCTTGCTCTTAGTTCTTCCTTTTATCTGTTTTTTTTTCAGCTTCTCAGATATCTACATAATTTCATTTACAGCACATTACTCTGGAGATGAGTGGATCTTTCTGACAAGAATTTATCTGGATTCTACATCCTGCTTGGTCTTTAGCAGCCTATACCTTCATCCCACAATATTCTCAAGTTTCCAGAGGATGAAGGAGAAGATTCATACAAATTATTAAGTTCAGCAGTCCATATTAGAACTGGACTGTTAGAAAAACACATGTAAAATAAGTGCTCATTGTCATAAACTGAGGGAAGAAATATGATGTTTATCCTTAATTTTGAAGTAAGATGGACCAATCTGTTCTCCATGTCAGATGGGAATTCTAAATACAGGTTTATCACACCAGACTCAGTCCAGAGGGAATAGCCTATGCTGGGATATGGATTGAAATTCACATTCCCACTGCTGGCAATCTGTCACTGATTGCTGAGTTTCACTGCTTAGGACTTCATCTTTACTACAGCCCTCAACTTTTCTTAGACCTTAGTCAGCTGAACTCAAAAATTAATCACATTTGATTATCTAACCCAAAGATACTTGGCTTTAATCTAAGTGTGACCATCCCATTCAATGACTTTCTTTGTTCTAAATACCCATTTCAAAGGAACATCATTAAAAACCATTAAGGAACTGGAGAGGAAAAAATATGATACCAGAATTGGGTGAATTGATCAAGCATGCAGTTCTTTAATTCAAAATTACTTCTATTTTTGCATTAACAAGCAGGTAAAAAAAAATCTCCTCTGCTTCAGAACTGCTCAGAGAGGAGTAATTCAGAGTGATTTCCACTCATGGTAAAACAGAACCAAAAAAATTCACTGGTGTGAATTTTCTCAGGCTCAATAAGAGTGGAGTTCACACTTTACTGGTAAAGGAATCACTCTCTGTTTCCACTGACAGCTATTTTAACAAACTCGTGCTCCTGTGGGCATCTATTTATCAAAATTTGGTTGAAGTTAGCCCATTAGTCCCAAATTACCCTGCACTGGCACACATTGTGAGGGCAGTGTTAGCTTTACACAAAACCACACTGAAAATTCAGCTGCACCAGCATTTCTGACTGTGACCTGGAATTCCAGGCTCCCTCACTGGGCAGGCAGTGAGTGCCAGCTTTAAGGAAGAAGAGAATTATGTCAGCAAAGTGGATGCTTCAGAATCAAATTTCCCAGGAAATGGAAAAAAACCCTAATTTGCAAGGCTGCCTCTTCCTGGCAGGTGGTAAGGACAGCATCATGAGAACACAGCAGTGCCCAACTCATCCCCCACTTTTGGGCAAAGGGCAAAGCCAGGTAGAAATGGGAAAAAAATTAAATTGGCTCAGGCAAGAGCCTTTCTTTCCATGCACTGAAGACTGTTGGCACAGGAATGGCTGAGATCAGTACCTGATGTGCTGGTTACATTATTCCTTGCATTGCAACTACAAGTGAAAAGTCTCATTTGACTCCTAGCTGACACCCTCTAAAATATGGAGTAGTTTAATAGGAGACTCAGCTCCCAAAGTGCTGCTTAAACTCAGTTATTTTTGCTTTGAATAGGTATCATTCTCTCTCTTCAGAGTGCTACAAACCCTTATAAATCACATAATAAGCTTACTCTGCATATTTTAAACTTGCCAGATATTAATTGGATGTCTTTAGTATAATTGTTTTTTCCTTGTCATTCAAAATGCACAGATACAGGACCATCTTCAATGATGTTTTTATCACGTGTTTAACATCATAATTTTTTGAAAATCATGCAAATTAGCAACTGTCCTTTCTCCTGTATAAGTGGATTATTGTTGCTATATAGAAGTTACACAATAAACTGCTGTCTTGCTAAACAAGTTAAGCATGGACATGGATCCTTCTGGAGTGGATGTGTTTTCCACTGGCGTCTTACATTTACAGAGGATTTATTTACAAGAACAAGACAGTCAAAATAATTGATATCTAGCAATGTGATATCACAATGTTAAATATTTTAATTGAAACACAAAGCAGGAAAAAAAAATCTGCCACTATAATCAGGCTCAGAACTGAGAAGGCTTTGGGGGAACATCTTAATTGCAAAACACAGCAGGTATGCTGCAGTATGGAAAAGGGAGAGACTCCTAATCTATATACTACAAAATACTTGGGCACCAGTTGTGTTATGGCTTGGCAGCATCCTGAGACCAGATTCACTTATTGCTTTGGCCAAGGCAATAGTTTCATTAATTGCAGCTGAAATTGGGATTGGCAGCATTTCCTTCAAGGATTTAGTGCAACAGACTCCTTACCTTGGTCCTGCAGCCCCATTATCCTCAGTCTTGTGGAATTTTCTGTCAGTTTAAAAAATAATACTTTGTGCAACAGAACGATAACACCGCTACAAAAATGAGGGTACAAAGTACAGGGCACTACAGATCTGTTCTAAGGCATCAGAACTGCTCTGTCTTCTAGGGATGATAATTTCTTTTATGTGTCCTGATGGCAGGATCAGACTATTAACTTCTGCCTTGTGCATGCAGCTTGCTCCTTATCACAGAATTTTGACTACAGAGTGTGACCCTCTGAGACAGCAGGTGACACCTGTTAGACCCTGCTGGCAGAGAGACTGAATGCTTTTCTCTCGGCATACATGCAGTGGGGTCAAACTGCATTAAAAACCCAAACCTTGACAGACAAATTACTTTCTTTTCTTCATCCAGAGCAAGGCAATATTTATGTATTTTCATGGACAATATGTAAAGGTAATTCAGGCTGCTCCAGAGAAGAGGTTAAATTCTTTTCATTGTCACTTAGCACAGTTCAGCTGAGAGGGGTCCTCAGGCAGCTTTCTTCCACAGATCCTTACAACCATATGTCCAAACCTCAGGTTAAGTCAAAGAATTTTTGTTTGTTTGTTTCTTTTTGTAAAAATCCTTGTTAATACATCACTCTTTTATGGTGCAGTTCCTAAATCTCTGAGGCTTCTAAGCCTGTAATCTCAGATTTACCAGCCTACTGAAGGAGTGACACAACAGTCATTATAACAGATCATATACTAACACCACTTTAAAAAGGCAGCAGAAAAAGTTCAAGTATCATTTCCAGAGTTTCAGGCAGAGCCATTACTTGCTTCAGGTGTGCAATTTCTATCCTAATGCTTTTCTGCATTTTGGCCCCAAATAACATCCCACCACGTGGACCTGTGCCAAGTTTCTTTAATGCCAGATCCTCCAGGGTGCTAAATAGAGCCTCAAGTGTTAAACTGAATTGAAAATCATCTGAACTGGCTGCTACAGGACTGGAAATAATGGGAAAAATCCTATTCCACTGGTCACCTGCACACTACAACACAAACTCCCCCCCCAGCTCGGTTTTGGCAGCCTGACCCACAGCCAGAAAGGTCTCAAACCATGATCAGCACCCAAGAGGCAGAAGCAGACACAGATCCCAAGGGAAAGCCCTTCATGGTTCCCTGCTCTGTGACCCCCTTTGCTGCTGACCTCCTCAGGCTCATTCTGCCATCCAGAGCCATGGCAAGCAGGGCCAGCTGAGCCCCCTGCTACCCTCCACACCTCAGAAAGCTCAGAAGGCATCAGGCTCACTCAAAACCTGCTGTTTGTCACAGCTCCAGTGACTGTACCAGCTCAGAGCTCATTTCCAAAATTAACTGCCATGGCAGCATGGCATTTGTAACTAGAGTATTTAATCTCTCTCTCAGAGTCTCTCCTTGCTTCCTGAGTGGTTTTTAGACTTCATATTTAACTAAAATGAATGAATGCCATTTTTTATTACCATTTCTAAGGCAAGTAATACTACAGTAACCCAGATAAGGTGTAAACAATGGGATCATTTACAGATGCAAAGGAATTAGAGTTTGGTCCACTGCTAAAATTAGGCAAGGTTAATAAAACTCAGCTTGGCCATCCATTCAGGGAGCTGTGAGAATACACATGATGATTTAGAGCTCAGCACTGTGGGGCTCTCCCAGTCAAGGTGCAGGGAGCCCCTGGGAGGTGCAAACATTTAGCACCTCAAACAAATGCAGTCTGCCTGCACTAAGCCTGGCAGGATGGTGGTCAGCAGCTGGGAGGGACCTGCTGGTTGCAGCTGTAGCAGATTTCTCCTGGATAAGGTTGAAATTATATGCCACCTCTTTTCCTCTTTCTCCCCAGGTCACATCCCTACCTCAGGAATCTACTGTCAGCTTTAACCATGGCTCCTGGACTAACAGGAACTCTTCTCACTTTAGCTGTTGTGCTGTGTTTGGAATAATCCCAAGTGAGTATTCAATTCCAGCTGCTGGAGTCATCATTCAACAGGTTGCATTCCACTCTCCTTTACCCTCTCTGAAGTGAAGTGAGCTTCCCAATCATTTAAATGATAATTAAAACTAGGTAAAGCAAGCAGGCAATTTCCCAAGCAATTCAACTTAATTGTCAAATTAAGTAGCCTCTTCATTGTTGTGAATATTTATCAGGGTGTTAATGATTCATTTGAAGACAAGAGGGTGAAATGGCTTTAGTTCACTGCCTGATTCTTGGGGCTCTTACCCTTACCACCAGAATCAGCATGTGACATTTCCATACCTCCCACTTTATTCAGAGGTCATCTCTGTGCACTTAGATATCAGACAATATTTCTAAAATCCCCATATATTTTTGTAATTTTTTTTTGTTCCACCACTTCCTGATGGTTCCTTGCAGAAGTGTATGGAATTGTCAGTGTTTGTGGGTCAGCATATCTTCAGCCTGATCCTTGCTGACAATAACTCAACATTGGAAGACACTTTTTTCTCCTGACTTTTTCTTCTACCCCCACTTTGAAAAATCTAAGGGGGGTGTGATTAAAAGAATATTCTTCTTGCTTTCAATGCCTCTGAATTTGTGTGAAGCTCACAGCAAGAGCAGTGGCCCACCTGAGAAAATAAAATTGAATTCATCTATTTCCTTGATGAACAGCCAATAACTGGAAAGACAAAGCCAAGACTGTGCCAGCACTAAATCAGGTCTGAAGGACAATGCAGGACTTGGGTCATGCCATAAATCAGGAAAAATCATTCTTTGCTCCACTTAGATTTGTATTTACATAGGAACCCAGAATTACAAAGGAGCTGACCTTGTCTTCTATCAAGACAGAATGTCTGCCCTAGATCCAGAAGTTAAAGCAAGGATTGATCTTCTGGAGTTTGGGGTATTATGTCAATCTGGCTGGAACAAGGGTAAAAAAGTTGTTTTTTCTATTCTTTCTTAAAATAAACAGTCTTAAATCATAAAAAAAATAAATTCTAACAGTCAATTTTCAGTCTTATAACTGAACTGGTGAAAAAGACAAAGGAAGCTCTGCTTAGGAATCAATCAATAGAGTGAGCACAGCAGAGGAAGGGAGTGGAACTTTACTTTGGGTTAGAGGGCTTGTTATTCAGAGTTCTCTTTCAGATAAAGAGAGCTCCTTCTTACTCAGCAAGCTCAAATCCAAAGTCTGTTTTACTTCTTATCCCTCAAAAACCAGATGATCTAAAGTTTCTACAACTTTTCATCATTTATAAATGTCTTATTCAAGACCCACTGACCAAGTCTTCAAAACTCCTAGAATAACCACTACAAAAATGAAGTAGGTTTACAAATTAACAAGTACAGAACCTCACAACTATTCTCCTGAATTCCTGAAAGCTCCAAGCCAGGCAACTCCTCATGTAATACAGATAGAATATGTGGTAGAAGGACTTCAGAGTAGTGAACATCCTTCCATTTGTCAGATTAAAGGCATTCCTAATAAGAGGATTTGCTAGATAAACTAATTCTGAGTGATCACCTCTGGGCTGCTGTGCTGCATGGGCTTAAGAAAAGGTTTTTTTTAATGTTTTGTCATTCTCATAAGAATTATTTAATCAGTAGCTATTTCCAGCTATGTTGAGAACCAGTCAAATTTTCTAAAAATTCACCTGGCTTCTTCATTTTATATACTCTTAGTCTAAAAACCTCTAAAATCCCCAGCATACTGAGTGCATCTGCAGGTGTTTTGTGGTAAATGATTCTGCACTACCTTACTACCCCCTTTTCATAAAGGAAATAATCAAATTTTCCAAATTCAGGAAAGCACTGCTCTACCTCCTTTATCCCTGCTGTCACTTAGAAGCACCAAGAGGTCTGAATGACAAATGTTACAAGTCTCTGGTCCACCAGACTTTGACAGCAGCTTCCTAATATTTTTCTCTTTAACATCACCTTCTGGTGAAAAATGAATACATTTGGACATTTACTCCACTGCTCTGATCCTGCTGCACCAACTGCCAAGCCTGCCTTGCATTTTTTGTCTCTTCTGCACATCAACATCAAGAATCAGCTCACTGGGTATTTTTAGAAATATTTTCCACTCCCCCCTGAAAATTCCCTAAAATACTATAACTTCTGCTCAATCAAACAAGCACCTAACCAGATAGGCTGATATCTCCATGAAGGTGTATCAGTGTGCAATTCATTAGGTACATTTGGGATATTTTCATGCCAAGAATCTCCTGACCTACATCTTTCCCTTAAAATTCTGAGTCCCAGTCTAATCCCCCAGTTGAGTGAAATCTCCAAGTATGACTGGGAAACAGACACTTGCATTCAGTGAACTGGGCAGAAGAATGATGCCTCTGAGGTTTCCTCCTGCAGAAATGGATATCAGCCAGCAAATTACAGCAGAGCTTTCCTGCTCCTGGTGTCCATCCCAGTCAAAAATGCTGTAGAGCTTCCTCCTTAAACCCATGGCACACATATGGTAACAGCAGATGAATTTCTAGGGAGCCAGAACTGCTTCAGATACAGAGTTTGTGTTTCTCAAGTCACAGGAACATTCTAAGCTTCATCAAAGTCTGGGATCTGCACCTTAAGTACATGAGAGATGTGACAATAAATCTGTGTTCAGTGCAAAGTCCTAAACCAGAGCATAACAAACAGAACTGAATAGTTCTTGACAGCAGTGCCATGTAAAGCACTCTTCTGAAGGCAAAATAATACCAACAAATTCAGCTATAAGGGACAGGGAAATCATAATCAGACAGCCTTAGGTAGACCAGTCACCAAAACTGAAGTATTGGAATTAGAGCCTTGGCCAAGAAATGGAATTCAGACACACAATGGAAAGGCACAAAAGGGACAAAGAGGTGAGGTTGGGCTATGTCACTGCTATAAAGCTGTTAGCAGGGAAACCTTCTAACTTTCCCAGAGTCTGTGTGAGAATTTTCTCTTTCTCTCTGTTCCCAGGCTAAAATATTATAAACAATCCTTGGAGTTTTCTAAAACCAATTAAGCTCTGTGCACCTGCATTCGCTTACATTCTGGTGTAGGTAAACATTGTGAAATAGGTGACATCAGAATTAACCAATGAACTTGGTAGATGGTGGAGCAGAGGTCCAGTAGAGTTTTGACACTTTTGTAAACTTCAAGTGAGCTAAAAGATAAAAGCCACTTTGTAGAATAATAAACAACCCTCTGCATTGTTTTGTTCTGCCTGGACACCAAACTCCGTGTCGTTACTCTGGGACATCACCCAGACAATATGAAGGGCAGTGGTCAAAAAGGAAATTTTAATCTAAACAGGGAAACACAATCCATGTTTATGGCACATCTACCCATCCTACAGAACGCTGTGGTAGTGCTTATTTTAAAAGTATGCAGTGCATAAAAACATTGTTTCTGATGAGTAGATAGAGAAAACAGCCATAAATATTCCAGCTTCTACTACAGTTATTCTGGGAGGAATCCTTCAACAAGCAATTAACTCTGCTTGCAATATACCAGAGACAAACAATGGTAATTTGAAAAAAATCTAATTAAATTAGAGAACCGCAAAGGACAAATCCTGTGACCAAAAATAACACATAAAGCACTGCTGGTGCAGGTTGATGAGTACTGTTAATTATCAAACATTGAAGGGAATTCCTTGAATAAAGACAGAGGAGAGGTAATACTCAGATTTGTTGAGGGGGAAAGCAAGGGAGTAAAGGACACCTCATGGCTCTAGTGAGGTCTAGAATCCCAAATTCAACAAGTTATTGTAAATTAATTTCTCAGATTACCAGTAGGGATAAAATTGCCTCCTTTTCCTGCCTATTGCACCAGTCTCTGATGGATTCACTGCACCACCTCCACTGCAATGGAAGTTCAAACAATGTATTTTTCTGCTTTTCCCCACACTATTTCTCATGCTAGGGAGGAGGTCCCAAAATGTGCCATTTTTTACCTTCTTTCCTTGATTGTGATGCTTGTAAGAAATTCTATAAGAGCTTGATGAGAAGGCACAAGAGCAACACAAGTTTTATCACTTCCCCACTCAGAGCTCTTCCTGAGAATTCTCTGACCAAGCCCTCCAGAATGAAAGGAGGCAAGAGGAAACTTCTTACAAAAGTCAAGGCTCAGCATTCTCAGTCCATAAGTTTTTTCAGTTTCTTTTCTGTCAATAGACCAACCCTGCTTCAAGCAAGAGAGTCAGTTTTAGGACACTGAGATTCTTTTAGTCACCTTGGTCAGATATATTTTCTTTTTGAACCTTAATAGCAAAAACTCTTATCTACCTACTTAGCTGAAGCAAAACCAGGAAAATATCTCATAATTTGCAAAGTGATTTCAACAGAACAGTTTTAAAATCTAGTAAAAGCTCAGTGATTTCCTTCTGTGAATCCTATATGGGTCTGAGTTCAGGGGCACATTCCAAATGGAGGTGCAAAGGTGCTGCAGTTACCAATTCAATGTCCACCTCAGGGACAAAAAGAGCAGTGAGTACCAGAGACACCAGACACTGGGTGCTTTGGAATGGTTCTACAGCAAATATAATCACAGCATGAGGTCATGTTTTCCAAACCTCTTGGTTAGTAGTGAATAATTGTTCTAACAGATGATGTGAATAATTTCCAGAGAGCTTTGTTCAAAGCCTGTTTTCTTTAGCAGCCAACTTGTGCCCAATCAGATAAGCCATTTCAAGTGCCCTTTAATATGACACTGCAGTTACTCTTCTCAGTAAAATAAACACAACTTGTGTACAGAAAACACACACTGTATATACAAGGAGAATAAGCAAAATGAAGAATCTTAGCACAAAGCCAGGAGGTTGGGCTGGTTCACATCTGGAATAGAGATTTGCAAGAAAATACTTCATAAAGAATCAGGTTTTCTAGGTGCACTTATCACCACCAGAAGTATAAAATAAAACTTGCCAACTATATTTATTCCACCTAGAACATTCTTTGCACTAAACAATCTGAAATTATGTCATTCACTGTGGTGATTTTCGAGGTGTTGAGACGGACAGGACACCAGATAAGTGGCAAGAACCAACTTTATTTCATGGCAATAAGTAACTCCTTTATTCCAAGCTCCAGCACATGGATCTTTTTTACAGGTCCTGTCATGCAGCTGCTGGCTATAATATTAACTATTTCAGTTCTCACTTGCTGTCATCACCTTGCACACATCACTGATAGGAAGCTGGCCAGTTTCCTCCTCTGCACTTCTCACACCCTCTTTTCCCACAGATCTGCCAGCACAGGACACACAGATGACTCTTTCAAGGGTACAGTGTGGTCTGGTCAAGGTCAAAGCTGCTTTTCCATCAGGCCAGCTGTCAGCCCTCACAATTCACTCTACCTGTTCTTGAGCTCCTCTTTCCATCCCAGCATTTTCTCTTCTGAGTTCTCTGGAGCAGAACATTTGACACACATCTGTATTTGTCACATGCTGAGCTCAAGAGGCCACCTGTCCTGTTTGGTGTATGGCATCCTCAAAATTGCCCAGGGAAAATGTGTCATGTGAGCCACCACACAGGTACCACATGGCATTCCCTAAGCCATTCTGTGCAGAAATTAGGAGAAATACTGTGTTTGGTAAGGTTATCTTTCTGTGAAATACTGTTTAGAAAGGTAAAATAAAATCAAAATTGCTTGCTTTCTTTTGGGGTGGTTTCTTTTGTTGTTTATTTTATTGTCTTCCTGCTACTTGAGGCAGCTGCTTCTTAAAAACCTACAAAAATACTCTATTTCTTTTCAGCTACCATGGTGCAAAATGCACTCTCAATGCACAAAGAAGGACTGAATAATTTTTTGTGAATTTAAACGAATCTGAGTAGTAGAATCTTCATTGAAGTCTAAAACGTGATATTCTCTGGGGGAAGGGCATAGTCCAGTCAGTTTTACATTCTCCTCTTTTTCTCCATGTTTTAAACTCAGCTCCCCAACACAAGTCTCCAGAACAGTGATTTCAGCAGAGCTGCTCTCAGGAAGTTCTCCTGCATTTCCATTCAGATCCTGCAAAGCTGCATACCATTTAAATGTTTTACAGACATGACAGTCATGCCAACACACTGGCCTTGAGCTGCCCCTTGCCTCTGTGAGAGCTCTGTGATGTGCCTGGTACAAGGCTGGTAGGAATTCAGTCACTTAGTCAAGCTAACAGCAAATACCATCATCCTTTCATTTGCTTCATTACCCTGGATAGTCCCCAGCTTCTATGGACAAATTCACCTTAAGGGGCATCCATGCCCTGCAGTTTCTAGGGGATTCTGGTTTCTCTTCCCCTCCCTCTCCTGAGCCACACTTTGGCTGCACTGTTACCCTGAGGAGCAGATTAGCTGAGGAACTGAAGGACCTCTTCTCTCCTTGCCAACATACAACCCCTTCAAGCCTTTACTACTGTTTCCTTTCTTTCCTTTCTCCCTGTGCCAAGTTTTAATGTGTTCTTTCCACTAATCCCCTGGACAGTTCTGCATCACCAATATTGCATTCAGCAGCAGCCAGCTCTGTGTTTCCCCCTCATTTTCCTTCTCCTCTCTATCAGTGTTTCTCACAAGGCATTTAGCATGTTTATACTCTCCCTTGGAATCCATTTCTTTTTATTAGCTTTATTAGCTTTCCCTTCTAACACCTCACTCCACGAGGTCTAATCTCTTACCACACCTTAAAAGACATCAGAATTCAGGGAAGTCTCTTGGGATTTGAGTGCAACTCTCACAGTCCAGGGGACAAACACGGCTGGGCTGAAGGGGGTACCAGGAAAAGGCAATAATATTCTGTTGATCCTGAAGTGCCAGGACAAAACTGGACAGAGAACTTTTATAATCTGCTAAATAGGAACTGTACTGCCCTAGAGGCCCTGTCCTGGCAGGACTCAGAGCAGACAAAGAAGGTGAAATGAGGTAATCCTGTTATCACAACCTGAAGTCTTCTGCTGCTTTGAGAATAATGAAAATCAGTGTGTCTCCCCTAGGATGCAAAGAGGGCTGCATAGAAACCATATTATTTCCATTTGTTTTCTTTTGTTTATGCTAGCACCACTTCAGAGAAGTGCTAAAGTCCTTTAAAGTACATATAGTGACTTGAGGGAATCTGTTTGCCTCATTCATTTGTTTTGTTGAGGTTTTTAAATGTGGTTATATCTTTTTGTTTCCACATGTTCACCTTGTTTTCAGGGGCATTGATAGCCAAAACCCCCATGACACCTGCAGTAAAGCTGAGAAGTGCTTTAGGCACCCCCAAACAAAAGGAACCACAGTTCCTCAGTAATAACAATGATATGACACTCACTTGGGGTTGAAGAATGTTATTTTCTCACCACCACCTCCCTCCTATCCAAACAGCCCTGCTACTACTTCACACAAAGATAGTTACAGTGCACAAAGGGATTTTTTCTGTTGTTTTGCTCTTGTCACCCAAAGGGTAAAGCAGCATTTGAGCTTCAGAGTAGGAAAGGGTGGCACATCAGAGCTGGGAGGTGCACTTCACTGGAGACCCAGAGTGGAAAAATTAACTTAACAGCATAGAAGAGTCAGTTTAGCAACAGCTACATGCAGGGTTGAAAAACACATACACTTAAGGAATCAAATTGTGAAGTTTCTCAGGTTCATTAGGACTTTTTGAGTAAAATTTGCTTCTGGTATATTTTGGCTGGTCAAAACCCAGCTTCTCTCTCCCTCTCATCTTGTCATACCTTAAACCCTCTGCAGGTGGAGAAGCACAAAGCCCTGGCTAAGGCTCATCACAGCACAGGTGAAGCACTAATGAAGAGCAGAGCTATCACAGCTGGGAAGGAATCAATACCAAGTTATTTTATTCTCAACAACGACTCCCAGCTTGTAGTCTGGGAAACCATTTTGTTTCATGTCCATCATCTTTTCAATTTTATCAGCCAACATTGACTAATTTGGCACCACTGTTTATTTTGGGACAAACATGCAATATTAACTAACAATCCAGTTTCCAAGGAACCTTGGTGAAATTGAAACAAGAATTGCCTTCAAATTTAAGCTCAGAGTGTGCAGCTGATCTGCTGCTTCCCATCATCTCAGTGGCAGCTGAAGGTTGATGCAGCTTGGCCTCTCACATAAGTCAGACTGTTTTGTAATATGGCTCAGCTGTAAATTGCTGTTCTGAGACAGAGTTTCTCACTGAGTAGATCTCTCTCTTGTAGCTTCATAAAGAGAAATTAGCACTATCAAGAGGAGCCTCTTTCCCAAATCACCTAAGTACAGCACAAGCAGAAAGTGCCAACTAAAGACCTTCATGGAAGTGGCAGGAGAACAAGAAAGAATCCTCAGAGTTCTGTTAAAGCACATTTCAGAGATCTGATTGAATTTTCCCCTGCAAATAGACTGTCTAAAGCAGATGGCAGAATATTAAACAAATTCTGTGATGCTTCTTTAGAAGGACCTAATTTATAGTAGCAGGATGATGGAAAAAAGCTATCTCTAAACTGACAGGTATAATTAAAAAGGAATTACTAAAAATAAAATGAAAAAACATCCAACTAACCAAAAAACTAGAAGGAGATGCACCAGGAATTCTAGTAAACTTAAACATGCATTGTTAAACATTTGTTGAACAATTGGGGATATTAATGACAATACATTGCTGGTTTAAAATTGCTTTTGAAAATCTGTTTTTGGGACTGGCAGCAACTATTGCTTTTAAGTGACACATTCCCTTTATAAACAAAGCCAGCTGTATTTTATTTTTTGCTATAAGAGATCCACATGCAGACTGGTATTTTCCTCTCTGAAATCTTTTCAACTGCTGTGGGTGGTCTCAGGTGTGCAGCCTTCATATAAATGGATAATTCTAAAAGGTGTCTTCAGGCATAACCTTGAGCTATTGGAATGAAAACACCCTGCCTTGAGAGCAGCCCCTGGCACAAGGGTTAAAGTGTGCAGGGAGCCACCTGAAACTCTTTCTTAGCCCCTCAGTTCCTACTTTTTTTCTCTGAGAAAATTTATCTGCACCTGTCTTGTGTTTTGTGAATCCTCTGCTAGTGAGCAGCTGGAAGAGAAAAACTGCAGGGCCCCTGTTTCCTGTCACAAATCTTCCCACAAGGTTTCCATGGCCCAGAGAGGAGCCCCCCTTGCTCAGATGTTGCTGTTCCACTCCAGCAGAGTCTTACAAAGGCAATTTCCCCCGGCTGCTGGGGACAGGCAGGGCACTCAGGGCCACAACAGCTGCTCTTGGTTGGGAATAGGTTGCTCAGGCCTCCAAGCAGCTCCAGGAAACCACTGAAGAAAAACACTGTAAAAAATACCTCTCTGCCTTCCCCCACAAGACCCTCTGTGGCTCACTTGTTTGTTTCCTGTTTAAACCTGAGGGATGGCAGATACTTTCCTCACTCAGAATACAGCCATTTACAATGCTGTGAGCTCTGCCTTTCCCAAACTGTGCTTTTAACATTAATGCAGCAAAATAAAGCCCAAAATTTTGGTTGGAACAGCAAGACTCGTTCAGATTAGTTATTGACAAAACCAACAGATATTGGTGCCTACAGAAAGCTGACCTCTGTCCTCAGAAGGAATTTTCAAAACCCTACTGCCCATAATCATAAGCTTCTAAAAGTGCTTCCCCCATGTCTTTCTGATTGTGGTGCAATTCCCAGGCTCCCCTTGGCCACTCACCCACATTTTGTCCTCTTTCAGCCCCTGTCACCTCTCAGAGCTCCCTTAGGCAGCTGTACCCTCTGTAAGTGGGGCATTAACTGGAAACAGCCCTTTTGTTTCAAGGTGCCCTGCCTGTGGTCAGATTTCCCACCCCATCACAGCCTCATCTCCATGTTGTGATGAACTGTCTTGATCCTCCACCCTGCTCCAGCAAAGCTGGTTCAGAGGCCACAGAGCACTGCCCCTCTGGGCACTGGGCACAGTCACCCTGCTGGATTTGGTTATGTGGAGGCCCAGGATAAGATGGATAAATTCTGCTGTGCTGCAGTGAAGTTTCTGTTCAGGACATCCCTCCTCACAAACACTGTGTCACACACTGACAGGACAGATGATTCACCACTGCATCTTATCAGCCCAGTGGAGCACACAGAGAAGCAGTGGCATCTGCAGGACCATTGCCCCTTATTTCCTTTGAGAGCTGCTGGCCTTGCTGGTTCCTCCATCCCTGGATCATCACTGAGCAGTTCTTTTCACACAGGCAGTTCTGATTGCACATCAGATAAAGCCCACTCAGCACTGCATCCTCAGGCAGGCCAAGGCTTGGTTATTGCAGGATTGTGTCATGGCACCTTCCTCCTGTGCTGCTACTTTTTCATCTTTTACATGGCCTTCCACCACAAATGTAAAAGTTTCACTACTGATCACTTCCCCCTGTGTTTCCATGACAAGGGTTTATTTATCAGCTCAGAGCTGCAGCTTGAAGAAGGTGGAACAGGGAGTAAAGAGGGAATATGGAGGTAAATTATTTCAACTCTCTCTGTGAAAATAATTCCCTCATCTCTGCTCCATCACTAACTTCCAAACTCATGTTAGCCTCAAACTGATGTACTCTGTATGAACCTCATGGTGTTAAAAATTCCTCCAGCAGCCTGTGGTCCAAACAGAGACCATCTGGGGGAGCTCCAGGAGCAAATGCTCTTCTTTCTATCCCATGCAGCCTTATCCATTTGGCTCCATTGTCTGTGAAAAATTATTTCAGCACCTAGTGTTGGTGGTTTCATTCAGTTATGAGCCTCAGAATCTGCTGGCAAACCCCAGGCATCTGGGCTACCATCTAATTAATATTCTTTTTCTTTTTCCAGTGTTCTGTTTGATGCTAGACTGTCAAATACTAATGCCTGGATTTCCCTGGAAGGGGATGAGAACAGTAGTGGTTAATCCTCTGGAGAATGTGATGATCTTTGCAAAAGCAAGCAAACACAGAAGCCTGGAAATAAAAGCATTGCTGAAAGCTGATATCTGAATATATCCTGACATATGGTTGCCTGTTAAATTAGGCAACACGTTGTATCACCTTGGGGAAATTCTGATTTACCTTCCTCTAAGTGCTTTATAGAGTTTTCTAAGGATTCTTTTTTGTTTGGTTCTTGTTTTGGTTTTTTTGTCTTATCAAGTAGAGCAGAAATAAATACTGCAGGTACCAAGCAAGATCTAGATTATTCCAAAAACTTAGAAACACAATGCCATTTGTAGGTATGTTCATTTTACATGAACTAGCAGACTGTACAACAGATGCAAGAACATAAGAGGATTCAACCAAGACAAGCCCACACACAAGATATTGTCAGAATCAAGTCTTTTCTTCCCATTAAAAAGATTAAGAAATAGGGGTTTCAGAAGGAAACATGAGTAATTCAGAGTAAATATACAATTGCTGCTTGGGCTGGTGTATAATTTCTCTTAGGGTTCTTTTTTTAAAGGTTGCTTAAATCAATAGAACTGTATACTTGAAAAACTCTACAATATATTGCTGTATTTTTCTTGGCCATTGAAAATCTTTCCATAATATTTCCTTCTTCTTTACTATAAAATAAATATGGGAAATCTTTAATGATCTTCAGGACTATGGCTGGCTGTATGATACAAAAATTAATTACTTTTTATCAATATAAGTGGTAAATTTACTACTTGTATCATTTAATAGTACCAGGAAATGTATGTAAACATTAGTCAATTCAGTTTTCACATGTTAACATAAATAATTCAGCTCAAAACTATAAGAAAAAATTTTATTAATTATACACATTTTAAAGCCATATTTTAAAAGCCAATTAAAATTAATAAAATATTATTATGTTATACCAAAGAGCCTAATACACATGAAGAAAACCAATTCTGCTCTAATAGTCCTTGGCTGTAGTTCAGCCATGTGGTTCTTCATCAACTTCTGGTTCTTCTCCTTTCCCAGCTAGGATATGTTATAGGATATGTCTCTGTACAGGCTTCAGAGCATGGGCCCATTAATTACTGTGCAGTGCCTGTAATGAGTGTGCCCTGATGACTCTTGAGGCCAATGGATGCTGCTGAAATGTGTGTAAAAATTACCAGGAAATGTTTATAGTGTGAGAAGTGATGGTCTCGTGGTCCACTGGCTCAAAATATTAATCTGTAACAGTATAATTAATGTGTCTTTTACAGATTCTCTTAAAAGAAATTCTGAATTCTGAATTAGCACACCAATGCTGAGCTTTCCTTCTGTCTGAGAAGTGCTTGTGGATGTGGTTTGGATGTTTCACAGCTCAGAGAGCCAAGATTCCCAGCACCTGGTTGCAGTTTGCAGTGGAAATGCTCCATTTTTTCCCAGACAGTAAAGGGCAGATCATTAAATCTCTCTGCATTGCAGCTTGTCCCCTCTATGATACATTGTCCCTGGCCCTTGGTCTGTTTTTTTTTATTTGAATTTGTAAGTTTGGCAGATTTCAAAGTGGGGACAATCTTTTGATCTGTGCCCTTATCAATATCTGTCACAAGAACACCAATCTCATTGCCAGTCCCTGGCACTATCACAGAAAACCCCACCTCAATTTAAACTGATAGGATATTGCTGCTCCCCCTCTTGCTGTTCCCATCCCTCCCACACTGGTCTGTCTTTGGCTTAAAAGGGATTTGGCTCAGTCAATGCACTATGAAATATCCTATTAAAGATAAATTGTCTTCTTGTGGTATTTACAGTATTCACCACAAGTATCACCATGAAGGAGTGGTTGAAATGAGTACCAAGCCTTTGCTCAATATTCATACTCAATATTAATCTAATGATGGATTGATAATGGAAAAAAAAAGGCATGAAAATCCACTCTGCATCTTGCAAATTGTAAGATCCAGTATTAAATTCTTTGTAGTAATTACTTCTGAATTTCAGGTTATTTTCTCCCCTCAACTCCTAGTGCTGTGGGATGCTATTTTCTGCATTTTCTGGATTATTTTCTCCTGTGTGCAGCCTGTCCTTTGAACAGCCACAGCATCTCAGCTGGGCCAGGGCAGGACTGCAGGTACTGCTTGATCTTGGCTTCTATCCTTTTTCTTTTAATGGGCTTTAAAGTAGACATTGCAATTGCAACTGAATGCTACCTGAGGTAGTACTGACAAAAACAATTTAAAAGCAATAAACAAAAGGAAACTAAAAAGCCTTAAGTGGTCCAATATTTACAGTGTGACAATTCTTTCCATTGGGAGATTGCTCTGCCAAAATTTACATTCAACAGCAGTTCTTTACTTAGCCCCTTGGAGTCTTTCCTAATCCCTGCTGCCTATTGAGCATCTGAGAGTCCCTGCTCTCCTTCCCATTCCCCATTCACTGCCTGTGCTTCACCTCTGGGCACACTGAGAGCCTCCATGGAAGGGGAGAGTTCTGGGGGGATCCCACCACTGGGCACCTCAAACTGAAGCATGTTCCCCTCTAAAATGCAGGCTGATGAGCAATAAATTAAGCAAAATTTCCCAGCTGGAGACTTAGAGCCACCAAACTGGAGGTCAAAAAATGGCTGTGCCCAGGTCATCACTCACTCTGCTGAATGATGTTATTTTTTGGGTCTCACTCTCCTCCATGCCTGGGTTTTTGCCTTCCCTGCAGTCTGGAAGCCCTTCCAGACAGGTATTTCTCTGCTCTGTGCTTAGACTGCCTGGGCAAATTACATTCAGATTGAAGTCTGGCACTCCTAGGTGCTATCAAAAAGTATTAATGTGCATACTTCCCATTGACCATAATTTTTTAATGATATTTAACAGGGGCTGGCTGGGGATGTTTGCCAATTTAAAGGCTGGCAGCAATGCTATTTAACATGTTTATTTTAAGTGGTACATGCAGTTTGCTTTAAATGGTAGGCAGCTTTTGGCTTCTAAATCTTGTTTTAACATACAAATAACCAAACAGTGGTTAACAGGATTCCTTTCCAGGCAATGCAGGGATTTTTTTCCATATAATGTATATGGCAAAGGCTGTGTTCTCAGTGCTACAGAGCAGCCCACCAGTAAAGCTTTTGCCACCAGTTACAGGATCTCCAACACTGAAAGCATTTCCAGTCAAGTATTCACAAGACTTGAGTTTTGTGCTTTTCTCACTCAGCTTTGCAGTGTGCATTGGTGTGAAGTTGAGACAGGGAGGATGAGACACAAAGAGAATCCCATGCAGGGCAAAAGCAAGAGTGTCAAACTGTCTTTCAATCAAAAATATGATACCAAGGAATTAGACAAGGAAGAAATGGATGGTGTCACTGAACAGTGATTTTAAAGAATTAACTGAATGTGTAAATCTGAAATATTGGGTGTCTGTCACCCATGTTGTGCATTGTTCTTTCAGCCACTGATTCAAATGAACCTTTTAAATTGAAATGTGCATGCAGAATAGGGTGTTCATAAAAGCCTTTGAGAGTTTCATGGTTTGGGCTATAATTACTTTTTAGTGCAATTCCTGCATACAGTGACTGCCTCTCCAATAAGGACTGATTGTCTGCAGTTCCTCCTGGTTTTATTACAAGCTCACTGGGGAAGGCCTTATGCTATGCAGTGTCAATGGAACCTGGACTAATAAATAAAAATGGGATGATTGATTAAAAGCCAAGAAAAGCCTAAGTACTCCAGATGATTCACTGTGCTGAAAATCTCATGCTTTGTAGCCCAAAGAGACAAAGGAATGCAGGAATAAAAAGGCAGCCCATGGCACGGAGCAAAAAGGACCCAGAAGCCAATGGCTTAGTCACTCATCTCCTGTTCACCTTAATTGCTTCTTTCTTACTCACTCTATTATTTTTAAATACCTCAGGCCAGAAACTTCCTCACATTTCTTCACCTTGTTTGGTTCTAAAATGCCAGTATCTCAAGGTGAAGATGGGCTGAGTATAATCACTGTAGAGACCCAACAGGGTATTAATCTTTAGTGGCTTATCTGTAGCATCCAAAGCAGAGATCTGCTCATTTAGGAATGATTCCCTTCACCTGACTGGAGCATCCTAGTTCCCATTATTCATCTACTTTCTCTGTAGAATTAATGGAGAGCACTGGCATAGGTGTTTTTCTAGGTGAGATGATTCATACCCTGGAGATGTGAATAATTCTTGTTTGACTAAAGAGGGGAACTTAAGCATTTTTAAAGATAATTTATTTTTACATGATTAAAAAGTAAAGAAAATTAATTTTATTATTAATGGTTGACTTCAATGCAGAGCCATATTAGTCAAAATATAGGTTATCAAAACAGAACACAAGAGAGAGGCTTCACTCAGCTCAGTCTCAGTGGCAGAACAATTCCATTATTCTTCATGACAGCAAAACGCTGCTTTTGCCCTGAGTTAATATTGTGGTCCTGCCATTTAAAAAAGTCCACTTCTTGACTGAGATCACGAGACAGGTTGATTGCCAAAAACTGTCCTGCACTGTAGAAAGATTTTCTCATCCAATAAAAGTGGAAATGTGAAGCTGCTTTATGACTTTTTAACACACAAAACCATTGGAAAGTGTTATAGCTCTGACCTGCTCTCACAATTATAGTTGCCATCATTCCTTGGGGAAAGAGACCTGAAGTTATAAATATGGCCACTTCCATGAGATATTGGAAATTACTTCAAGGAATTCACTTTCAAAAGGAAAATATGCACTAATTAAATAAAAGGCTGAAACTTAAAAACTGGTCCCAGATATAAATCTACTTTGAGCAGAAATTCATGCATCTCTCTAATACTAATGCAGAGAAGAGTCCCTTCAGCCCCAATACATCAAATATTCCTGTACTCAAGAGCTGCTGTCAAGTCTCTTCCTAATGAACCCAAAAAAAAGACCAATTGGCTGAAAAGATGGGAAAAGGGAAGAATAGTTCATCAATGTAAAAATAATTTGTAAAAATTAAAATTAAATAAATTAAAAATCTAAACACCTGTACTTATTTAATTTCATTACATTAGACAGACTCCAACAGGCTGATGTCCTCAATTAGACTTATTTTCATATGGAAAGAGAGAATCATTCATGTGCCTTGAACTTTACATGCATCCAACTTCCCAAGGAGAGTGCAAAGTGCCATTCTTCAGTTTCCAAGCTAATTTCAGAAAGGAAACTTCTGAGGAACATAAAATATTTGAGCTGTGTTACCCTTATAGCTTTACATAGAATCCTTTAAAGTGCTAAAAAAAATAATTTTTCCAAATAGAAAGTTTTATGAGAAAATTTCCCTTCAATACATTTAAAAAAAAAACTTATTAGAATAGTACCAACTGGACATTCTATTAAATCATGTGATGTGATTTAAAATACAGGTAATGCTGTTTTCATTTGAATTCCACAGAAATTTTCTGCCAAAGTATAGTTGCAAGACAGGAGGGTGAAAAGGACAAAATTTCTATCTCCTTACTTCTGGCTAACCAGTCTCCAACTGGAACAGGCAGCAAATGGAGCTGGGCTCGTTTATTTTCTCCAAATTTTCCCAATGTATTTTAATATTTCATTTTCACTTGTGCAACAAAGAAAAAGAACCCATAAAAGAGATGATAGGCGAGAATTCTGTGCAAGTCTTTGAAGTAATACTGGTAATATTGAAATTGAATTCTCATTTGCATAATTAAATTGGCCAGAACTATCTCCCTGTCCACCTTGCTGCAGTTCAACTCCTCTGAAAAGCTGTCTCCATACCCAGGAGACACTGGTGGATTACACAGGTGAATTGAGAGAAGAATTCAAAGTACAACTGCCTGATTCAATATTCCACCTTAATGGGAAGCCTAATACAAGTTACACACTGTGCAGCAGCAATATTTTAATATCTTGGGTAAAAAACACACAACTGCTGAGGACATATTGAATTGCAGCCCTGCAAAATTGAGGTCAATACAGTAGAGGCTGTGGGGTTTTTCCAACTCAAGTGGGCAGTAGTCAGAGGATGTGGTGAGAGGAGTTTGTTCAAAAGCTGATGTCGTTTCCCCCCTGTGTAAATACAAATCCTCTGTGCAATTGTTGCTCCTCTATTTTGGAACTCACATGCAAGTCTTACTCCTGGGAGTGCTGCTCTGCTGGAAGGATGATTTGCACATAGCTGCAGCAATGAGGGCACTTGTGTCTGATGGCAGAAAGGAAACCTTCTGCCAAGTGGGTCACTGCCAACCTCTGCACTCCAAAACTTGTGTAAAGAAAAATGGTGTCATGGAACGAGTGCCTGTCCAAACCTGCAGCCAGAACTCAGCCATGGGGAGGCTGGGAAGGCAAAGATGCCAGGGGACAAGCTGCCTTCCCTTCCTGGGACACCAAGATATTCCTGTCTGCAGGGCACAGAGAAGCCTTGGCCACAGCAGCAGCACCAGCTGGGGTCTGGCCAGCTGATTTTCAGCTTCCTTCAGTCAGTTTTGCAGAAAGCTTTCCTAATTGTTAGCCAGCAGAAGGAAAAAGTTCCTCCTCCTCCTCAAAAACATGACTAGGCTGGCTGAGCCCTTGGAGACACTGAAGGGTTCCTGACACACCTAGAACACCCCAAATTTCCCCCAAGGTGCCTGCAGCAATGAGCTGGAGCTCTCAAAATTATGGCAGTGAGGAAATGCCATCACTTGGAGGAACAGGAGGCTTCAATACAAACAAGGGTTCCTGGGGAATGACCCTATGCTTTTAAGTTCAGGAAACAAACATGGAGTTTAATGGAGACAAAACAAAGCAAACACCCCCCCCCTCAGCACCGAAAAATCAAACCCCCACTGTGTATTTGCAATAAAAGCATGAAGTGGCAGAAATCTATCAAATGCACTCTGCTTGACCATAATCACAAGGTGACCTATATGTTTCCTGAATATCTTTTTAACAGTGAATGCATTTATCAAAGACAATTTTCTGTGAATAATAAAGGATGATAAACCACCTAAAGAAAAGTCAGACCATCTGTCTGCCTCCTTAGTCATTAACATTCACCTTCAGTATATGCTTGGCTTGTTTTATAACTACTTGACTGACAGGAGAATTAGTTCATTCCCATGGTTTGGGTTTTTTTTTCCTGTAGACTTAATTTTTTTTCTGTCATCTATGCATACATTTGTTAAACAGAAGGAGGGGGTGGAATATGTGAAGTCTAAACTAATTTGAGAAACTCACACAGCTCCTGCTTGCAGATGTCATGGTGTTTGCATTCTACATATTCATTGAAATTATTCTCCTTTTCTGGGGTAATGAAAATGCATTTTTAGGCTGCCTTTAAGTCTCAGGTACCCCCTGAAGTTGTAACCATGCTCAGGTTTTCCCTAGTGCTGAGGGAATTCTCTTCCAGATGTCTTTTTGCATTGATGGATTTGTCAGATTTCTGTTTCTGTGTGGGGGGACAGTGTCCACATGCCTGAGCTGACATAGCTCATAGCTGGTTTTCAGAACCCAAAATTGGCCTCCACAGGGCTGCAAGAGCTCACCAGGTGCTGTCCAAGGTGAAAAATAGAACAAAATAAAGGGAGTCAAGGATTTTGACCAAAATTTACAAGCTCTAATATGGAGACAGGTAAATTACCATGTATAAGGGATTCACTTTATAAACTTACAATAAAAAAGCCCCAAAACACAACAACAACAACAAAAAAAACCCTAATTTCCACTCAACTTTTAAAATCAGTTTTATTCCTCAACCCTTAAAACAACAAAGCAGAATTTTGTGGGACAATAAGGACTGAAAAAGAAGAATGATGACTAGAAAAGAATTCTAAGTACCTGGGTGCTTTTAATATTTTTTGAAGATGTTCTGCACAAAAATATTTTCTTGACATTCTAGCTGCTTATCTTTCATGTGTTTATCCAGTGCAAAAAAAAAAAAAAAAGTGTGGGCAGGAAATATCTCAAAAAAGCAATCTTAAATAGATTTTTGATTAAAAACATAATGAAAATGGCAAATAATTACAGGGTAGTCTGAAGTCTACTGAATTCAACAGCCAGACTTTGAGAATTTACTCAACAAGGACACAGACAAGATGTTTCTCCACTTTCTTCCAATGAATTCTCTTCTTCCACTACCTGTAAGTTAATAATTTTTTTAGTCTTACATTAAGTGTTGTTTCTAAGCCCATTTTGTAAGATAAAGTCTTAAAGAATTCTCCTTTTCCTCTAGAAATGAGATTATTTATAGCTTAGAGTTAGGAGACCAGTAGAATGATGATTCAACATCAGGTTCTGCTTATTAAAGTGTTTATATCGAAATCTAGAATTCCAATAATTAAGTTCTTCTGTTACCTTATTTATGCAAATTAAAGAATGAGCTAATTAGCTAAAAATTGCCAAGAAAGACCAGCTTATAGGTAACAACACATTTTTTGCTTCAACTGATCTAAAGCTGCTTGTGGAAGAGCTGCTCAAATGGACTGAGATTGGCTCCCAAACTGCTTCCATCTTGTCAAGAAACAAGGGGAAATAAAGGAAAGTTGAGGCTCAGACAAAGGAGCAGCTCCCACAGCACCAGGAGTTATCAGTTATCAGTCCTTTCAACTTCATAGAAAAGGCCAACAATTTTTCTCTCCACCTCCCTGACTTCAGGAGAGTTCATCTGGCTGGAATTAGGGAGTGGAGAGGGGTGGTATTTGTATATTTTCCATCAAAATTTATCTGGCTTGGTGACATCCCAATACAAAAAACATGCACAGCAATATGCTAGTGGGAAAACTATTGAGAAAAATCTACATATTGTTTTTTAACATGCAGCTGGGGTACATTTTATCTGCATCAGGAGGAATAAATCCATCACAGGGAGAACTGGTGACGTGGTATTGCCTTGTAAAAAGTAAACTCTCACCAGAGATTCACTTAGAGAGTACAAATAATATAAATGGATGAATAAAGAATCAATAAAATTAAACTCTTTTGCAACTGTTGACAGCAAGAAAAATTACCCTGTCAATGAGGAAAGAACTGATCCAGACTCTGATGATTTTAGGACAACTCCACAATGCTGCTGTTTCCTGTGGCTCAGTTTGCCTTTCCTTACTGAACAGTAATAGCAGGCAAATTAAATCAAGCAGGCAAAAATCAATGAAATCAAATAATTGAGCCATCATATTTTTTTTCTGGTGATTATTAATTTTGTGTTATTTATCTGAAGTGGGAAATTTGCTACAGAGTGAAAGAGGGCAGCTTTTTCTAGCTTTCAAAAATGTCCATTGCTGGTATATTTTAAGTCTCCTGCATTCAAGGCACTGGACTCAGCAGCTGTAAGGAGAATTTATTTCCTTATTGCAGAAATTATGAGGGCAGAGGTGTGGAAGGAAGTGAGGATGTGCAGCCATAAGTCTGTCCTGCTGTGGAAATCACCAGAGACCAGGGGTCCTGCTTGTAGGAGACACAGCCCATCCCCAGGCAGTCACTCCCAGGGAGGAAGGCAGAGAAATTTCGGATTAGGCTGAATTTTTGAGTTGGTCTGGTTTGCCCCTCTGTGCAGGGAACAAGGGTACAAGGCCTTGCTGCCCCTGCTTTGTGTTCCTGGGGCACAGGAGGACCCCACCCTCCAGTGCTCTGCCATGAAAACACCACCCACCAACACAGGCTGCTGAATGTGGGATGTGTTTTGTTGCAATTAGAGCCACTCCTGGAGGACAGGAATGTCAAACCTACCAAAATTCCATTAGCAGAGAGCAGGGCTGTGTCTGAAGTGAAAAATGGCACACACAGCCTTTGAAGGATCAGGGTCTGACACTTCCCTCAGTCTCTGCCTGCAGCTCAAAAATGAATGTTTCACAATCTCAGAAAATATTTGATTTTTCTTCAAATTCCTGCAGCTGAAGCATTGTTAAAAACATTTTTTAAAAACCTCACTTTTTTTTTTAAAAAAAGGGTTTAATTTAAATTTTGAAATGCACCTAAATAAAGTATTAAATAAATCTCAAGCACAATACCATATTTGATATAAAGTAGGAGGGGATTGTTGTATTCCAACAGGAATACAAAGAATTGTGGTTTTTGCCAAACTATTTTTATTTAAAATAAGATGCTGAACTTAAAAAACCTCCAATGATTCACACAGTATTATTTAACAACATTTTTCTGGTATTTCCTTCTTGGTTTAAACACAATCAATGTTTATGGCAAGTGTCTGACAAAAAGTCTCAAGTATGTGAAAGTTTCAATGGAATTTCTAAACTGGCTGAGATCCCTTTCCAGGTGGGAAGCTGTTTGATAACTCTCTCCACCATGCTCTTTATGGCTCATTTTTCTGAGTGGCTTTGGTACAGATTTATCTGGATTCAGAGAGGATCCCTCCAAAATGCTCCTCTTTAGAACTCTCACTCTTTATTTTACCATCATTTTTTTAGTTGAAAATTTTTTGATGGAATCTGCTCTGCTTCAAAGCTTGGCAAAAAGCCCAAAGATATTCCAGAGAAGAACCACAAGCCAGATGTGGCCATTTGCCTGCAGCTCCTCCCTGCTCCACACTCAACACCAACCCCATCCTGCCCACAACACTTTAAGAGCTTGCAGATGCTGACAGAAGTGGCTGAATGCTGGGCTTCACTTGGAGCTTAGTGCAGGCAGGCTCATGGAAATCAGAGTTTGTGCTTCACTCACCCCTCTTTGTCTCTGGAAGCAGCCAGGATTTGTTGATCCACTGTGGGACCACCCTGGTGTCCCCTCCTGCACCACAGCACATCCCTGCATTCAACAGTCTCCAATGCCATTTCTCTTTCCTTGGGTTGGCTACAAAGAGCCCAGTAAAAATCCAGGCTTTCCTTCCAGTTGCACTCAATTGTCATTGATCTCTGCTGCTTTCAAGAGGTCAGAATCTGGCACAGCCAAATAACACTGAGCAGAGGTGGCAGCTTTGCTTAGAGCAGTCAGTTGCTTTTAAATGCTGGATTGTGTCATGGTTAGAGGTGGAAATGGCACTTTTAAGGGAAAAAAAGCCCTATTAAAAATAGTGATCCAACATTGAAATCAGATTCAAATAATAAACTCTTATTAGAGATAATCCACAGAGAGCAAAATGTCAAATTGCAGCCTGTATTGCAGGAATATATTGCTCTAGGAGTCAATCTTGTTCCAGCACATTTATACTGACACTCCCATTTGCACTCCCACACTCCTGACAACTGACAAGAGTCACACAGGTGTATCAGACTTGTCACTTGACTTAGAAGAGTATTAAAAAAAAATAAAGTACAGATATTACAGTGATAAATGTTGATCAGTCAGAGCAATGGGGTTCCCTTACTCTCTTTAAACTCAGTCTTGCAAGAGAAATCCACACTATCTGACAATGAGAAGGCAAATCACTCATGTCTGAATTTTCAATAATTTTTTGTCACCTTTTCTACCAAGTGTTCCCACATAGGCAGGATTTGGTTCTGCCTTGGGGTCAGAACCATCCTGGGTGCAGCTGTCTCTGTCATGGAGCCACAAAGCTCAGCTGCATTTCTGACAAGAACCAAAATTGGAAAGTTATGGATTTAACCTAAGAAAGCCCCAAAACCAAAAGAGCAAATAAACAAAAAACACTAAAAAGAAAAAAAACCCAAATAATAAAAAACAACAACAAACAAACAACAACAACAAAAAAAAACCAACCTGGCCAAACC
>VZRX01023329.1:0-65683 GCA_013398075.1 Notiomystis cincta | reverse complement strand
GAACCTCTCCGAACCTCTCCTCTACTCTCCTCAAAAGTAACTTTCTGTTTATAGAAATACAAAGGTATTTTATCATCTGTGGAATGAAACTCCTGCTCTTTTGAACAACTGTGCTGTGGAAAAATATCATTCTGTTACAAGTGCTGGAAAGTGTTTCCCCACAATGCATATACAGGCTAAGCTACCAGAAAGAGCTGTCACACATTAAATTAGATAGGAATGTGGAAAAGTTATCACTCAGCGTGGTACCCATAGTGGTCTCTAAAACACCCTCTTTATTCCTATAGGCAAAACAGTTCCTTTGGGTCCTTTCAATTCCCACTGAAGTATTTGAGAAAATTTTTTCCATATTCTAGACAAATATTCATGTCTCTCATTTAATCCCCTGTAGCACAGGACAGGGGCTTTTGGAGGTGTCTATACTTCCCTGAGTCTTCCACTGCCTCTCAAAAATGCTGCTTTGGCAGCTTCATTATTTGAGCTGATTGATGTGTGATTTTATTATACATTTTTTTAGCCTTGTTTTTAACTTAAAAAGCTGTGTGAGCAATTGGCTGGAGGGAAGAACAATTTTCTTGCTGTATCAAGAGGCATTCACAGGACCAGGAAAAGCCACTGCCATCTACTGGGATCCCAGGGCATGGGACCAGGATAGCTCCCACCGTGGTTTCTGAATGCAGAAGCACTGGGAAACATTTTGCTTGAGCCCACAGACCCTGAGGCATTACCTTACTGACTCTGCCCACGAGATAAAGCACTCAATTCTTTTAAGTGGCTGGTTTTGGAGCCAGGCAATCCCCTCCACTGCCAGTGCTTCCATTTCAATCAGAGATACCCTGCCCTTCTGCACAGCCCTGCTCACACTGCTCTTTCTTGTCTGTAGCACAGGAGCATCCACAGTTTGTCCCTAAAAGTCTCCTCGCCTCATTTTCCAGCACTGGAGAAAGGAAAATAGCATTTAATGGGAACATTGAAAAAGCACTGCAGCATTCATTCCTCTGAAATTCAATATCACACATCACCATTTGTCATTATGCTTTGAAGCATTCTGCCTTGAAGCTTTTGTTTCAAGCTCTGTTCTCCTCCATGCCTAAGTCACTAAGCAAATCTTTAACTTGGTGTCAGTGCCCATTCCCAGGGAAGAGAGAACGTGAAATGGCTCTGAAACATCTCTGAGGAGACCTGAGATCAGTTCCTGAAATGCTGACAGGCAGGGCTGGCAGTGCCCAAGGGTCACTGTGTGTTTCATTAAGGTCTGATAGAGAAAACAAACACAACTGTACTGCTTGCAAATAACAGAGCAAAACTCATTCATGCTCTGATGTTCCTGATCCTTAACTTATTTTTCCCTCATTTTTGTAATAATCAGAATAAGATGAACACCATCAGGGCTCTATGCCACTCTGTCTGTCTTTATTGCCTTGCACAAAATAAATTGTTCCACTGAACTGGGTTTTATGGCAATTCCTTCTCAATTTTCCTATATTTCTATTTTCATTGTAGCTGTTTCCAGACAAAGTGAGAAAATGGAGAGATTAAAATGTCTGATGAAGTCTCTGAAATGCCAGCCAGAAGTCTTTGACTGTCTCATTGCCAAGGACAACTGAATTTCTTTGTTTGAATCAATTCTCATAATGCAGTGAACAACTGCAAGAGGAGGAGGAAGCCTGGATATTCCTTGGGCCCTTCATCTCTGAAGTCTGCACATTCACCAGTGTAATTTCCCTTTCCATGAGTTGCTCCAAGTGTTGTTGAATTAATGATATCTGAAAAGAAAGTTTGCAGAAGGGATCAGTTCTCTACAGAGATTCTTCCCAGTTCATTTTTCTGTCCATTTTCCAGAAAGATAACAAGCCCAAGAGGCATTAGGATGAATATAAACATTGGGCAATAGGAAATGCCTCTTGTAATATTGCTGTCATCACCTCAACCTTAAACTTTAACTGCTCAGAAGGACGAGGAGTCATGATTTATAATTATCTTTTTTTGAAAGCTTGCTTTTTTGTGAAAACAGCTTAAAAGAATGCATATTAAAATGTTAATATTTCCAGGAAAAAAATTCTAAAGAAAAAGGAGGTTAAAAGTACCTATCAATTTTCTTTGTTCTGATTGATTTATTCAGTGGAAGGAGTAGAGTCTCATTTTCCTTTTTTTTATCTTTGTGAAATGAAGACCCCAAAATCTAATTCATCTCAAAAGCATATTTTAACAGCTGCTAATGTGCTATTAATGAAGGAAAAGTGTTGCTCCAGAGCAATCCTAATTACTGTGCAACTGTATTTCCTCCTGAACAGTAACATTGTGTTATGCAAACATCTCAAAAAGAGTCCATTAAGTTCCCAATTCGATCGTAGTTCACACATAGTGAAGATGAAAGCACAGTTAAAATTTTCTCTTCTTTTCAGTCCCAAGAAAACTGCAGGTGACAGCTGAACTCCCCCAGCTGGGTGAAGCTGAAAGGGCTGATCCAGGGCAAGGAGCAGTGCCAGACCTGGTCCCTGTCCACACCACCAGGCAGGGCAGCAGTGGCACCAAGCCCTCAGCAGCCTCCTCCTTCCTCCTCTCTTTTTTTCTTGGCCCACTTCATCCTCTCCTTCACCTCCAGAAAGTTCTGCTCTTTGAGATAGTAGAGAATTTTACATTTCCCTCCTAGGAACATTTATTCACTGAACTAATAAATGAAACCCTCAGTTCTAATAATTCAATTAGCTGCGTCAGCAAAGTATTTATTTTTCATTTTTTCCTTCTGTTATTTTGCCTTTCAATTATCCTTCTTTGTGATTATAGATAGTCACATTCTAAATTCAATCCCCTCAAAGAACAATCTGGAAGAAAGGAGTTTGATCTTTTATTATAAAACTGTTAGGTGGGATCTGGTACTGCTCTAATTTTGCCATTAAGAAATTGCCTTTTTCTCTGCTGCCCACCTTTTCTTTTACCTCTTTTTTTTACTTCTGAACAGTAAACTAAAGAAGAGGCTCAGTCACAGGGTACAAAACAGGTACTTTCTGTACCAGAGCACCACAGCTTTTCCTTCTGCTTTTGAATTTGTCTTTTTGTCCTATCAGTAAAGAATGAGCTGTCATGTTTTGAAAGGTACTCTGAGATAAAGCATTTAAAGTAGCAAAATACCAGCCAGCTCTCATAATTTGCAGGAGAGCCCTGCAGAATGGCTCCCTTTTGGTCTTCACACAGAGAATAGAACAAGACAGTATTAGTGCTGTGTTAAGCTGCTGTGTCAATGGCCTCTGTCCTTAGCAAAGTCATCATGGTGTTTTTCCAAGTACCTCTGTTTCTTTTCTGAATCTCAGGGTACTCTGTCTTACCCCAAGAGATAACTTGATCAGAGGCATTTTGTCTGATGGATTTTGGGGTTTGGCTCAGACATTCTGTGTTTTAACCATATAAAAATATCTTTTCTCCAGAGAATTCAAGGAGCAGGAGTGATGCCCATTCTGCCAGTGCCTGGGGGTCTCTTGTGCCTGGTTTGCAGTTTTCTGTCTGTTTGTTGGACAACAAAGACATGACCTGTCGTGTTCCCTGGGCAAGCTCAGAAGGTTATTCCCTGAAATCCCCTCCTCTTCAGACGATGCCACTGATGTGCCTCTTTCTGGTTCCCTTGCAGTTCGTTGCTCACCCCAACTGCCAGCAGCAACTGCTCACCATGTGGTACGAGAACCTGTCGGGCTTACGGCAGCAATCCATAGCTGTGAAGTTCTTGGCTGTCTTTGGGGTGTCCATCGGGCTGCCCTTCCTTGCCATAGCCTACTGGATCGCTCCCTGCAGCAAGGTACGGCTCGGCACCCGCGGGCCCGGCGCCGTCCTGCCCCGGGCCTGCAGCGCAGCCCCGGCACACGGCGGGAAGGGATCCGTGCTCTCCTCCAGGACTGCCCAGGGGAGAGAAAGCTGAGGTGTTGCTTGACAGGCACAAATGGAACTGACGTGGTTTGAGATAAATCTGCACAGGGAAAAAGCGGGGTGGTGGGCAAAGAGGGCGAGGGAGTGGGTAACAAGGAAACAAAGGGAACAAGAAATGTATGGGAGATAACAACATGGGAGTGGAGTGAAGGAAGAGCAGAAGAGCCACCAAAACTCAAAACAACTAA
Source organism: Notiomystis cincta (assembly GCA_013398075.1). Lineage (NCBI taxonomy): Eukaryota > Metazoa > Chordata > Aves > Passeriformes > Notiomystidae > Notiomystis > Notiomystis cincta. The sequence goes on along the minus strand of VZRX01023329.1, from coordinate 61,577 downwards.
AGGAGAAGATTCTTGTTTTAGTTAACTCTGATGTTTAAACTCCTGTTCCTTTTATGCACTTTTTGTTATGGGTTCTTCCCTTCTTCAGGGCTCCTTTGTAACCTTTCCTCCTTTCTGAGCTTGTGGTTTTAATTAGTGGAGCATTTTTGTGGTTTCACTCAATAGAGCATTATTGTGGTTTCAGTTAATAGAGAATAATTGTGGTTTTATTTAGTGGAGCATTATTGTAGTTTTAGCTAATAGAGCATTATTGTGGTTTTAGTCAGTGGAGCATTGCTATGACACATGGGCCTGAAACTCTGGCAAGCCCCATGAAACTTCTTAGTGTTGCAGCACAGATTAGACTTAATCATAAAATATTTATGGTTTTGAGGGGAAAGATGATGAAACTTGGAATAATGCTGTGAGCCTAAATATAGATCAGATGGAGCAGAAAAGTTTGTTGAGACCTAGAGGTCAAAGGACCAGAGCCAATCATCAGCTGAGGTAAAACCCCAAGTTATTTGTGGTATGAAATCTGTAGAGGTTTCATCCTAAAAGAGTCTGCTCACACAAGTGGAGATAAATAGGTGTGTGGCTGAGTGAAAATAGCTTTGTCACTGCTCTTGCCACAGAAAAAGGGGTGGCAGGGGAGAAGATCATTTCACATTCAGCAATAGCCAGCAACATCCTCTCTTACAAGGTAGATGTCTTCTGCAGGAGGCTTATCACAGGTACTTAAATTTGATCCAAATGACCCCTGGTGCTGGTATTGCAATCAGTCTTGAAAGGATCTTCTCCCACTTCCTCTAAAAAACTGTAAGGAATCCTTTTTAAATTTATCAAACTCAAGTAGTTGTAGATCCATCAATTCATACTGAGGAAAGACTATAAATTGGGCTGTATCAACACAAGGCTCCTCATTTTTCATGGGTACCAGGCAGGACTCCACAGGTGCTCACAGAGAATCAGGCTGTGCTGGGGGTGGTTTTGGCTGGGTCATAGAGGGAATTATTGTGTGGAATTACCACCTTGATTCCCTCATGTCACCCACTCTAGCAGGGATTTATGAAGCTGTTTCATTTCCTTCACCTCTGTTGAACGTTCTGAGAGTTGCACACCAGCCAACAGCAACATTTGTGGTGCAGTGTCAGAATTACAGAGGCCGCATTTGAATATAACAATAGGTGGGAAGAACAATTAGACTAGAAATAAGGAGAGAATTTAAAAGAAAAGCATTAAAACTGACAGGAAAGAAACTGGGGCAAACTCCCCCTAAAACTAAAACAGTTCTACAGCAGAAGTAAGAAATTCTTGAGAAAGGTACTTGGTTTTAATTTCTTGAAGTAGGTGTATTAAAATTTAAAAGTGGGGGGGGAGATACTTAACTTTTCATCAGCTTTGATTTCATGACACTAAACCTTTCATGCATTCTCATTTTTCAATGTTCTTTTCTTTCCACCCCACTTTAGACTGTAAATAACCATATGTAACCTTCTAGCACAAAGTCCAATTTAAATTTCTTTCAGGCAGATATTGTCTTTTAATGCATGGATTTGCCTTGATCAGAACAATGCAGTCTTGATTTTTGATTGGGGCCTGTGATAGAAATAACTGAATAATAAATGCATTTTCCCCTAAGAATTGGTGCCTCACCCAAAATCATCACTATTAATTTCAAGGGCTGCAGGATGATCCAAGAGCCTGACATCCTCTCACAGTGTTATTGTAGAAAATTCTACATAGGCAACATTTCCACTGTGAGCTGCCGAGTTTTGTCCTGGTCAACTTTACAAGTGTTTTATTTGGTTTTTACTGATGGAAGCAATCTTGATGTTACACAACAGGGCAATGAAATAATTTTTCCATAGTAAAAATCATTTAAGATACTTAAATCAGACCTGTCTTAAGAGACACAGAGGTGCCCAGGTGTGCTGGTTTGAAAACAAACCACTGAGAGAGTCTAAGTCAGAAATACAATTTAATAGAAAAAGAAAATAAATAAATGAAATAGCATGAAAAAGGAACCACTGACAGAGTCAGAATACAACCTGGCACCCTGTCAGTCAGGGTGTTGGTACCAGTCCAGATGAAAGTGGTCTTGTTGAAAGTGGTGATCCTGAAGACAAGGTCTGGTCTCCACCAGAAGATCCAGCAGTAGCTCTTCTCCTCTGGCAATCCAGCAGGCAAGGGCTCCCCGTGGTGTTGGAAAGTCCAGCTTATATCCAGGATGGAATGCTTGGTCCCTCCCCCTGGGCGGAGCATCTCACAATGGGATAATGTGTGAGACTCGATGGCCCATTAACAGAAGATATCCCCTAAAGGGAGGATGGGTCATGGGAGAGATAAAGAACCCTGCCCCACCTGGCTTCAATAGCCGGCCCATTAACAGAAGATAGTCCAGAGGGAGGAGACAAGGGACACCACCCCACCTGGTTCAATAGCTCATGAAGATGGTGATAGAATATAGTGCAACCCAGGACACCAGGCATGAGTCAGGGGCTCACTTCTGGACCTAGGCAGTGAGAAAAATGGAAGAAATCTCTAACATGGAGTACTGCAGTAGGAGCTGTGTGTCACAGTCTTATGATGACCAAATTCTGCAGTTTCACATAGGGTAATAGAAGAATTCATATTAAAAATTCCTTCACTGATGTATCTTAGCTAGGAACACACTTTCAAGCCCATCCTCCCCAATAGAAAACTTTCTTAAATAATGTTCTGTGGGGTTAGAATGTACCATAGCAAGTACTATCCACAAACACTTGGTACATTACTATTGACTGGACTTTGCTCCTCAACCTTAGGCATTCTTTTTCACTCAGTTGCACAGAGCTGCCTTTATTAAAACCAGTTGTAGTGTCAGTCAGTCATTCATTCACTTTCTGGATGCACAGACTGGTGACACAACCCATGAAGTTCAAGCCTATCCTACCCTGAAATATCCATGCTGACTCACCCATCTCCTGGAGGCCATGACTAAAATAAACTGTTTATGTGTTGGTCTCCAAAATTTTTTTACACTGGTGATCAAAAGAAAAAAGAGATTGAACAGAAAAATTGCACAGCCTGTTTTCTGAAGATGTAAGGACAAGAGCAAGAGAGGCTGTTTGGATTGTCTGCAGAGCTTCAGGAGGTGTTTTCTTTCTTCTTGGGTTGGTGGAAGTGCCCGTTCAGACACTGCAGCACGGAGAGGTCACTCGTACAGAGCCCTCACTGCCTGGGCTGGTCTCTCCTTCCCCTGTAGCCATGCTGGGCAATTGTGGACTGCAGCTCCCACTGCCACACACTCTGCCCCGTTTAAGCACTGGAATTTCAATGGTTCAGTCTGCCTAAGCTGTATCTGTACCTTTGTACCCCTAAAATACATGAAATCACTGCAATAGTACCCTTCAAGCTTCTCCTATGGGCACAGTACTGAGCATAGCAATGGATTTTTCTTTCTGATGTTTCTATCCTTCTCTGTTCCTGTCTCTTCAAGCATTTGGAAAATCTTGTACTGATATCACACTATCTATTTTTGTTTTGACATGTCTGTATGCTTTATTATTTTCCTGTCATAGAGACAGGATTCTAAGTCATGAAATGATCTACTCTCTCAAGAATGAACCTTTGTATTCACACACTGCCAGTGTTTCTATCTTAGCAGTAACAGCCAGACACTACCCTGCAATCCTGGTTTGATGAAAGGTGGTGTTTTGATTTTCTAAAAAATCAAGAAATTGATACATTCATGCAGTTACACACCTTGAGTTTAGTTGTAACATGTTGTTTGAAAAACCTTATTGTCATAAAGCATTAGATTGACTGGAGGAATTGACATTTCATTCAGATTTCTGAGAAGATGTAACAAGTATCAGCTCAAGAAAATTGTAAGATTTCTGCAGTAATAAATGGGACAAAGGCTGATGTAACACTAACTAAATGCATATTTCTGTTAAATCATGAGAGAAGTAAATGAAATTACCCATGGAATTCATTTGGTTCTGTAATATATGGGATTAATTCTCTGATAACTGAGACTATTTCTATAGACAGCAGAAAAAGTCTAATTATGTAGAGAGGATTCATGCTTCAATAGGTAGTGCTTTTTCTCTTTTAGTGAATTCAGGGCAGAAATGAGTCTCATACAGATTGCAAATGCACTTTCTTAGAACTTCTTGTTAAGGATCCACAGCTGTTGTTCCACCTTACTCTTGCAACCTGAACCCTCTCAGGTCATAGGAGGAAAACATCTGAAATTATTACTGTGTGGGACATTTTTCAGACCTATCCCATCACCCCATCAGCTCAGTACTGGGATTATAAATTCTTCTACAAAGCATAAATCTACACAACACCAACCATAAAAAACTGTGGAGAACTAGCACTACACCAAGGGTGAGAGCATCCGGGGTGAACCAGAACTGCAGGGGTTGAGACTGGTTTTAACCACTCCTACATCTGCCATATTATTCCTAGACAAGATCAAAGGAGCTTGGCTTTCGAGTCAGTGCAATATCTGCCCAATTAAATGTGTCCTTATTGACCTCAGAGATTGTTAATAAGGACCTGGGGAAAGAGAAGATATTTTGATTTTCTTTAATAGAAAGTCTCCCCAGTATTTAGAAACATGCACATTTTCCAATAGGATTTTCTATTCTGTCAACTTTATAGAAGATTTAATTGACATTTTAAAAACTCTGATAAGAAAAAGAAATAAACCCCGGAATCCTAGGACTTCCTGTGAATTTCTGCTAGACCTAGAGAACTCTACTTTTGAAATGTTTCCTGTTCTGACATGAGCAGAGCTCCTTGGAATTACTGGAGATAAATAAGAAAATAAGTAATTTCCTTTTTATGTCCTTTTTCCTATGAAGTTTTATTATCAAATCAGTAGATATTAAGAAAAAATGGATGATACCTTGGCATCAAGGGGAATGAATCAATGAGCAATACACTGAAAAAAAAAGCTCATTTGCTTTGAGGGGAGTTTGGAAAGGTCCTATCCAGGCCAGCTCTTCCATTGTGTCCAACATTACAGGCTTCAGCCCTAGTTTTCATGGAAATGTTTCTACTCTTTTTATCTTTCTAGAGTAATGTTATCCTGGTTCACAGAAAATGTAAAATTAAAAGAGTGATATTTAAATTAATTAACAGAGAAAGCTTTTCAAGAAGAGCAGAACAAATATTGTCTGTAGTGAAGAGATCTGCTGCTCTGGTTCTTGGCTCAGTGTCTTGAAATAAATCCTGGTGTTCTGGGGGTGATTCTCCAGATTTTGTATTAATTATGAGACAAGACTATCATAGCAAAGCATATGAAAAGCATTACTAAAGAATATTTAACCAGAAGGCTATTTCTTACACATTGATAATGAACCAAGAATTCACCATTAATAAAAGATTCGAACATACAACAGTGATTTAAGCATGAGAATTGTGTCCATCATTAGGATTTATATTGGCACACAAGTGCATTCATATAACACATGCACAAACAAACATGTCTCTGATATAAATGTCCTGTCTCTTCCTTTTCCACTCACCATATGGCCAGGACAATAGGAGGGACCAATGTGGGTTTAAAGGGGCATTGTAAGACATTGCCTTCCTTAGAAAATTACCCAGTGCATAATGTCTAGTGATAGCAAATAACAACTTGAACCAATCTAAACCCTATTTAGCTAATGATCCAGAATCAATTACTGAATCCTTTTCACTGTGGGCAAAAGATTTCAAACTTTTATGGTGAAAAACCTTCCAGGAGGTGGGCCAATAAAACCCTCGTGACTGTGTATGTTCCCTTGCAGCTGGGCCGTACCCTTCGAAGTCCTTTCATGAAGTTTGTGGCTCATGCAGTCTCGTTCACAATCTTCCTTGGACTGCTGGTAGTGAACGCTTCAGATCGGTTTGAGGGAGTCAAAAACCTCCCCAACGAGACCATCACGGATCATCCAAAACAAATATTCAGAGTCAAAACTACTCAGTTCTCGTGGACAGAACTGCTGATCATGAAGTGGGTATTGGGTAAGTCAAGTTTAAATGCCTACAAGTCCTCTGTGGAAATTCAACTTCATTAGGAATAGCATGACAGACAGTGACAAGACAAAGGAAAAATTAAAAATAAACAAACAACTGCACAAAACCCCAAACTAAACAAAAAAAAAAACAAAACACCTCAAACTGAGAAAACTCCCCAAAACTGAAACACACTATGAGTCTAGAGATTGATGTCAAGAGTTTTGATTAAAAGAGGAGCAAAGACTTTGATCTTGGTCACCACTTTTGAAAACATCAAATGATGCTTAGCAAATTCTCAGTTTCCTGATTTTCTGCTTTCCATGGTAAATGGAAAGCTACAGATGTTGCCTGTTTACCTCTGCTGATTTAATCACTGCATCTCAAAGAAGATAACATTATAATAGAAACTTGTGCCTTCACTCTGGGACAAAGTGAGCAGAAAGAAAGGTGGTGAGTCTGCCTGATTTATTACCCTGCCATGGGATCCTATTATAATTCACTGAACCTCAGTTTCTTTGTCTGCACAATGAGTATAATGTCATTTGCTTTTTTTTGTAATGCACTCCAAAATCCAGTAATGAAACCTGCTAGGCAAGTAAGAGCTGGATTTTATGAAATTCATAGTATGAAATTTTTACTGGTGAGAGGACAGTGCAGTGCTCAAATCTTTTAAAAGAAATTAAGTTATTCAACAATTACAAAGTAAGGATTCATGTGGGTGAACCCTTTGAGTGCAAAAGTGTGTCACATGCACAAGCTAAATTTCCAAGGAGTTTTAGACAAATTCAGATATCTTACTTTTTCTACAGGCATCATTTACTCCTGGCAGGTCACTTAGCTTGAACCACTAATCCAAACAAGCTTGGGAGGATTTATTGGGAAATTGAGCTTATCAATTCTGTAGAATCTTTGTCTACCTCCTCTGTAGCTATTTTTGCTCACCACCATGATTTTGATTTTTTTCTTGCAGAAAATAATTCCACTGTTCCATAAGTACCAATGGCATTAAATTCCCCTGAAAAATAGGATATGGCTGCTCTATCTGATGACTTCCTGGCCAATGTTTCTTTGTTCCCTCTCCTCGTGATAATCAGAATCCCATACAGGATATTAGGCTAGAAAATACTGAATAGATGCCAGACTGGATAGAGTAAGACTGTAAGACATATTTTTAAAATTATATTAAAGCAGTTGGACAAGATGATTAGATTTTAAACTAGGTATTCTTTTCTTATAGGCAGTAGGTATCTGTCTGCTTGTTGAGTTCCTGAGAGATGAAGAAAACATTTCATTTAAAGCAAAGGTTTTCACTTTTCTGGGAAGACAGGTGATTCATTGTACAGACTCCTGAATATAATGAGATTTTGTAATGACTGCCTAAATCTGCACTGACAGTCTTTGGCCATTTTACCTGTCTGCCTCATAAAGCTTCAAATAATGTTTCAGCAATACTGAGGTGAAAGTTTGGGGCACGTGACCTGCACTTGTTGAGCCCCAAGTGTGACCCTTGAAGTTTAAGCATTGTAAAAGCACTAAGGGTGGCAACTTTTGGTCTAAACTCTCACAGGTATTATAAACACCTATATGTAAGCAGAAATATAATTAAAGTGGCCAACATAGACCTACCTAGTGGCCTCCTCTGTGTAAGTGACTGTGTAGAGCACGAGGAATGGCTGCTGATGTCATTTAACTGCACTTCTGTAAAGCCTTTGACATGGTCCCCCAGTACATCCTTCTGTCTAAACCAAAGAGACTGGTTTGATGGGTGGACTGATAGATGGATAGGAAAGCTGCTGGAGGGCTGTGTGGTCAGTGGCTCAGAGTGCACTGATGGACATCAGTGATGGGGGGGTGTCCCTGGGGGCTGTTCTGCACCAATGTCATTTAACACCAGCATTAATGACACAGGCAGAGGGCTCGAGTGCCCCCTCAGCCAGCTGGCAGCTGGAGAGGGCTCAGGTTGGCACACCTGAAGGATGGGATGCATCATCCAGACAAGTTTAAGAAACAGGATCATGGGGATCTCATGAGGTTAAACAAGACCAGCACCCCCTTTGTACATGGTGCACAGCAATTTTGGTTCATGCAGCCAGGCCTCAGTGCATGCCTTGGCTGCCTCTTCCCTGTGGCCAAGTCCTCCCATCTCTTGCCTTCAACTGAGCAAGGCTGAGACTCTCCTTGTGAGCAGTATGGACAGAAGTGTGCACTGAAAGCAGGGATTTTATTTCTAAATCCCCACTGCAAAAGCAGCTGGGGTAGCAGTTAAACTCTGGGTAGATGGAATCTGAGCAGTCTTAATCTCTTAATCCAACAGCCTTTGGTGGACCTAGGAAGGCTCAAAGGCAGCTCTGTAACATCAGCTGCTCTTGATTGATGTACCAGGCCAGAGGATATAAAAATCTGACAAACTGTTCCTTTCTGTGCACAGGTGGTGAACAGCACTTCTTGCACACTCCCATTTTTCTTCCAGATGGACTGTGCCTGTACCTTGACTCTCCTTCCCTTGCTGAATCCAGAATTGCCCATCAAGGTGACATTTCTGATTATCCCTGCTGTGGGAACAAGAGACACAGAAGCTGGAGCTTAGGAGCTGCTCATATCCCACATCTCTGAGCATCAAACTCAGGGAAATACCCCTGCCAGAAATACCACACTGAAATGTAACCACATCCTGGCAGACCTGCTTTGCCTAGTTGCTTCTCTTGATTTCTTACACCTCATTTTATGACCCACCCCCTGATTTTTAGCTGATTTTTCTCATCTCAATACTTTTACTAAGGAGAAACTTTGAATTACTCTCTCACAGTGTATATGCAATTACCCAGCAGTACTGACCGAGTGATTACTGTCACTTTTCTACTTGTCCTGAATAGACATTTTTAAAAAATGATTGTCATAAAGTTGGGGAAAAGAACACTGGAAATTATAGGCCAATACCATGTTACTTTCACAGTGGGATTCTAATTTTAGTCAATCTCCTCAGTTTTAGACACTTCTTACTTCATTAATCTGTGACTTAGGTATATTAAGTGAGCAAGATTAGAAATAAATTTGGATGGGAGTCATTTCTGGTCATCAGTGAACAAGTGCTTTGTTGGGCAATGCTACCACACGTGTGATACTTCCTTAAGTGCTTTAGTACCCTTATAAAGCACACATGTGTGTAATGCACAGCACTAATGGCTCCCAGCCATCACTTCTGGGAGGCTTTTTTTTCAAGGTAGAAATGTTTCTTTAATATTTCATCCTTGCTCCAGGAAAATTCCTGAGAAACTAATTCTTCCACCTTCTCCCTTAGGCTATTTATTATTAAAGCTCTCTCATGGAGACTGACAGTGTGGGATGAAGTTCCTGCTTTTAGGCAGCCAAGCACCATGGAGGAGGAGATCAGGAAGGCTGCTCTGCTGCCCTCCCTCTGCCTCTGCTCAGCACTCTGCAGCTCTCAGGCTCTGTCCCAAGACAGACCTATCCTGGGCATAACTTATTCCAGGGTGCACCTCCAGGGAGATTCCAGGGCTCTGGAGGTCAGGGGCTCGCTGTGACCTTGGCTGATGGTGCTATGGGTAGCTCAGCTTTCCTTTTCCCTTTTGAATCCCTCCCCGTGCACATGGACTGCCAGCAGCAGCTCTCACTCCTCCACCCTCGGGCTAAATTCCCACTGACCTGTTTCCCTTCCTCTAACCCGGCTTCCCAGGGCACCTCTGGGACACCCCGTGCTTCCAGGAGGCTCACAAGTAGCCAAGCAAACGCATTTACATGCCCCACCACAAGAGTTTCCAGCAGAGAGGATGAAAGGAGTTCACAGAGAGGAGAAGATTGCAGGAGGTCACATGGAAATTGGCAGGCGCTGCTCCTTCTTGATTAAATGTGAATTTTACTGCTGCTATGGAAACAGGACTGGGTAGAGTGCAGGAAATATTTATCAGTGGGTTAAATACTCCAACACTTTAGCTTTTTAGGAGCAGGATTTCAGCCCTGGAGCCCTGCTGGGGTTGAGAGTTGGGAAAATTGGTGATTCTAACCTGAGCTCTTTACCCACTGAATTCCCTTGTCTACCCCAGCCCTTCCCAGTAGGATATGGGTGTCAAATATTTGAACTCACTAGGTCTGGCATTTAGGTTTATTTGTAAGTCTGTTGTCAGAAATCATAAATTTTGGCTAAACTCAGTGTTTTCAAAGTGGTAGATCAGACTTTAATATATGGAAATTCAATATTTAATACAGAAAGCTTTATGAAATTGGAAGGACAGAACTTCTGTCTTGCCCTTTTTGAAACATACTAAACTTACTCTTAAACAGTTCTATCTGCATTCTCAAAATGGACAGACCCACTATTTTAGGGAAGGAGGGAAGGAGCAGCAGAGCAAGCAGTGCCATTTTCAGTGGCACAGCGTAGGAAGGTTATTCTGGGGACAAGAGAGGAAATCTACATTTTTTCTGAGTATATCAGCAGTAGAATATTCTGGTGTCATCAGAATTTCTCAACTTTGCTTTTTCTGTCATCATCAGAAATAAGATTTTCCTTTGACTTATACAGTGACATTTTGAGATTTCTGCTTCATAAGCACAGAAGGACATACAAACTAAAAGGTTGAATTAATTTTTAAGAAAAGATGACATGAGCCATTCTCAATAAATTTGTTTAATTAAAGTCTTTTGCTTTGGTCTTTGAAGCCACTGCAAACAGGAAACAGATCTGTCTGAATACAAAAACACCTTCTGTGTTTGCCAGTTAAAGATGCTCTGGTCCCTCCTCAGGTATGATATGGTCAGAGTGCAAGGAGATCTGGGAAGAGGGTCCACGTGAATATGTGGTGCATCTCTGGAACCTGCTGGACTTTGGGATGCTGTCCATCTTTGTGGCATCATTCACAGCCAGGTTCATGGCTTTCCTCAAAGCATCTGAGGCACAACAGTACGTAGATCAGTACGTTCAAGACGATGACCTCAATAATGTCACCCTTCCCCCTGAAGTTGCTTACTTTACCTATGGTAAGATGCTTTTTGCTATCTAATACTTCCTGTTCTTTTAGGTTGATGTGTGGCAGTACTGAAAGCAGCTTTCTTTTTGTGATATTCATATAGGTTTTTTTCTAGTCAAACCAAATTATTTTCCTTAGATCCACCCATTCCAGCCATCTTTCTAACCAGTCAGAAAGGATCCAAACCTCATTCAGCCTCTGCTCTGTGCTATGGCTACATTCAGGTCAATCACATCCTGAAAAAGTAGCTTGAGCAACAGACAATCAGGAACTGGGAGTGAATTCATCTCCTTGGTTTTCCAAATGAGAGAGAAGGGAGATGTTCAAACACAGAATCTGAGGCTGCAGTAACTCTGCACTTCTGTTACATCCAACACCTCTATAAAAATAAATAAAAATAGTAATAAAAACAGCTGCTGCTCCTCAAAACCTGCATTTTTGTAGGGCCTGTATCATCTTTAAGTGCTGGCATTGGGAAATGCAAGCTGCAGCAGTGCCTTGAAAATTTTATTATGGATGGCTGAAATGGTTTTCCTTTGCTATACAGAATGAATAGAGCTTCACACTCGTGTGGGGCTGGAGACACTGCACACCTCTGTAAGCTCTAGATGTCACCCTGGGCAAAATCCATGGGGATTTTTGCTCCCAGAGGGGCTGCAGGAGCTCCAGAGTGGGCACTAAGGAACCCCACTCGCTCCCTGGAGCTGTAAGGTGGTTGTTTTAGTGCTGTGCTCGGGCTGGAGAGCAGAGCTGAGGCAGCAGCTCCTGCACTGCAGACGTGCCCCACACAGCCCCAGAGCCACGTGCCTGACCCACAGCAGCTCCAGAGCCACAGGATCTGGGTGTCCCCACCAGCCCAGCCTCTTGTTGCTGTGCCCCTCTGAAGGTGAGCATCCCTCTCTGCCCACGCCAGCACGAGGCCACAGAGACGAGGTTGTGGCTTTTCCATCTCTGGTTTGCTGCTCACCCATTTACAGTGAGTTCATGGTACAAAGGTGCAAAAGGTCCAGAACAGCATATCCCAATGAGATCCTGTGAATTCCTCCATCTGTTGCTTTTCCTTTGGTTCAGACTACTGCAAATAATGCCTAAGTTTACTGCTGTGGCCCTGAAGATGTCACACGTTTTAGCTGTGAGTCACAGTCTTTCCATCAAGAACCTCAGTTGATTCAAGGACACTTACAAGCCATATCAATATAAATGTTTAAATTTTCAGCAGATTAGGTAAATGATGCATATCTGGAGCTTTCTAAAGTAAAAATATTAGAGCGACTAGACTTCAGGAACTGGTTTTAATTTAAAGATAACATGAAAATGGTACACTTAATGTTTATACTTGCTTTATCTGAATAAATGTTAATTTTCTTATAGAAGGTGGGGATAGAGATCTTGGTCTCCCTAATGCTTCCTTTCCAAATACTGACACAGTGCCCTGTATCCAAATCTACACCTATACTCCACTGTGTTGTGGTTTTGGTTCTCTATCTCAAGAGCTTCAGAGGGAAAAGGCAGAGCACAATTGATATTCAACTAGAAAACAGAAAATACCAAGTGTGTCTAAAGCCATGCTGTTTTTTTTCACTGTGTGGCTTCAGTAAATCCCAGTGACTTGGTAATTTCCTCCCTTTACCATGTGCAAAATACAACTAATTCACCCACATTTGCACAGCATGTTGAGGCCCAGTGAACAATCGCCCCAAAGTTGTTTTTACTCTTTAACTCCTGGCCAAATGCAAGACTGAGTCTGGAAATGGGTCATTTATCAGAGTAGCTTCCATCTAAGCCTTTTTGTTACTAACACCTGGTGTACATGTATTGTTTTAGCCAGGAACAAGTGGCTCCCCTCGGATCCTCAGATCATTTCAGAAGGCCTGTATGCAATAGCTGTGGTTCTCAGCTTCTCCCGCATTGCTTACATTCTTCCAGCCAACGAAAGCTTCGGCCCCCTGCAGATCTCTCTGGGGAGGACTGTCAAGGATATCTTCAAATTCATGGTCATTTTCATCATGGTGTTCCTAGCCTTCATGATTGGGATGTTCAACCTTTACTCTTACTACCTTGGTGCAAAGTACAACCCCGCGTTTACAACGTGAGTACCTACAGGAGAGAGGCTGCTCTCGCAGGGCTCGGCCCCTTCTGGCCCACTGCTGATGCCAGCTCTGCTCAGGCAGCTCCTGCTGCAGCTGTGGGGAAATCACACCCAGGTTTTGACAGGGAAACGTGTACCACAGCCTGCAGCCCTGGCAGGCAGCTCTAGCCCTGAGTGTCAGGAGAGGAGCAGTCCAGGACTGGTTATTTCTGGAAATCAAAACAGCAGATCAGGGAAAAGTTTTGTGAGATGTTCAGTTCAATCTGTCAAGAGAAGCAGTGGAGAAGTTAAACCTAAGATTATTGTTCTTAAACCTGTAAGATGAAATGTATGTAAAGTAAGGAAGGATTTTGCTTCTCTGAGAGCCAACACTGTGGATTCAATTCCCATAGGGCTCATCCATTCAAGGGTTGAACTCAACGGTCCTTGTGGGTCCCTTCCAACTCAGAATATTCTGTGATCGTGTGATCTGCTTTAGGACATCATCTGAGTGCAGCTGTGATTATTGGGTGCCCTTCTGCAGAGCCAGCTGCTGGTCATGGTGCTCAAAACAGAGCTAAACCAACCAGGGTGCCTGGGATGTGGGGTTTAGGTCCTGACTGGGAACTTTCCAGCAGCAGCCATGTGAAAGCTGCACAGAACATCACACCAGGCTCCTCTCCACAGTGGGTCTGCCTGGGCCATGCTCCCCTGCCAGGACTCTCAGCCCTGCAGAGCTGTCTGTGCTGGGCATCCCTCCCTCACCTTGTCAGGGATGTTGGGAAGAGAAAGAGGTTGGCAAATGCCAATGGAAGGATGTTCAGAGTGCAGCTGCTTTTGAACTTACAGCCCTTCAGCTTCAGGACAAAATGTAGTCTCAATTCTCTGGGAGCCCAGGAACACAAGTCCCAGTCCTGTGGGGACAGCTGAGGTCCTGAAGGAGTTTTCAGAGCAGGGGACAGTCCTGCTGAGTATGAGGGATGTGTCCCATGCATCCAGGGGAAAGCCTCCTGCCTGGCACTGCCATGTGGCACCAGCACAGCACTGGGACAGCCAGTTTTGAGTGTCACAAATCCACCTTGACTTGCCTTAGGGACACAGGGGGCCTCTCCTTCCCACACACCGGTCCATGTGGGAAGCTTGGCATGATGTTTTCCCCTTGCTGTGAGCTGACCTCCAGGAAAGCACTGCACAGCCACAGTGCCTGAGTGCACAGTGGCTCCTGTGTGCACAGCAGACACTTGATGCTGCACTGGATGTGTCCATTCTGGAACGTGTTACACAGCGAGACTGGGGCCAGCTCATCACTCCTCTTGGAGAAATGGCCTTTTCAGCATCATTTCTGTCCTGCAAGTCACTGCTGCCTTCCAGTTTTACCACACCACCCTCTTGTGTGATACATAAGCTGCAACACAATGCTTACTTTCCCCTGTTGAGCCAAATTCACCTTCTAGACCTCTCCTGTAGCCTCAGGGTGCATTTTAATGGAAGGATTTGTGAGACAAGATGCATTTACACCTATCCTGTGCTCTGTAGTGAGGGAGAAGAGAACTGAGTGTGTGGGATGTCACTTGCTTCATATTTGAAAAGAAGAAGATGCCCTTGAAGCACAAGACTTAATGAGAATCAAGTCAGTACCATCCCTGACTGCCTGGTGGCACAGCAACCCTCACTTATGGCACCCCCAGGCACATCCCTGAAGAACATCACTGACAAATTCCAGTCACTGGTGCAATTCAGCACAGTAATTCTCTTATTAACACTCATTATCTAAGTGGATCTTCCAGTAGTTACTGTCTTTTGATTGAAATAATGATCAAACATTCACTAAAATGATGGCTGCTCACTGAAGCAAGGATTGCTTAAATGCCCAAGGGATGTTTAGACTGGGGAGAGATCCTCCTTAACTTCAGCCTGCTGACTACTTATCCTGGAGGGACTTCATGTTGTTACAAAGTAAATTTTCCATGAGCATAAATTTTTCTTTTAAGAATTTGGAAGAGACTTTAAAAATACTTACTTTCTTCTGATTATTTAAACACACAGGAGTGGCAAATGATGATGAGTGAAAATGAGCCCTTTCATCATGTGAAACAAAGAGAATAGATTTGCATTCATTCCAAAATTCCTTCTTAGACATTCCATGCAGCAAACTAGAAGCCCTGAGGTAGGCAGTCTCAAACAATTTTAATAAGCTAATTACAAGGTTATTTTGGCAGATGGGCAGCCACCAGTTGTAGCAATGCTTCCTGCTCTATTTTTTGTGGCTGCTTGTTGGCCTTGCTGAAGGTGGTGGTCTCCTGCTGCCATTAATTTACTCATGGAGAGGAGGAAGATTTCGGATTAGAGCTGAATGAGGAACTCAGCTGTTCATTCACTGAAAAATCACTGGGGCAAAAAGCTGAAATGCTTACTTTGATGTCCTCATAACCTTTCTGTGACTTCAGCACATCACAGAAGGCATTTCCTGGGGGCAGGTTTGTGAATTCTAATGAGGATGGGTGAAATTTTACAGTAAGTTTTGCAGACAGAAATGTGGCTATTTAACTGTGGGACCTGATTCACAGAGGTCACTTGGACAGTTGTGACAGAAAAAGACCCACTGGATTTGTGCACTTAATTGACTGTGGCCACTTCCAAAGGGTGTTGAGTTAACAGCTCCTGGATGGCCTCAGTAGGGAGCCTTAGACAAACAGCTGCTCACAAAAATACCTCCAAATTACACATTTAAGAGAAGCACACCTTCCCAAGGCAGTATGTAAGCAGGAAAAAAGAGTGTGCACCGAGGGAATTGCCTGCTCAGTTCTAATGATAATGGTTAGTGAATGTTTGGTTTAACTTTCACTCTCTTGCTACTGCACTTTTGAAATTGTGTACTCAGTTTCTCCTCTGTTGTCATCTACAGAGCAAGCACATAGCACCCCAGTGGCCTCTGATTTGACTTATTATACAAAGCTTCTGTTGTTTCTTTCATTTTGATGTTCTGGAAGCAAAGGAAATAAGGACACAGTTGTCTTTACTCCACATAGTTAAATACAGAGATTATTTAACTAACCATGGGATACTTTCAAAATTTTTGGAAGTTCTTCAGTGCTGAAGAGCAGATCATTTCCACAGCAGTTGCCACCACACCAGCTATGTTTATCTGTTTATCATATGCTGTGTACAGCACACAGCTCTTGAAACAGCCTGTAATTAAGAACATGCTATGCAAACAAAATCGAAATAGAGGCAAGGCTGATTGTGTTCATCCTGCTTTCTGCATCAGAAATCAGGCTGAAGGCTACAAGGCAAGGTTTTGTGTCTCACTCTCTCCAAAGGAAAATGTGACTCACTGTTCAGTGCCAAAGCTACTCTGAGGCTTGAAGGTTTTTTCTACTTGTTTTGCTTTGTCAAAATGTGATAGTTTTGTAGATTATATTGACTGCATTGCTTTTTTGGCAGAGTTAGTTCTCAGACTCATTTAAGGAGATAAATCTGAAAGGATGCCTTAAGCTTTCTTAAAGAGGAGAGAACAAGACTGATATGAAATCAGAGCCTTGCCATGATCCTGTTTGATGAACAGCACACTGCTGTTTACAAAAGCAAGGGAAATCTGCAACTGGGTGATTGGCTCTGGTCTTTTAGGAAGCATCACCCTCCTCGAAGCAAAATCTTTACATTTTACTGAAAACAAACAAACAAAAAGTCTCTGTGGTCTCCCCACTGCACTGGTCAGTTCCACCACAGCAAAGAGGATGATTGCTGTGTACCCACCTCCACAAGGAGCATCAGCCAATCTGTCACTGCCAGACCCTCCTGCTGCCAGGAGCTGTCAGTCTGGGCAGGACTCCTGACTTCCTCCATGCCTTCATTTGTTTGCCTTTGAGAAGGATAAAACACCTGCTGACCTTGCAGGAAGGGGGTAAATTGCTTAGCTGGCAACAAGGAGACACACTGGCATCTTGGAATCTTTGAGAACTTGGCTTCCAGAGCCCTCCTCTCATGTTTTAGTGAGATGTTCTTTAAAAAAAATAAAAAAGCCCAGCTGATGTTCCCTGCAACCTGTGCCAAATCTCGTGCATTTTGGCAGTAATCTAAAAGGGAGAAGGAAAGAGTCATCCAGCCTTTTTGAGGGGTAGGGATGGACTAGTACAAGGTCTCCTTAAATAATTTCCTCTGACCTGTATCTGCCTGGGGACACTGCTAAACATCATTTTGGTACTACAGGTTAGGTCAACCTCTGCACCACCCTCCCAGTCCCACCACTGTGGGCACTGGTCCCTTGTGTGACACTGGAAATAAGGATTATTGACCTTCCAGAGGAGCCTGCGAGCCCCGCCCTCACTGGGGCTCAGGGTGGTCGAGGGTGCTTGCAGCTCTCAATTAACACTCCGAGGAGAATCTGGCACGGCTCGAGTATAGAGGTTAATGTTCAAGCTGCAGAAAAGGGGCAGAGCTGACACATTGTATTAAAATCTGCCAGCAGGGTGGAAACTTAGGGAATCTTTCCAAATTAAAAAGGTGAGTTAATAGCAGGGTGCAGCTGGGCTCAAGGCTGGGGGTTGTAGTTTTTATTCATAGATGAAATCCCTCATGTGGTGGGTTTCAAAGCCAGAGATGGTTGGTGTAATACGTGTTCCTTAACTGGAGACTACAACATCTGTGGAAGCAGCAGCCAGATTGCTACTGGAGGGAATCTGACCCATTACTGCCAGGTCAGCCTGGCTGCAGGTGAGGGAAGGATAAACCAGCAGGGTCACAGGAGGGGAAATGTGCAGCAAGTGGAAAAGTGATGGCACCTCGGTGTAGCAGAGTCAGAGATCATCCCTCAAGGGTGTCTCTGCATCCACGCAGAGCAACAGGGGTCAGGCAGTGTGGTGTCAGTGACTCTGGGGGTCAATAAAGTTGTGCAGCGTTTATTTAAAGCATCACTCGAGGTTACTCCCCACAAAACAATATACAGTGTAAATATTCTCTATACTGCAGGTTTTACTACTACTTGTAAATGAAATATGGAGTACCAGGTATAATGGCAATTAAAAGCCAGTTTGCTGCAGCAGAAAGGAACTGCCCCACAACCTGCACCAGCCTTTCAAAGGGTTGCAATTAATTTCTCTTCTTTGTATGCATGGTGTAATTGACACTGGAGTTGATGTAATTTTTTTTTTCCTGTAGAATATGCCACGGTTTTTGTCTATAAGCTGGTTTTTTTAAACAGATTTAGCAGGATTAGTCTGCCACCCTACTAAAAAAAAACATTTCATCAAAATAATTTTGTCTATGGCATTGTTTCATTTGAAGGTGTTTACCTCCTGTCAGGCAGGAGGAGAGAGGAGGCAATTAACTCTTAATGGGCTAAGGATTGCTCAGCAAAGACAAAATGCCTTCTAAAATAAGTATTAGGGAAAATGCTTTCAAAATGTGCCAGCATCCCTCCTCTTCCTCCTTTTCAGCTGTGGCTGCTCCCCTTTGCCTGTTACAGCCCCGATTCCTTGGATCAGACTCCCCCTTTGACCTGTTAGTGCAGCCACATTCTCTCCAGCCCCACTTCCATGACAAACACTGGCTTGTTCCCCTTTTTCCTATCTTTCAACCTTTTATTTTTCTTCTTGTTCCTCTCTACTTTCTACTTTCAAGCAAGAATAATCAAATCAAAATGCCTCTCTGCTCTCTGCCTCAACATCTTCTACCACTATTTAAGTCCAATTTTTCCTACAAATGCTTGGGTGTCTGACATGTTTGCAGTCCCAAAGCAGGATGGGAAGAAACTCAGACTATGTTCTGATTATATTTGCACTCTGTGTTCTTTATATTAATGCCACAAAGCAGAACTTTTCAATCCCTTCTCCTGGGTAAAAGACATGCTTCTCTTCTGCCCTGGAAACTGCATAGAATGAGGTCAGGCTCGGTTCTATCTTCTCGGGATGAAAAAGTGGGACTGAGTAGAAGCAAGAGCCCTACATAAAAAGTTTCAAACTGCAAGTTGCCCATGGATTTTCCATCCCTATTAGGGACACAAAATCCAAGTGACAAGACACCTATTAAGAACAGATGGAGCAAATCAGGGCACACTGTAACTTTGTAGTATTAATCAGAAATCATATTTCTTTATCAAATCAGGAAATAGGGTTTGGCACATCCCTGGATGATGGATAATGGGTTACAATAACTGTGCCAAGACATATTTATATTTGTGCATTGCTGCTTTTATTATTAGCATGTGGCCTGGCTAACCTGGTGTCAACTCTATAAAGTGATTGTTTCTTTTATTTTTAGGGTAGAAGAAAGTTTTAAAACCTTATTCTGGTCAATATTTGGCTTATCTGAAGTGATATCTGTGGTGCTGAAGTACGACCATAAATTCATTGAAAATATTGGATATGTACTCTATGGAGTATATAATGTGACTATGGTGGTTGTGCTGCTTAATATGCTAATAGCCATGATCAACAACTCCTATCAGGAAATTGAGGTAAGATAAGAAATCAGATTACAAACTCAATGTACTTAATTATTACTGATAATGAAAATGCTAAAAACCCAAGGAGACTGTAGCTTACTCCACATCTATGGTTAGAATGCTGAAAACAGAACTTATACAGTACAAGAGCTAAGACTGAGTCTGTCCCCAGATTATGACAGAATTAATAATCAACAATGAATAATTTCTAGAACTATTTCAGCTTCCTTGTTCTTATTGACCCTCTGTGAGTAAACCCAATTTCCTTTACATGTATTTAATGAAAGTGGTTTGTGATATTTTTTATTCCCTGTGCTGGTTATGATAATTCATCTCTGTGTGTTGCCTTAGCATTTTTTGCTTATGACAGAGTAATCTTTCTTCTGATTTTTTGCCCTGTTCTCTACTGCTTAAACACTCCAGCCCATGTAGATCTGAAGCTCATGTGCATTCATGAAAATGTTTAGAAATTCCATATTTTTCAATTACCAGGCATGATTTTTTTTTTTTTTTGAGGAGTCTCTAGGGTCTGCAAAACATGACTTCATGGACATTTGCAAAAATCATCTTTGAAATCCTCAAGGAATAGGAATGGTTTCTGCAGAAAGGCATTTGCAGGGTTTACCCAGCCCTACTCAGTAGTATGACTATTAGCAGAGTGGATTTGCTAAATGCTTTGGACATAAACAACTCCTTGCTAATCTAAATAAAGGCAAAAAAAAAAAATGTTATTTGGATAATGTTAATGTTGAGTCACCTCTTACTTCTGATTTGTTAAATGTCAAACTTCTGCAGTTGAGTTTGTATTAATTACTTGTCCTAATCTCCCCTCAGAAACTGACATTGAAAAAGGCCAGGGCTGAAAATATTTTCTCACTGTAATGTCTGATTCATCCATGAACTGTAGTACAAATATAACTCTATCCTGTGCATGCTGTAACTCAGTCTAAATGTCAGAGAGACCTTACATATGCTCTCTGCCCCAGAATCTTTCAGGCTTGCAGAAAGCAGAATCATTTCTCCAAAAGTTTCTAATCACTTAAGATTGAGCAATTTCCAGAATCCTACAAACTCTACTTCAGAAGGGGTCTCAGCCTCTTACTGCATTTTCTAGTTTATTGTAGTAGACAGAGATGCTCTTGAAAGTTTTTGAAGAAAAAAAGATCTCTGAAAATATCTGAATAGATGGCCTATATTAACTTTCCAGTCTAAACTTTGTGATGACTATTTTCTTGGAAAAATGCTTTATCATCCTTCTTGATTGCATGGAAATTTTCAAAATTTTGTTAAAGATTACTTGTAAGGATCAGCAAGCAAACCAAATGTGAGCTGTTTGGCCCAGATCCTCCTAACTGAGGAAAAACTATTTCTTCTCACACTAATTCATTTCAGTCCTCACTAGCAGTGAGACTAAAGAGAGTCATAGAATCAGAGCCATGTGGGTTGGAAAAGACCTATAAGGTCATTGACTCCAACCATTTACCCAGCACTGCCAAGGCCACCAGCAAACAGTGTCCCCAAGTGCCACATCCACACATCTTTTGACATCCCCAGGGATGGTGACTGGAGAGAGTCCCCATTGCCCAAGTGTTTATCTGATGAGAGAGATGTCAGTAATGCCACAGGATGGACATTACTTAGGAATTAAATTCCACTGTGGTCAGTGGCCAGATGGTTTACTATTAGCTGGAGTGACAAGACCATATTCTCCTGCCTCCCATTTAACATCTCTCTTCAGCTGCATCTGGTTTTCTTCTGTTTATGCCTCAAGTATTGGTGCTTCCTGATAAATCTGGATTTATGGAAAGAAATCCTTTTGCTAGCCATAAAACAGAACTATTCCCATCAGTAGGACTTTTACCTGCTTAACAGGAAGCCATTAGAACTGCTCACCAGTGTTTGTTCTGTACCTCACCCTAAGGATTCTGTGAGGTGCAGCCCCCAGCCAGGAGAAAGGCAAATGGCAGAAGTGAATGCTGCTGCTCTGGTGAAGACACATTGCTGAACCCTGGCAGAATTCATGCCCATTGTGTCATGCCAGCTCCTGACCAGGTTCCAGAGGTACAGAGCAATTAGAGGTTATGAATTCCAGCAGAACACAGATGTACACGAGTACAGGGAGCTGGCAGATCCACACCCCTGATTCTGCTCCTGCCCTCCATGCAAACCACAATGAAGGCACAGCAGCTGTTTCTCATCCTGCCTTCTGCCTGATAAATGGTCCTGATGCAAGGCCCTGACCATCCTCCTGTATAAATGCCAACTGAACAATTTCCTCCATAAAGTATTTGCTAACCTTGCCCTTGTTACTTGGAAGAGATCCTGGCCTACTTTGACAATTCACAAAGGAGATTCACAGACACTGAGTGATGGAGTTTTTCTCCACCTTCATCAGCGGCTGGAGGTGAAGAGTAGGAGAATTGAGGTGTATAGGGATACATGATGGTGAATGCAGACAGGACCCATGAGGAAATCAGCTGGTGATAGAAGAAAGCAGTGTCTGAGCCTCCCTATGGGGTCAATGCAATGGTAACAGATGACACAGAGCATTGCAGTTATCACAGACAATCTTTGTTGATATTGTGCTCATAAAAGTTTCTTCTGCTTTCCCTGTCTCTGTGTTCTGACACATTCATTTATCAGCATAGCAAAACCACCAGATTGTTACTGAGACAACCCTTTTGATATACAAGGAAATAGTCTAATATTTGCAAGACACATATTCTCTGTTTATGCATCACTTTGTTTACATTTCATTTGTTTTGAGATTACCACAGAGAAGCCTTCAAATGCACGTTTTTTTGCAGGGGCCTTATTCTGGCAAGCAGAATCTGGTTCTAGTTAACTTCTACCTGTATGTCTGTCCTGGTCAGAGGTAAATTCCTTCCTATTTACTAATTTGGGTATTGATTTGTTTTTCCTTCTTCCCTTCCCAAGGAGGATGCAGATGTGGAGTGGAAGTTTGCACGTGCCAAGCTCTGGCTATCCTACTTTGATGAAGGAAGGACTTTACCTGCTCCTTTTAATCTAGTGCCAAGCCCTAAATCATTTTATTATCTCATACTGAGAATAAAAATGTGCCTCATAAAACTCTGCAAATCTAAGGCCAAAAACTGTGAAAATGACCTTGAGATGGGGATGCTGAATTCCAAAAAACGGGTATGTTTTATCTCCACTTTTCACCTTCTTTGCAGAAAGGATTCAAGCCAGGGAGCTTCTGGAGGGGGTTGCATGGTACACAGAGACAGCACAGCCTCTCACAGGACCTCATCATAGCAAGTTGTTTGTATCAATTGCAAGCAGAGGGTACTCCCAAAGGTGTGGCCTCACTGCACTGGGAACCATCTTCACACCAGGGAAAGGGCAACCTTTATGAGAGCAGGCACTTCACTCCAAGGCCACGTAAGCAAGGTCAAAGAGAGGGGCAGAAGCAGAGGCACAAACAGGCTCACAACTTGTCTGGCTCGTTGTTCCAGGCTCTCCCAGCTGAGCTGTGTGACACTGCCCAGGGAGGGGAGAACAGGGTTGCACTCTCCAGCTCAGATGTGTGCAGCCCACCCTCAGATGTAATCTTGAAAGAGAGACTGAGGACAAGAAGAGGGAAGTTGGAGGAGGCTTTGCAGAATTTGCCTTTGGGACATGTAGGCTGCTTTAAGGTCTGTCTGGATCTCTTGGCTCTCCTTGGAGCAGCAAACAACTGGGCCATCCAGCCCATGCTGAGCCATCCAGCCCATGCTAAGCCATCCAGCCCATGGACATCCACCCCATGCTGACCCATCCAGCTCACTGTGAGCCATCCACCCCATGCTGAGCCATCCACCCCATGGAGAGCCATGCAGCTNCAGTCCATGGTGACCCATCCAGTCCATACTGAGCCATCCAGTCCATGGAGAGCCATCCAGTCCATGGAGAGCCATCCAGTCCATTCTGAGCCATCCAGTCCATTCTGAGCCATCCAGCCCATGCTGAGCCATCCAGTCCATTCTGAGCCATCCAGCCCATGCTAAGCCATCCAGCCCATGGTGACCCATCCAGTCCATACTGAGCCATCCAGTCCATTCTAGCCATCCAGTCCATGGTGACCCATCCAGTCCATACTGAGCCATCCAGTCCATGGAGAGCCATCCAGTCCATGGAGAGCCATCCAGTCCATTCTGAGCCATCCAGTCCATTCTGAGCCATCCAGCCCATGCTGAGCCATCCAGTCCATTCTGAGCCATCCAGCCCATGCTAAGCCATCCAGCCCATGGTGACCCATCCAGTCCATACTGAGCCATCCAGTCCATTCTAGCCATCCAGTCCATGGTGACCCATCCAGTCCATACTGAGCCATCCAGTCCATGGAGAGCCATCCAGTCCATGGAGAGCCATCCAGTCCATTCTGAGCCATCCAGTCCATTCTGAGCCATCCAGCCCATGCTGAGCCATCCAGTCCATGCAGTTCCAGGCAAAGCTCACAGCCTCCAAAGAGAATCATTCTCCCAGGAGTTTGAGAACTGCACAGGTCTGGTGTTCACCCAGCCTCTGCCAGCACCTAAATCGAAGGGAGAAGTCTACCCATGGGGTTTACTCCGTATTATTAAATAATTTAACTGCCAACATGGTGAGCATTGCCAAGACAGACAAGCATGACTGCAAATTCATTTAACACTGCTATTGATTACTGAAAGAACCACTAGAACAGGGGAGTCTCGAAATGAAAGAAGTGTTTCTCCATCAACTACCTCAAATAATGATTTTTTAATGTTTTTTAAAATGTTATTTGAATCAAATCCCTCTAAGCTTGCTTTTTTTTGAAATTTAATTTCTGCTTCAAAGCCTAAAACAAAGTAATAAAATTTATTAAGCCTCTTCTTCCCCAAGCCACATGAGTGAAAGTGTCTGGCTTGCCCTTTTTCATGGAACTCATGCAAAATTCATATTTTCCATGGCTTTAGCACAAACAATTAAGAGTATCAGTCATTTCTTGCTTGCCTATTGATTTTGTTCACATATCATCTTCAAGAATCTCTGTAAGCTCATGACACACCTGATGAGTAAGAAACAAAATTTTAAAAAATTACTTTATTACTTCAGACTTTTAATCTAATCATTATAAACTTCCTGATTTGAAAGAAAAAAAAATAATCAGGATCTCTGGTTCAACCAGGGAAGAGAAGCCCTTATCCAGGGCCTCCCATCTACATACAATTGCATATAGGTACACAAGTCTATGATGTTTATAAGTGATTTTTTTTTTTGTTCTTAGTACTTGTACCAAATATCTCAGAGGTGGATTACAGCCAAAGAAACCTCTAAAAAATATTGTGTGTAGTGTCCAGAAAAGTCTCCTTGAAGCTTCTAGAGTTGTGATACCTCTGATAAAAATTAAATGGTCTATTTAAAAAATACATATTTTTCTTGAGTCAGAAGTAGCAAAGGGTACTGCTGTTTTAAAGGACTAGTGAAAATCAATTGTGTTTCAGAATTTGTTTTTGTACCACAATCTTGTTCTTTCCAAATACAAATAGTTATCTTTCTTGTGTTCTAAATTGATAAGCATCAGCATCATTAAGATAAAACTGTTTTGTGCCTCTTAACACCTTGTTGTCTAAAACTTGTATATGAATACCATTTCTGTCTAGATAGTTTAGAATCCAGATTTTTCCATTAATTTGTGTATTTTTTACTTTTTTTGGCTTGAATGTTCTGGCTTTTACTCTACTGTACATAGAACCATTTCCTAATGTATTTCTAAAGCTCTTCTTAGTTTGGGGCTGTCTGGGTATGAGAAGCTATCATTGATTTAATCATATCATGATGTTTTATAATTTCAGAAAGTTCGTTTTCACTCTAGCATTCAAAACACAGAGAGTTTTTCTGGGAAGAACGCTTATAACAAGCCCACAAGATACCAGGTAATCACAGCATGAAGGCAAGAGCCAGGGGAGAGGTCTGTCAGTGGACAGCTCTTACCTGCAAGTGTCACATTTGTCTTCTCCCAGTCGCTGCCATCCTGGGATGTGCCAGGCTGGGGCACTGGCAGGGGCTGGGCTGGGGTATTTCAGAGACAGAGGCAGCCTGCCCCCATGGAAAAGTGCATGTTGTTAGCATTTGTCATGCTAATTAATTCCACTCGAGGGTGTTTAACTTAACACACAGATCTCATCCAACCTTTCCTCCTCCCATCTCGGACTGACAGCATTTCATTTCCCACGGCACAGTCATCTCTCCAGTGCTGCACCAACATTTGCATGTGCTTCCCCTGGCTGTGGCTCGTCCTGCCCAGCTACACCTGCAATGTGCTACGGTTCAGAACCCCTGTGGCTGCAGAGGTGGCACAGGGTGCCACAGCTGTCTGTCCAGCAGGAGTGTTGTGTCAGCAATATGTTCTTTCTTGTGCAGATGTGTCCTAGGGCAATATCATAAACAGAATGTGCCCCTCAGGATTTTTGCCTTCTTTTTTAACATAAAGTGAAAAGGAACCTGATGAACAAGTGATGAACAAGTGATACATCTGAAGGGACTGACATTAAAGACAGATGAGGGAAATAATAGTTACATTGGCTAAAATGTGCAATGGCAATTTTATAAGTGGTTTATCTTGTGTTGGTACAGCATCCAGCACAATGAGCTCCCAAGCTGTTCAGCAAACCAGTAAGAAATTTCTACTGGTTTTAAAATTTTTTCTGCCACAGTAGGAGGGGTATCTAAAAATCTAAGTTAGAAATGGGATACATTCACTCTGGCATCTGGAGTTAGTTGGCTTGATTCCATCAAAGGGAAAGGGATGAGAGATTGTGTCCTGGTCAAAGTGACATTTCAGCACTTTTGACACTTTCCCATCCATTTGAGCCCACAAGTGATGTGTCAGCCTCTGCTGGACTGGGTCTCTTCCTATAGCTATTATTTCTCAATGACACCACCTGATGTTTGTGGTAAATTAGACCCTTATTTCCAATATTGAAAAAGCCAAAGGTGACTGTGAAAAATAGATAGAAAAGGATAAGTACCTGTTATTTTGTTTTAATAATGCCAGGTTTGTCTTCAAACTACTTTAGAACATTTTGGTTGCTGCAGGAAGGAATTGCTCAAATAATATAAGGAGAGTGTAATAGTCTTGATTGTCTTAAGATAAAGAAGAAGAAAGAGTGTGAAAATCTGGCTGGCAAGTTGTTCTTCTACAACTGGGGAAACCTTTGAAGAAGTTGCTACTCGGTTCACTGTTTTTTTCAGCAATGTTTATTGAGTGATTTATCTGCAGTCTCTGCAGTCTGTGTACTTAAGACTACATATGGACAGTGCTCTAGAGGGATAACAAAAATATACAGAATTTAAACATGCAATAATTTCAAAAGTATGAGGAAAAAGTCAACACAGCTTCCATGATCTGTGAATAAACCAGTCTAGGAAAAATGATATCTTTATTGAAGAGAATATGGGAACTGGTGTAAAGAGAGGTTATGCACCTTTTTCTTTTTTCCCAGGTAATAAGAGCCTGCGTTCTGACTCCTTGTTTTAGTCTAAATTTCCTCTGACTTCTGCTCTGGAAAAAAATATTTATTTTTGGATCCAGGATTTCCCTACTTTCCCCAAACATTACTTCATTTATGTTTTCTCAGGTGACAACCCTACCTCCCTCTGGATTCTACTACCTTGGCCATCTCCAACACACCGTACGTGCACTGTGCCTCCTCTCTGTTGCCTTAGTGACTCACCTGCTTAGCCAGATGCCTCTGAGATACAAGGACAGTCTTAGTCACCCCATATTCCATGGCTGCATGGCATATACAAATGACTGGATCCTTCTTTGATCTTCACCAGCCTTTTGCACTGCTATAATCCTTATTTGGCTATTCAAAAAAAGAGCAGGTGTATTGTTTTCTTAATCCATATTTCACAGCCTTTGTAGCATTTTCAGTGATGGTCCAAGCAGAGATGTGATTACTCTGTGAAGAAATAAGTCCATGCTGGGAGAGGCCTCTCCTTTAACACTGGACATGTGGTCAGCCAAAGACACTGAGCTCTCCTGTGTTTGCAGAGGATGGACCTAAATCTCGGTCTCTGAGAGAGCAGCTCTTTTTATGTTTATGTGTTTTTATTCCATTTTTTCTTTATAGGTTTTTATTATGAGATTTTTTTCCCCCACTGGGGTGTCTTTTCTGCAGTGAAGACAAGGCCTTCAGCTGTACCCCAGTGTGCAGCCCAAGACTGCCAAAGTTACTTTCCCTCTAGATAAATGGAACTTAGACATTTTTGGAACAATAGCACATTGCAAGCTCATATCCATAACCATCACCCATACATACTCTTTCTTACTAACAATCATTTTCCATTTGTAAGTTTACATGTTTCTACATTTTTACTGTATATGTCTCTTAAAACCCACCATTTCTGTAAGAAACTTTTCTCACTTAAGCCAAGTTCCCTACCTCTGTTCAAACTCTCTTTTTTCTGTCCTTCTCTGAATTTATTTTCTCTTAAAAACCCAATTACAAGGCTAACAGAGTCTTTCTGTGAACCTCAGGTCAGCTGCATTGTGAGTGAGTTTACTAACATCATTAATTAACCACTTATTTCTTCCTGTGAAGTACTGTTAGACAACAACACGCTAAAAGAAGGCTCTGGAACCCATTTCTCAGCTTTCTTTTGGATCATCTTTCTGTCTGTGGGACATACTCTACACTCACATGCATCCCACAAAATACCCCAAAGTGCTTCATAAGTGATCAAATGGCTGTCGATCAACTGCTGTAGTACAATGTTCACAACATAAAATGTAAAATAAATGGGAAATTCTTATAGCAATAGTAATAATAAAAAGTTACCCCTAGTGAAACCAGATGTTTGACTTGCTCATAGTAAGTCTGGAATGTGGCCAGCCCCCACTCAAGGAGTGTTTCTGTTCTCCTTTCAGAAGATAATGAAGCGTCTGATTAAGCGCTATGTGCTGAAGGCTCAGGTTGACCGGGAAAACGACGAGGTCAATGAAGGCAAGTGGAATTTCATAATTCGCACACCTAACGAGCATGTGCTACTACTGCTGCTGGCCTGGCCAGTACGAGGTTGAGCTTAGTTAAGATCCTTTGCAGAGGGAGCTTGCTCGTGCTCACACTCAGGTGAGCAGGGCACCCTTGTGCCCTTGAAATTCCAGGTCTTTATTTTTTCTTAGCAGAACACTCATCTCACAGGATCTTCACCCAGCCCTGCTCAGGCCTGTAGCTCTAATTCTCCTTCCTTTACAACTACCAGGGTATTGCCAACACCCACCCTTACCTAGGTGCCTAAGTAAAGCATTTTCTGACTGCACTGCCCAGGCCAAACTCAAGGACACTCTTTTGAAAGGGATCCAGATTCATATTGCCATAGTGGCATGTGGGATTTGTGTGCAGATGGAAAAGAATCTCTGACACCTCTTACCCTCCTGCAAATACCCTGTGTGGGTGGAGATCAGTTTGTGGAGAGAGAACAAATTTGAGAAAAAGCCATGAACTCTCCACACATCTTTGCTATTGCTGTTGGTACCACTACTGCAAGTACAGGTTATTCCTCATAACTAGAAATGTTAAGTGCATAATGCAGGGAGATCAAATGCAGCTCCACACACATTCCTGACCAAATACACTGAAATTAGTGTTCTCTCAGGTCTTGGAACCATAGGGATTACTGACTTGGGGTTCAGTATGAATAACAAGAACATTTTCCTTTTTCAGGTGAACTTAAAGAAATCAAACAAGATATTTCCAGTCTCCGCTATGAACTCTTAGAGGAAAAGTCCCAAGCCACTGGTGAGCTGGCCAAACTAATACAGCAGCTGAGTGACAAGTTTGGGAAGACCTTAAATAAGGACATTTGATGGTGAATACAGAGAAAGACAACTTGTTTTCTAAACATTGTTCATTCTCAACCAGCATCTTAGGAGGGCAAAAAACACGTGAAAGATGGGTACTGCACACTCAGCTTTTGCTGACAAGCAAGTGTTGTTAGGAGCATTTTGCATTACTCCTGCACTTGGTGAGTGATCAGTTAAATCTTTACTGGTAAAAATCTATGCCCCTTGACATCAGAAATAGATGCACCATAGAGAAGGCACCTGCAGTTAAAGGCAAAAAGCGCCAGATCTTCATTCTTCTGACTCCAGAGAAGACAATGTAACTGTGCTCATTAACACCAACAGAATCTGTACTGGCCAAAAATGGGTGAATTCTGAAGAAAAAATGTGCCAAGCATATTCCCTGCAAAATTTTTTACATTCCTAATCTTGGGTGTGTACTCTCCTTTTATGTTTACATTGGCAACTCTGAAGATAACTTTGATCAGCACTGTGGCTAATGAAGAACTAATAAGAAATCATCCGTTGAAGTGACCAAGGCAGTGAATAACAAGTAGACACTGACAGCATTGGAAAAATGAAATCAAGCTTGGGGGGTAAGTTATCCTTTAACCTGATGAAAGGATTTCCAGCCAAACACTCCTCTTTTCCAGCTGTATTAGCTAGTCTGCTGATGGATATGGTCTCTTTGTATGCACTTAGCCTCTCTTTTATCCTTAGTCGATCCCATCTCCGACAACAGTGTACTGAAATATTCGTAATGATGTGAAACTCACTTCCCAGGAGTACCCAGAGATAAAATACCTTGTGCTAATGTGTTCAGTTCAAAGAACAGCATTAATCCAGAGACAGTGATGCAACTGAGCTCAGCTTTCAGATTCCAGAGGTCAAACTGCAAGCCATAGGGAGAGATCAATCACGAAGAACATTGCCCGGTAGTTTCCAGCCTTGAAATTAATACAAAAGGCTTCAATTGAATATTCTGACCAAAAAAAAAATAAAAGGAAATAAAGGAAAAATAATTGTAGAAATTATTGTCATGTTTTTGGCTCTCACAGAGGATGAGAAATGGATTCAAACTGTTCTAAGGCTGTGGTAATACGAGGATCCCACTTTTACAACAGGAAAGTTGTGAGTCAGTGCAGCACAACTGCAAACCTGGATGGCTTGGGTTTTCATGGCTGGCTACATGATTTCAACTACTTAAAGCACACCTTACTACTTGGGAACCATGGAACTGGACTGTTTGTTTACAAGAGATGTGTATAAAATGAGCATGGCAACTGGGTTTCAGCTGAGACAAACAAGCAGAGCCAGAAGGTGACCTGTGATCAGTTCTTAAGTGCCAGATGAGAATACATATAGCCTACTAGAATAATAGTTATATTTGTACAAAAATAAAAGAAAACAAAATAAAAAGGTGTACTGTACGTAGATCTGTTTAGAGAAAAAAATACTGTATTTTTACCTTTAATAAGACTATCTTGTATACTGTAATATTTTTACCTAAAAATGGAAAAAAAAATAAAATTACCTCATAATATTTTGTTGTACACTGAGTGAAATATTTGCTTGATCTTTTGACTACCTATTACATGGCCATTTTTTTGCTTTTCTGCAATATGTGAACAATGAAAGCTTTATTTAAAGCAATTTTACCATAGGAATTCTGAAGCCTGAAAGAGCCAAAATGCAACACTTAAACTAAAATACATTTTAAATGAATAAAACTAGGGAATTAAAGGCTCCATGACCAGCTATAGTCCACAAAATGACTCCTTATTTATGCTTAATATGAAATTATTGTATCATTTGTAAAATTAGCATCTAAGAAGAGAAATTCAGCTCTGCTGGCTTCAGCAAACATAATGGTGGTACTGATGAGCAGACCAAAGTCAAATGAGTAAGAAAAGCTTTATAGGCTTTAACTGGTAGGACAAGGGAAGGGGCATCTGCCCTGGTCACCCCATCTGGGCAGGTGGGGCTCTGCTCTCCCAAACCCCCCAGCTGCAGCTCTGGGAAATCTGTTCCTGCAAAGTGGTGTTGGGATGAAACACTTCAATGCCAGCATTCAGCAGAGAGTACCCAACATCAGTGGGAGAAATCAGACACTGCAGGTAACAGCATTTACTCATCACTTTGGGCAGTCTCCCACAGGAAATACTGCTGATGTATGTTCACTTTTCCCCATAAGAAGAAGGAATATATTTCATGGCAATACTGCTTGCCTCCTCCTCACCTTCCCAGCCACTATGTAAAACTTTTTTTCCATTTGAAAAGCCAGCCCTGTTGTCATGGCACTGTCTTAAAATTGAATCTGATTACAGCTCTGCACCTGGCTCCTGATCAAAGTATTGCTTCACCCTTCCTATTGAGTGTTTTAGGGATTTAAGGAAAATTGTTCTATGTAGAACTTACAATGACCACCATAATTTAAATTTCTCATGATACTGATTGCAAGTCCCACAAAAAGGTTTAGTGGAAATGCTATGATGCACTTACATTTTGTATATTTAAATGCAGCTCAGCAAAATGCCTGATCTGCAATACAGCAACACCTACAGGAATGTTCTCCTACTGCTAAATATTGCAATCAATGCATGTTGTGGCCAGCACAAATAACACTGAACTGTGAATAACTTTGCTGAGCTGCTGGGTCCCAGGTGGAGGTACAGCTGTGCCCATCAGCTCCTGTCCTTCTGCACAGGTGAAGCAGTGCAGTCCTGTCACAGGTAGCTGGCCTGCTGCTCTCACTGGAATCTGCCAAGAAAGAGCACAATATTCTCTAGGACTTCAAAAGTAGACTAAAACTTGTATTAAAAATACTGTTTAAAAAAATCTGCTTCCTCTCCTTTTGCATTTACATTCTTGAAAGTATCAAAGTACAGAGACTTTATATAAATATTCATGACAAGTTAAATCCCACTACATCAGAGCAGTTTTCTCATCTGGTCCCAGTAACACACCCAAGGAAGTTGCTCACTGTGTGTGAATGGGCTGCCAGCAGAAGCAAAGTTTATTCTCCAAGGTCAGTTTATAAGAAGTTAAAATTAAGAAGCTTCACTGAAAGAGAAAACTGAGAGAACTTAGAGAGTTTGAAGGGGAAAAATCATGGTAGGTGAGTCCCAGGTTGGATCAGACCTGAGACACCTCTGTCCCATTTCCCATCACCCAGGGACCTCCTGGCAGTGCAGAGTCACTTCAACCACCCACACAGCTGAATTTGGTCCAGTCTGCAACACCCCTGACCTTTGGCTTTGTAATGTTGGTTTTAGTATTCCTTGGACAAATTCCTGCTGTGAAGGGACAGAACTTTACCCAAATTATTCTGTCGATACAGAATTATAACTTTTTAAGGGAAATAAGAGAGGTCACATAAAAATGAAACTAATCTGAAGTCATCCACACCAAGGTGAATATTCTCCAAGAGATCACTGTAATTCTGCAAATCTCACAGGCCAACGAAACTAGAACCTAAACAGAAGCCCTATTTAGGAAGGTCAGAACAAAGTCCTTCACTAGCCAGTATTGATTTATTGACTGCCCAAGTCTCTAGACAGTTGTTTCACACCTTGCAAAGGCCAGTCAGCTGCTGCTAACAGAGAGGAAAAAACAGCAGGAAGCATTATAAGGACTTGATGTCTCATGGGGCTGAACTGCCTGGTTTTAACCAGGGACCTCTGCTGCCCAGAGGTGCAAGTCCCAAACAAAGGAGCTGCCCAAGGGCACCTGGCACCATGCCCCTGCTTTCAGCAGCAAGGGATGGGCTGTGCAGCCACAGGGCAGATGTGATGCTTCTTGCACTTCTTTGCTCTCCAGATGGACAATTCTGACTGTAACTTTATGGAGAATGACTAACAAATACTCAGTCCCCAAAAAACATGGTTTAAAAGTAAATATTAAGAAGAATATGAATGGTGTAGTGAATAATGGCTTACAAGATTGCCTGCATCCTGACCAGAGCTCATATTAAATTGTCAGAGCTAAGCTTTATTTTTAATTAATATACATGAGGAAAGCATTTCCAGCAGGCCAAAAGAAATTGCCTTAATTAAAAGATACAAGAAATGAATGATCACTCAGTAAGGACAAGCCAGGACACAGCCCATCTCCACAGAGGCTTGAGCAGCGTGGACAGGGCTCCAAACACATCTCCAGCTGAGAGCAGATCTCTGCTGCACCATGGGTCTGGGCTGCAGCTGGGGAGGCAGGAGACAGGACCTGTCCTGCATCATGGGCAGAACAGCTCTGCTGCCTCCCAGGCCCGAGCAGGAGCCTGACACACAGGGCATTTCCTTCCTCAGCTGGCTCCTGCTGGCTTCCCCTGCTGACCAACAGGCAGGGAAAGGAAAGCTACAGCTTCATAGCCAAGGCAGGCAGGCTGTGCTCAGGGGGGCTTTCAGATGGGCAGGGAAGGGGTTTCCTCTATCCAGACACTGTAAATACTTTCCTTGTGACCTGCAGAACAGCTCTGCCCTTGCTCTGGCCACAAATCTCTCCCCACTCCAGTGCCAGATGCTGCAGGCAGCAGGTCCCAAAACTCCATTTCACCTTGGCTGGGACTGGGCTGTAAACCCTGCAGGCACCACCCCTGCTGCTGGACAGCACCCTGCACAAACTGTAGCCTTAAGGAACTCACATTTTTATTGAGAAAGGGTAGAGATTGCACAGGGAAACGAAACAGCCTTAGCTTCCCATGAAGGGAGGCAGATACAGAGAAATTCAGTCATTTGCCTTAATGACCTGAAAGGAAGGGGCCAAAAATGGGATTGTGGTTTTGAATCTTATTAGAATGAAAATATACTCATTAGCTTTGCCCTCTCAGTCCCTGATCTGCATCTTTGTAGGGCATGCACTCCTCAGGGAGGGATAAAATCTGCCAATACCTGATGCCAGCAGCACAAGAGCAACAGGAAAGAAAAAGAATGATTGCCTCAGTGATCATATATAATTTTGGAAAGTCATTCCCTTCAATCCCTGGGAGGTTTCAGTGGCTCTGTATCAATGATATATCTTCATTATTACTGAATTTAAATAAAGTCAAATAGAGAGGGAGATTATAAGCAAAGGGGCAAAATAACTAAACTGGTTCTGGAATTTGTGATGCCTTTTACAACAGGTAAAAGGGTACTCACTTCAGGTCATTTGAGACAGACATTTAACACAACCTGCAGAGTGACAAAGGGGATTTTGAAGAGCTTAAACACTTAATGAACAGCTAATGATCCTGTTAATATACAAGTAATGTTTACTATAATACAGACTAATATTTAATTCCCTTACTAATGATTAATTATTGTGCTGCAAGGTTTTAATTAGGCTTACACAGCAGGAGCATGGGGGATCTGGTGAGGAGATGAATTTCTGTGTGAAGTCACAGCCCTGACTCCAGGCTCTTCTCCAGCAGCTGCCCCTGTGGTGGGCACAGCTTTGGCACCACAGCACATCCATGAGGTGAGGGAGCAGGAGGGGAAATTTGTTCCCTTTTACATCCAGGTGGGTGGCACTCAGACTCCACAGCAAGTTCTTTTGAGAACCAGCTGGTAGAAACCTGTCCCTGTGCCCTGCCAGCTGAGAGCATCCTGCACTGCTGCCATGCTTCCCCCTTGGAGCAGGGCTCCCAGTCTCATTGTGCTGCTCCAGCATCACTTTGGTGGCAAGGACTCTGGAGCAGGGACTGCAGTAACTCACTCCAAGGTTTTCATTTGGAGATGAAAGCTTCCATGAAATTAAAAAGCTGATTTTATGCAGAAGTGTTCTCTGTACAGTAGTATGCGTTGGGCCAAATCTTCATCGTGATTCCCAAACACAATTAGAAAAGTTTAGGAGCTCATCCTAAAAAGAAGCACTGGTTTTGTCAGTCATTCCTGCAGCCAGCCAGGACAGACAGACAGGGCTTCAGCAGATACTTGGAAGACCACACTCCTCCTCCCAGCTCAGTGTTTGCAGCCAGCCAAGTGAGCCCACAGCTCAGGGACCTTTATTTTTGTCTCAGATGCCAGGCAAGCCTGTAGGTGAGGAGGGGCAGCCTCCAAGCTCACCTAGGAGCAGTACTGCAGCTCCCAGCCTTCAGGCAAAGCCTTCACCAGGTCAAGGTAGACAGGGAATGAATAACAGGGGATGAATAACAGGCACCTCAGCAGAAGCAGCATTCGCTGCAGAGTGAAAAGACACAACTAGAGGGAGACTTTTGTGCTTATTAAAGACTCTGAAGTGCACGTTGTGTTCCTGGCAACACCTGGCTCGGTCCCTGCTGCCATCTAGGCACTGCACAGAGCCACGTTTGTCACTCTGCTCCCGAGTCACCATTTCTGCTGTGACAGGAATCCCTGTGGGAGCACAGCAGGGCTGTGAGGGCAGCACAGGCACAGGAGCTGCAGAGAGCAACGGGGTCTTGGGGTAAAACTGCTACCACCTTCCTCCAGGGCAGGATGGAAACGATGATTTCACAGACTTGAGCCACAAACTTAGAGCAGGTTTTGCTTTCAGAGCAGAACAGGGTGGGAGCAGGTGTCTGCAGGCAGGAGAGGAGTGAGAGTGAGGGAGGAAATTTGCACTCGTGGCAGCTGAGCTGTAGCATGGAGACTGAGGTGTGCACAGCTGCCTGTGCCTCACTGCCCCTTGGGGTGAATTACAGCCCATGCTCTCTGAGCTTTACTGCTGGGTTTCTTTAAATAGTTAGAAAAATATGGGGAAGAGGGGGAGGATGTGAAGGGTGGGGCTCGTGTTCTTTAGGCACCCATCCTAAAGTGAAAATGATGAGGAGGGAAAGGTGAAACTAAAAATATAATTAAAGGAGAGGGAAAAGTGGGTGTCAGCAGGCATGAGAGAAAAGAACAGCCCTTTCTCAACTGGAGTTACAGCCACCAGCACAAACTGCTGCCTGTGACACCTTTGCCAAAGCTGTGCTGGCTCAGAGCTAACCCCTGGGGACAAGCAGAGCACAGATACACCCACAGAGTCTGCCAAAAGCCCCCCCGACCCCAGACACCAGCAATGGCTCAGAGACAGCACCATAATTGTGCCTGGTAATGTCACTTGATGTCATGGCCTGCAGTAAACCCTCAGTCCCTAAGCCCTGAAGCTCCTGGTGCTCTGAGAGGAGAGAAACTGTTGTTTGTTTGTTTGTTTGATCGTTTGATTGTTTTTTTTCAGGAGTTTTTTCCTGGCTTTAAGCTGTAAAAGTTCAAAGCTGCTGTACCTGCAGAGAGCTGCGAGGTGTTTCCCTAAATTTTCTTCATTCTTTAGAATAAGCTGTGGATGTCTCACAGGGGTTCCAGTGGGGATGAGCGTTCATGAGGGGAAAACACAGTGCAGGGCACTGCCAAACAGTGCAGGGCACTGCCAACACAGCCTGCTCTGGATGGGAGAAGGGAGAGGACCTGTGCCTGTCGCTGCTGGTTGTGGTGGGAGCCAGCAGGTTGTGCTCATGAACAAGAAATCCACAGCTCTGCCTCTGGGATGCTCCGCAGCAAAAGCAAAGCTACAGGAAACAAAAAATTCGTCTTTCCAGGGTTTTTCTCCAGTGCATTACAGCAGCCTGCCTACGTGTTTTAACAGCCCATAAAGCCACAAGGATCTGGCACTTATGAAACTCTGGTATTAAAAAAAAGAAATGTTGAACTGATGCTTTCTTATTAGAAAGTCAGTATTTCTTCAGCTGACTTTGATGCACTCGAAGAAGTTTTCTGCTTTTTACTGTCTTACTTTTTTTTTTTCCCCTAAGTGTCTGCTGGCTCCCAGGGGACAACACCTTTCAGTATCTCACTGTCATTTGTACCTGCACAAATTATAGATATAGAGCTCCAGAAGAAAATTCCCTCTTCTGCTGAATTTTTGACATACTGTGGCCAGAACTGCTGCTTCCCCAATGTAGGGATTCTGCTATTTAAACTTATTTAAAAATATTAAGGTTAGGTTCTCTTCCAATCTGTACCTACATAAGACAACACCAAACTGCTTTAAACTGGAAAATAAAAACTGGTTTCTGCTGTCACCTCACATGCAGGATTTCCTTAATCCATTCCTTCCATTTTAGTAGTAAGTCTAATAAAATGTGGACAATTCTCACATCTGAGGTACCAAGGTGTTTGTGACAGCAGAATGACTGACAGTTTTTTCCAAAATGTGATGGGGAACCCTCCAGCATTCATCCTCCTTGGAGCTGGAATTGAGCCTTAAAGCTCTTTCTTGTTCCCCTTTCTAGGCACAAAGCCTGTCCATGATTAAAGACAGCACTTCAGTAATAACCTGGATTCTGTAAGTGCAGTAGTTTATTTCTTGCTAGTCTTCTTGCAGCAGTGAGTCAGAAATCTTTGAGTTATAACAGCTTAAACCAACGACCTTGGTGCTCCCAGAAGCATAAGAGACAGGAGCAAGTGCAGCTCTCCAAAGCCACAATAAACTTATTCCTGGTGTTCAGGTCTCTCTCCAGCACCACCTGAGATGCTCTGTCAGTAGTAGGGGAGTCCTCTGGGGGTGGGGAGAAAGACAGGAGTGATACAGAATTATGGGGATGACACATCCACCACACCTCAACTTAAATTGGGTATTCACAGTAAAGCAGCTGAGCAGGCCCAGATAAAGAAGGTCGACTGTTTCTTGGAAAAAAGAAGCAAGCAGACATAAAATTCAGCTGTAGCTGAATGAGTGAATGCCAGAAAAGTCCAAAGGAGTCGATCAACAGCTCTGTGTGTTGGTGCCACTGCTCCCTGTGCTTCCCACAGCCCTGCCCTGCGGGGCCCTGGAGCCACCCCACGCCACGGGCACCCCCTGTTCGTGACGTGCTCAGCCTGAACCACAGCCTGCATCCCCTTCAGGCAGAGGGCTGTGCCTCAGAAACATATTGTTATCTAAGTCAGTCCTCTCAGCCAACCAATTCCAGCAACTCACTCTGAAAACACCACCCACGTTCTGTAAAAATTCAGATTTGAGATGCAGCCCACAGAGATTAATGAGGGTTTGAATTTATGCCTCAAAGCTTCCAATGGTTTGATTTTTCTGCTATACCATTATAATCTTCCTATATGTGAAGGCTGCTCACATACTTCCAGAAAGGGCTTGATTTCGCAGCTAATAAAAATTGCATTCAGGAAAATTAAATAAATAAAGCAGTTGCTCTTACTCAGGCTGTATTTAACACAAACTCTGGTGATGCAAATTAGCGTGTGGTGGCCAGATTGAGTTTTAGGTGGTATTTTTCTCAGCTGAAGCTCTGCTGTGTGCAGGTGGGCCCCATGAAAGGGACCCAGGGGGGCAGAGGCTCTGCACGGCCCCTCCACCTGTCCTGGCACTGGGGAAGCACATCCCAGCACCCCCAGAACACAATGGGGTGTTCCCTGTGGGGAGCCTTTCACTCAAGGTTTGAGGAATGGCAGAAGCCAACTCCTCAGCCTGGTGACAATGCCAGCAGGCCTGGTGACAGTTCCTCACCACTTAGGCACAAATGCTGCTGGAGCCACCCCTGAAAAGCAATCAGGCACAGCTCCGCAATAACAGGCACTGCAGTACAAGCACGAAACAAGGTGTTAGCTGGGGCACAGCGGCTGGAAAACACCTCTGTGAATTTATAGTTCGCTCTATTATGCTACAGCACGCACAGGCAGCCCCAGCAGAGCACCAGGGTTTTGCTTTTCTGTGTGAGCGTTGCTTTTCAGATTTCATTTTTATCAAGTTTGAATTGGATACTCTGGGGGAAAGAAGGGCCAAGAATCTCAGCACTGGCTGAAAAGCCAAATAACCTTGTTCACACAGACTATCAGAAAATGTCTCTATCCTGTCCACCTCTCCCAGAAAGGAAAGAGAGAACATTTACCTTTTCTTAGCACTGATTATCTCCTCATATATATTTCTGAGTGATCCAGGAACCTATAAAGCTGGAGGAAAGAAAAGACATTTTTCCTCTCTACACATTACATGTGAGACACTCTGAAACAGTTCTCAGGATTGTCCCAGAGACCAAGCCCAGGATAACAGTGGGGGCCACCACTGTCTGACACCTGGGATATTC
The DNA here is from genome assembly GCA_013398075.1 of Notiomystis cincta. NCBI lineage: Eukaryota > Metazoa > Chordata > Aves > Passeriformes > Notiomystidae > Notiomystis > Notiomystis cincta. The sequence continues at coordinate 22,286 of VZRX01023329.1, read as the reverse complement.
CTGCTTCTGCATCCGTTCGAGCCTCATTGTGCACAATCCAGCACAACTGTACACATTTCATGGTTAATGTACTCAAAATAAGCATTACTCAGCCTGATGACTAGGTCTTCCCTTACAGCCATCTGGATGGTTTATTTTAGAAAGTGATTTTCAGAACAGTGCTTTATTCATAATTATTCCGAGGGCTCCATTTGAACAGGGCTGCAGGGATCCAGCTCCTGTGAGATCCTCCTCTCTGCTTTCTCTCACTGGCCTCCAGCTTCACAGTCCCCTCAGTAGTTCCCACAGTTTTTGAAGGAGGAAGATCACATTTATCATTAACCACAACACCCTCTTATCATCAGACTTTGAACTGCAACACCATGCAGGTCCCAGGGATGACTCGCCATAAACTCACCTCCAGCACGTCACCTGGCACTGGGCTGCAGCCCAGACAGAGCTGCACTTTACATAAATGCAAATTAATGTTCAAATTACTCACTCAGGCCTTTGCTGGAATTGCTGCCTTCCAGTGTGTGTCACTTGCTGCACTGGAGCCATGATGGGCAGCAGCAGGCTCAGGATACCTGAACCACGGGTCCCAGAGTCTGATGCCATCTTACCATGCAGAAAGGGAGAGGCACTTTAAATTTAGGAGGGGTTCTTGTGTATCTCTTCCAAGCCCCATAGTGCCTAAATTATTTATTGTGCATTTGTTGCATTATTTATTGAGTCCCTTTTGCCCATACATGCAAGGAACATGAGCCAGTGGCTTTGCCACAGATTTCAAACACCATCCTAGCTCCAACAGTTCCTTCCCATTCTCCTGCAGAGGACAGATTACCATGCTATTTTCAAGGTAAATATGTTTTCCCTTGGGTGCAGAATTCTCCTTGGGTGGAAAGGTCCCAGCCAACCTCTGGAGAGGCAGGATGTTGCCCAGCAGCTGTGGAAGAATGAGCTGAAATTATCACAAAGGTCACAAAAAGAGGTTTTTCTATAAATGATGTTCTGGTCACTGAATAAGGAGCCATCTTGCCCCCTCTGGGTATTCACTGCTGGACTCTCCTGCTGTGCTTTCCTCTTGGAAGAGGCCATCACAACCACAGAGCATTTCCTGGGTTTGAACCACTGAAGCTTTCAGGGATGGCACGAGGCTGTGCCAGGGGAGCTTTAGGCTGGGTATCTTCACCCAGGGGGTGGCTGGGCACTGGGACAGGCTCCTCAGGGCAGTGGACACAGAGCCCAGTGAGCACCTGGGCAGCCCTCCCTGGCACAGGGTGAGATCTCTGGGGTTCTCCTGTGCAGGGCCAGGCGCTGGACTCCTTGTGGGCCCCTCCCAGTTGAGGATATTCTGTGATTCCGTGGCTTTGCTTTCCCACATCAGGACAAAGCTTCTGCCTGCTGTTCCCCCGAGACAAGGCTGCCTTTTCAGAGAACATTTCCATCTGTAATTACTGCACAATGGGACAAAGTGAGGGTGCTTTGATCACATATTCATGATATCTCCCCTGCTTTGAAGTTAACTCTGCAGAGTGACAGCAGCTGTTTTAATCTCCCAGGTGGTGCCAATAAATACAGGAACCGGTAGTTTAACACAACGCTGTCCCTGGTCTCATATTCCTCCAACATCTAATAATAGAACAAAACTGTGAAATGCAGCAATGATCCCACAGCTGCAAACTACCTATTAAACCAAGACAAGACATGTAAAGGATGGCTGTTAGCACCCTCCAAGCCAGTGAATTGTCAAATGCCCTCCCATCTGCAGAAGGGATTGCAGATTTCATTTATTTCTCCAATATATGTCAGTGCAGAAAAACAGGAAGGATATTTTTAAAGGGTACCAAAATCATCACTGTCTGGATGAGGATGGAACCTCTTAAATTGTCAGATTTCACAGCAGAGTCTGCATGACACTTCTGCAGGTCTTTCATAATCCTGCCCTGCCAGAAGGTTATAGGGCTGCTTCTGATTTGATCTCTAAACTAATTGCTAGTTGGGAGAAATAAGCAAGACCATTCATTATATTTCACAAAGAACAAAATAAAACACAAAAATAACAAGATAGAGGATAGATTTGGCTTGCTGGAACAGATGGATATTCCCTCAACTACATTTCAAGGGCAGGAAGATGCACCAGTCTCTTTCCCACTGTGGATTTTTAATAAAAGAAGCAGAAGCAAATAGGGAGGGTTGAAACCATGAGTCTGCAAAGGCAGCTGCAGTCTCAAGAGAGGTAATTTTGCCTACAGTTTGTGCTGTGTGGTCCCCAGGGATGTATTCTTTGTTGGCATTAATTGGCATGGAAAATCAATACAGCCACGTGTATAAGCTGCAGTTGTTGCCTGGTCTTTCTCTGCTTCCCCCCACTCGCAGAGATGTGCTGTACAGTGACAAATTGCTCCTTGGGATGATGTGCTAGCTCCACAGTTCCTCAGAAACTCATTTCTCTAATCCCCTCGGGTGCAGAGGCTCCTGGATCTCTGCCTTTGGCTACACCTGGGATTAATGGCATTCCCCAAGTCTTGCAGATTTGGGATTTTGAGAATATGGTGGGAGAAAATTTGAATTTGTCAGGCCCTGGGAGTCTAGAGTGTTTTTTGTCAAATCTTCCCTGTTAGATTATCCCCATTTACACATTATTTTATCCAGACTTTGCATTTCAAATAGCGATTCTTTAGGGGTCCCTTGAATCCATTTTTTGTTAAATATGAAGAAACACTCTCAAGCTTTTTTTGCTGCTCTTTCACTTGAGACTCCATCATTTTGGCTGCACTCTCTTGTATGTTCTTCTCTTATTTAAACCTGAATAGTTTACTCTTTATTTCTACTCAGCTTCTCAGTGTTTTATTACTGGGTTTTGCATTTCTCTGGTGCTTGTGTGACATCCCAGAGAGGACAGGATGGGCGCCACGCAGCCCCAACAGAGCTGTCCCCTCATGCTGAACCTCTGGGACTGAGTACCATTCCTTGCTCTTTACTGGAGAACTATTAAGAGCTGAAATAACAATAAATAAATCAATAAATCCAAATTGAGACCGTACTGTATGTGGTTAAGGGGCAGTTAAGCTGGCTGCTGGTTTTCCCTCTCAGGGGCTTTATCTCCAGAGCAGTGTCAGAGATTTGCTTGGCAGCAGCCCGACGGAGAGGAACCAGATAAATGATATAAACAGGAGAACAATAAAATAATTACATGGACTGCACTTACACAGGAATGAGAGCAGTAGCAGGAGTGTAGCCAGCACGGTGCAACTGCACAAGAAAGAGTTTATGTGTCCTGAGGAAAGGACTTTCCATTGAAACCCTTCTGTTTTCCCAAATTACCATCTGGTCTAGCAAAAGGCTCTGCTTTTCCCAAAGGGTTTGGTGTCAGTTGTAGATGACATTTGATGCCAGGTTGGGTGTTAGTGCTCAACCCTCTCTGAGGGAAGAGGAGCCCCTGTTGGTGCCCCCACAGACCAGAGGAGGAACATGTAAGGCTGAGAGAACTGGGAGTCCATGGAGAGTGTGCAGAGGAAAGGCTCTGGGGTGGCTTTTTGTGGCCTTTGAGTATCTGAAGGGGCTGCAAGAAATGTGGAGAGAGGCTGTTTACAAGGGCTTGTAGTGCCAGGACAAGGGGGAATGGCAGCAAACGGGAGGAGAGCAGGTTTAGATTGGATATTGGGAAGAAATTCTTCCCTGTGAGGGTGGTGAGGCCCTGGCACAGGTTGCCCAGAGAAGCTGTGGCTGCCCCATCCCTGGAAGTGTCCAAGGCCAGGCTGGATGGGGCTTGGAGCAGCCTGGGGTAGTGGAAGAGGTCCCTGCCCATGGCAGGAGGATTGGAAGGAGATGTCTTCGAGGTCCCTTCCAACAACCCAAACCACTCTGATCCTGTGTCCAGGCCTGACTCTTTGACTGCAAAACAAGGACAAAATTAATCCAACTTTGTGATGCTTTTCAAAAAGAAATTGCTCATATCTCTGAGGATTTAAATTATTCTGTCAGACATTGCTGCTGGCATGAACTGTTGGCATGGAGACTGATACGAAATTTAACACAACATAAATAAAATATTAATGACATAGGAGAAACCAGTAGTGATTTAAAGAGATACTGAGCTGCCAACCAAGCTGTGGTTTGGAGTTCATCATATGAACAACAGGGAAAACAGTGATTAAAGCTATAAAGGACAGTGAGGAGCAGCCTCATCCTTCCAAAGTCTTCTGACCATCAAAAGCACTCAGAGAGATCTGATTTGACAGAGGGATGAAATGAAGAACTTCCTAAATTTTTTTTTTCTTTTTCCCCAACAGAAATTAATGGAAGGCCTCTGCATCAGGAGCAACAAGGCCAGGCCTGCAGGCTCTGGGACATGGCTGAGAGTGCACCAGGTACATCACAGCACTCACTGAGGGCAGGAAACTCTTGCCTCAGTCTTGGGTTGCCTTTGCAAGAAGACAAACACCCACAGGAGAGGAGAAAGGAGTGGGTGCCCAGGAAGCATTGCTGATCATATTAGCATGGGTGTAGTCTGAGAGATTAAGGCTAAAATCCCTGTTTCAATAATAAAATTGTTCCAATAGGTACAGCTGATTCAGACACCAACCCAGATGTGCAAAGGTTGAGTTATAGCATTTACTGAAGGCAGCATGAAAAATGTTCTCCAATACCTTGAGCAATCACCTTTCCCAGAGCAATTGTGGGGTTTAATCCTGCATTACCAGTTTGAGAACTCTTTTTCTTCTGCAAAACTATTTCACTGAAAAATTCCCAACAATCCCTAATTCTGAATACTCACACTAAGTTATATTTGTAGTCACACACTTCCAAAACATGCAAAGATAATGAGCACTGAGTACAACCTAGAGCATGATGGAAAACACTAAATGAAATCAGATACTTATATGAGCTTTTCTCAGAATCAGGTAATTCAAAAGCTGTTGGTAAACTGTCAGAGAGAGTCAGCAGAGAGGCAGAATGATCAGAACAGGTCCTGAGCTGGTGCAACCAACACAGAGCTCAGAGCCAAACCAACTTTACTGAAATAGTTAGCCTCGGTGGACATGGAGGCAGAATTTCATCCCAAAACAGCATATTTATTATTTATTAATGTCTAAATGAATGGGCAGTAAGTCCTCTCTGCTCACATCTCTTTTCTCTTTGCAAGGCTCTGTTATCTACATCCCTCAGTCCAGATCCTCTTACTGGTTGTATGTAAACAATATTAAAAAAGAAATAAATTTTCTGAAGCCTGATAATTTTCCTTTTACATAAATCATAAAAATTTCTCTTGTGTGTGTTGGAAGAGAAAGGCTGAGTGGTTTGGGAGTCACGTAAGTATATCTGGGCTAAATATCTGAGAGAGAGCTGGAGATGAAAAACTCCCAGATATCATGTATTAGTCATAATTTAAAAGCCCTGTCTCCAGGAGATAAAATTGTCCCAAGTAACTACTATAAATGCTGACTTTCTAATACAGAACTTACTGCACTTCTTATTGAATGCTCTGTGCATAACAGAGCATCATCACGAAGAGCCACAGGAGGAGGACATTGTTGGGTGACAATGGGGACCAGAGCTTAATCACAGGGGACTTGTGCTCTATCATTAACTTACTATTCAAAATGAACCAGAGAAAACAAGAGACACACATCCTCCAGAGCCACAGGACAGCAAATTCAAGGGCCCTTTTCTCTTTGCAGGTGCAGATCAATCAACTGGGCATTTGTGCATGTGCAAAAATTGCCACAATGCCCCTTGCACAAACGGGTGTAATTGTGTCTGAAATATTTTCAGCATAATCTCATTGTAGGGAGCTCACACAGGCACAGGATCAGTGGGAATAGTGCACTGAGATGATACACACAGCACAAAATCAGTTCACATCCCCATCAATTATTCAGTGAACGAGAGCTGATGTTCATGGCTGTGTCAGTTTATTGCACACTCTCTAGAAAGCTGCATGAGGTGCTTATTGACTCATGGGGATGTGGGGAAATGCAGGAGAATGGTGTGGAAGTGCTCATTAAAGTGTTTAGCACACGCACCTATTGTGCCTGTTTTCCTTCCATTGTCTCTGGGGCAGGCCAGGAGGTTGGGCCCTCTCCCAGAGAGGATGTCTGAAGTCAACATCAAAAATATTTTCCTGGGAAGTGGATGCTGATTTATAAACAAAGTACTCTCGGGCAGAGGCCAAGTGTCCACACAGCCTGGTTAATGTCTGCACCTTCCATGTCCCTCTGGATCCATCCCAGAGAGGATAAACCTCCAGTCTTACCTGCTGGGAGGGGCATCTGCAAAGGGCTGTGCACCAGTGGTGCTGAATGCCTGCTCCTCTGTACCTTCTCCACAGAACTCCCCTCCATGGGCTCTGTATTCTAGACTGGAACTGTCTTTATTCAGCAGTAAAGACCACCCTGCAATTCTCACATCATTGCAGGAGACAAAGACAATGAAAACCAGGATGCCTTATTCAGAGAACCAGTCACTTAAAAAATAATGGTTTCTTTCTCTTGATGCCCATGACCTCTATAGCCTGACACTGCTTCTAAAAAAGGGTCCTGGTCTTCTGGTGTCCTGCATTCTCCTCTTTTCTACATCCCTACCATCTCCCTTCTGCCCATGCCCTTTGCCTGCCCACACTTTGGAGCAGTTCCTTGCACTGAGAGCTCTTAACTACCCACCCACTGTTGGGGTCTGAGATGTTATTCCCACTCAGATCAGTCCAGTGTTATGCGATCATGTTGCATTACATTTTCATTACTGTAACTTCGGTTGTTACTTTAGTCCCAGCAAGTGCTAAAAAAATCATTTTTGAAAGTACTTGCAATTAGGTAAATAATTATAAACACATTTATAGTAATTCACCCAGGAAGCCGAGCATTAGGCTGCTCAGGAAAAGCTCATTTCCAGGCAAATAGGTTTCAGCATTAGTTCCTTCCCACCGCGGAAGGTGAGGGTGATTAGAGATGGATACCTGGGAGGAATGAGCCCAGCTGTGCTCCCAGCCTGAGCCCTGTCTTCCAGCCTCAGTGAAGATTGTGGACAGCCAGCAGAGAGGGCAGCACCTCCACTGCTGACCTCGGGAAGTTGTACTGCCCCGGGGTGTGTTTCTCTGGAGTCTCACAGGAGTGTGTTTTCCTGGCTGCCATCCGCTGTACAGGACAGAGCATCAGCAGCATCCACCAGAGGGATGTTGATAAAAGTCATGTACATGGCAGCAGTAAGGCACAGGAGTAGCACTGGAAGAGAAAACCAGCAAATATTCAGTTTTAAACAGCAACGAGGCCAGAGTACATGAGAGGTGCAATGAGCAGTCTCAGCAGCATTTCCTATTTTTCTTATTTTTTTAACATCATGCAAAACCAAGATCGTTCAGCAACCCTACCAGGAAGTATTCCCTAAGCTGCCCGTGGAGCAAACCTCAGAGACCCAGGAAACCCACAGGAGTGAGCTGCCACCTACTTCCCAAGCAGCAGAGGTGCTGCTCTCTTCAGGCATTCACCATTGTGCTGCTTCTAAAAGATTACTAAAGCACTTAAAAGCATTCGTGTTGTGCCAGATTTCTCCAGAGGAGACTTGCCTGGAGGAATTTAAGAATTTGTATGCATGCCCTCCTTCCACCCCAACCCTAGGGCTGTTTGCTGTTACCTGGAGATGCTGCCTGCACACCTTCCCCCCTCCCACCCCTCCGTCCTAGCTCAGCTCACAGGCTTTGGTCACTGATTGTACCAATGAAGGTTAGCAAAATAAACCAGCTGATTTTGTGCAGAAACAGTAGCCTTTATGTAATTTTTGTCAGCTTTGGCTGTGACAGTGGTTACTATCAGCTGAGGAGTTGAGAGTATGAAGTGGAGATGTTTTCTGCAGCTGCTTCAGCAAGATCACAGCCGACCTCCTGGTGCCACTTAAATGCTTCTCTCATTGAACATTCAAAAGCTCAGGGGCTCAGGCACATTCTTTGCCCCTCATTTCATCACAGCTGACCCAATAACACACAAAGGGAGCTGATTTGCCTTTGGAATGCCAGATTTTGCAACCATGGCAATACGTAAATGTGTTTCCCTTCCCCCTTCTCAGGGAAACTAGCTGAAGTACAAAAGCCCAGGAAGAAGAGAAAAGTTTGCCTGCTCAGTGAATCTGGAGTGAACAGGCAGTGTCAGCCAGGAGGGGCGAGCCAAGGGTGTCCAAAGTGCCTGATCCAAATCCTAGGCAAGGGACTGGCAGCTCATGAGGTTCGTACATACTTAGCTGAATTTGCTGTAAGCTTGGCCCAGCTTTCAAGGTTTGCTGTAAGCTACCAAACAACCCTGCCTGATTAGTTTTAGTCATTCCAGCACAACTTTCTGAGTCAGAAGAATTTAGTGTTTCTATGGCAGAAAATGATAAGTTCCACTTGGACAAAGCTTGTATGAAAGGCAGTCAGAGCCTGAGAGGAACCTCAATGTCATTTTCACCTTGTGCATCCTCTGAACTTCAGGGGTTTGTTTTCTTCAATGAGAAAATACTAATACTTCAATAGATGCTTTAGCACAGCAGAAGAACATATTCACACCTTCAGTGAAACGTGCTTATGTAGCCTGTGGCTCACGTTGGATGCTCTTCTCGCTGGTGGTTCCTGCCCTCATCTTGTCACACGCCATTCCTCTGGGTGATTGCAGCCTCTTTTCCAGAGGAAATGAAAAAGTCTCTTCGAGACCTGCAACAAAATCCCTGCAGCTAAACAGGAAAAAACTTCCACGGCTGCTTTGTGGCTGCTCTCCAGCCTTTACTTTAGCAGGGCTGGTTGGACGGTGAACTAGAGCTGCTCCTGCTGAAGCTGCTGCTGCCTTGCAGCCTCCCACCCTCCCACATGCAGCCTCTCCGTAGTGTTTTTATTTTCCTGCTGCGGGTGCAGGCGGCAGACGTGGGGACAGCGGGAAGGCAGAGCAGATGCTGGGCTTCACCCGCAGCTCACCGAGCCAAGGAGCCGCTCGGCTTCAGTCCCACCTCAGCCCGCCCGTGCTGAGCCCGGCACTGGCGACGGGGGAAGGTAAAGCTCTTCTCGTGCTGCTTTAGGCACCGCGGCCGAAAGCATTCCCGTGTCCCCGAACCTCCCGGGAAGAGCTGCAGGAGCACACTGGCAGCATCCTGCTGTTCTGAGCGAGAGCTGCCCCACGAGTGCTTTCCCCTGGTACCTCAGCCCTTTGCTGTCCAGAGTCCGTCTGTCTGTCCTGGCTGGGAGGAGCAGGGCACACAGCCACATTCACCTCTGCTCCTCTGCCATCGGGCACATCCCTGGCTGACAAAGCCTGTTTTACAGGGGGGTTTACAGGAGGTTTTATAGGAAGTTTGGAAAGGATGCCCAGCTCGTGCACAGGTGAATATAGAATTCATGCTCTCCCATCACTCCCACAGTAACCTGTGCCAGCCCCTTCCTCACCACGTAGACTTCTGTCGTGGTTTGACTCTGGCCCAGTGCCAGGCACCCACGAGAGTGTCACCCTCCCCTGCCACAGCTGGGCAGAGGAGGGAAAAACAAAAAATTAACGAATTTTTCATGAGTGGGATAAGGACTGGGAGAAACACTTCAAGAGCCAAACAGGCTCAGCTTAAGTTGCAGAGTGAATTTATTACTGACACAATCAGAGGAGGATAATGAGAAGTAAAACAAGCCCTTAAAACACCTTTGCCCGCCAGCCCCTCCCTCCTTCCCACCGACAGCTCAGGGGACAGGGCAGGGGGGTTTGGTCAGTTCATCACTGAGATTTTCTTCTGCTGCTCAGAGAGAGGAGTCCTCCCCTGTGAGGCCGTGGGGTCCCTCCCACGGGAGACAGTTCTGTGGGAACTTCTCCAGCGTGGGGCCACACTCAGGAGCTGCAGCCAAACCTCACCTGCAGCTCCGTGAGCTCCCCAGGGGCACAGAGTCCTCCCAAAACTGCTGAAATGTGAGCTCCCCCAGGGGCACAGAGCCCTCCCAAAACTGCTGAAATGTGAGCTCCCCCAGGGGCACAGAGCCCTCCCAAAACTGCTGAAATGTGAGCTCCCCCAGGGGCACAGAGCCCTCCCAAAACTGCTGAAATGTGAGCTCCCCCAGGGGCACAGAGCCCTCCCAAAACTGCTGAAATGTGAGCTCCCCCAGGGGCACAGAGCCCTCCCAAAACTGCTGAAATGTGAGCTCCCCCAGGGGCACAGAGCCCTCCCAAAACTGCTGAAATGTGAGCTCCCCCAGGGGCACAGAGCCCTCCCAAAACTGCTGAAATGTGAGCTCCCCCAGGGGCACAGAGCCCTCCCAAANCACAGCTGCTCCACCAAGGTCTCACCACAGCTTACAGAAGAATCTCAGCTCTGGCCCCTGGAGCACCTCCTGCCCCTCCTTCTCCACTGACCTTGGTGTCTCCATGTCGTTTCCCTCACATGTTCTCACCTCCTCCTCTTCTCTGACTAAAAGCAAAACCCTATGACTTTGTTTAGATTTTCTTCTCAAATCTGCCATCACTGAGGTGTTACCAACCTCTCCCACTGGCCAGCAGCATGTCCATCTCCATGTCCATCTCCATGTCCATCCCCATGTCCATCCCCATGTCCATCCCCATGTCCATCTCCAGAGCCATCAGCCATTGGCTCCCCTGGACATCGTGGAAGCTTCCAGCAGCTTCTCCCAGGAGCATCTTTGTGGCCCCCCTGCTAGCTGAAACCAGGCCAGGGCAAACCAACACAACCCCAAACTTCCCAAACACACAAACTCAATTTAATAATGAGCTGTTTAAATGCACTACCACACTCTCACATGCAGAAGTGACTGTTGCTAATAGAAACAGATGTTCCATTGCTGTAGAGGCAGTTTACTCAGTAATTGATGCCAACAGGGGCCTCATCCTGCACGGTGCTGTTGCTCAATGGGGAGCAGAGAACCACCTAGGAGGGGCTGAGCATCTTTCCATAAACACCTTCTTGAAAACAGGTGGTGTCTGTAGCTTTTTGGAAATCAGATTTTGATTTCCCTGTAGTGTAATATTCACAGGAGGAAGGAAAACATTCTCCCATCAACAGGACAGCTGAGCAAATGCTCTGAAAGTAGTCACTGTTTAGAGCACCTAAGCAGTGCCACACCTCTGATCTCCCATTCCATGTTGTGGAGACTCTTTTCTACTGTTGCCCATTAGCTTCAACACCAAAGACTAGAAACCCCATGGGAGTTAAATACTATTAAGGGATTTATCTAAGAATTTGTCAAATGGCATGTGAGCCACACAGCTCAGGCTGTGTCTGTGTCTACACTCACCTGGGAATCTCAAGGCATCCCTGAGGGCTTTTCTGCAGCAGTGGAAAATGATGGAAGCTTGCTCAGTTGTGACATGGATGTGTGCACGACAGGCATGAAGGTCCCAGGGGGTTCAGGAATGAGAATGAGCAGGTGGAAGTTGGAAGGCATGAAATATCCTGCCATTTTGGGGTTGTGGGTCCTTAAAATCTGCACCTGGCTACAGAATCTCCAATTTTCCAGCCGCCTGAGCATCCCAAGCCCTGCACTCTCTCAGGACACCTCGTGCCCAGCCCCAGGCAGGGGGCAGCTGTCCAGGCTGCAGCCTGTGCCACCAAGTCATGCAAAGCACGATCCCAGGCCCTTCCTATTAGCTAGAACATCCCCCTCTGGCTTGCCTCAACTGTCCAGAGGTGGCCAAGGCTGACCCTGGATTTCCCATTTTGGTCCCAGCCAGCAGCAGGCACAAAGTTTGCCGGAGCCTGAGACACCTTCAGAAAAACACACAAGACGTGGAGCCCTTGATGAGGAGATGTTGCTCTCACTGCTCACCAGTACTACACCTGCTCCTTTCCCTCCCATCCTGGTCTAAGGGACACACACCCAGGTAGGCTCTTAATGACTGTTCTCAATTCCTATTTCATTTTGAAGGCTGCTATTCCAACTTACAAGTACTTTGATGGTGAAAAGCCCTCATAATTTTCCTCAGATCAATTAAAAAAAAACTTTTCTCCACCTACAGATCTTGCACTCTCTGCATGGGGTCTACTCTTGATTATTGGTCAGTGTAAAATCCAAAATTACAATATCAGCATTTAATCTGGTTTCAGTGGTAGATTCTCCTCTGATTTCTATAGGTATAGCATCAAGCATTAAGAAAAAATAGGGATTTTAGGGAGATGCCTTTTTTTTTTTTGTCTACAGAGATGCTATGAAGCTCTATTACATTTTCCTCCTTCTGCTCTCAGACTGCCTCATACCTCCCATGAAAGAGCAGCTCTTTATTCTACTGAACTAAACAGAGAGATGAAACTGGCTAGGTGCAGGCTTGCCTCTCCTGTAGCTACAGGAGAGGACACAGGGTCCCTGCAGGACAAGCAGCCACCACAAAATCTCATCTGCTCAGTGAAGCAAGCCTCTGAGGAAAGAGGGTTTGGGCTTGGAGCACTGCCCTGACACCCCCTGCACACAGGGATGCTTTAGGGACATGTTTTGTGGAAGTGCCAGGGATTACTCCAGACATGCTTGGTACTGCTGCCAGATAACTACAGCAGGACGAGAGCAGCACATGCTGCTGGCCCTGGGCTCTGTGTGTATGCTCAGGATGAGATGATGTTGGCCAGGCAGGAGTCTCCAAGCCTTTCCTGCCTCTGGCTACCTCCTGTGTGGGCTGGCAAGAGACCCAGGACAAGATCTGCCCTGTGCAGTCCCTCTGGGTGAGGGGAGGGCAGGCACAGGGGGCCTGAGCACAGCCAGAGCTGGAGGAGACCTGCAGGGTCCTCTCATCCATCTCAGGGACCACTGACCACACCAGCATCATGCCTGGCAAATGCTCCCCCCTAGCCTGTCCCTAGAGAGCCCAGGGGCAATGTCCCAGACCCACCTCCCAGCTCCACATCTGTGCTGTCACCCCCAGCAGTCACTCAGCCGTCTTTTGCCACCCTCCCTCCCAATCAATCACATTTTGTCTCTCTTCTTTGGTTTTGTTCTGCTTCTTTTTCTGTTCCCTCCCTGCCTGTTCTTTCTCTAATTTCTGACATTGATTTCAACACCTTTTGTTCCTCCTCATCCTTGTCTTCCTTTCCCAGATCCTCTTCGTGCCTGTCTCAAGCACAGCCCAGGCTCTGCAAAGTAATCAGCTCTGAAAACCTTTCCAAACTGTATTTTTCTTCTTGGAAAGAATCTCAAAACTAAATAATAGATGTTTGTTTTAATTAATGATAGATCACAGCCTAGTATTAAAATCACCTTCTGCTGACAGAGTGCACTTAACTGGCTCTTGATTTGCTCAGTCAGTGGGGCTGCTGGATTCTTTCATTAATTCCAGCCAAGAAAAGTGTCCCACAGCAGACTTGGCTCTGCACACAAACAGCACTGTAATTACAGAGCACATCTGTAGTTAAGGTTAAGGCAGTCTGCTTCTGCAACCTGTGATTTTCCAGGCTTCTCACCAGGCAGTGATGGGACCTGCTGAACCAAAACTTCTGCACTTTGCTCCTCGGTGAGTGTCTCATTGCAGCAGTGCTCCAAAGAGGCAGGGATGCACTTTTAAGCCATATAAACTGATAATTGAGGACTCTTCCCACCTTTCACATCACTCTTCCCATTAAATAACTGCAGTGCATCAGGGAGCTCAAGCCCTCAGTCCTGTGAGTCGTGTGCAGTCACATCCCTGGGACTGAAAGACGCCCTTCCCTGATGACTGGGCAGACAGAATGTCTGTGTCAGGGTCTGTCTCACACTTCTTCCATGGACAAAAATCAATTATGACACAACTGAATTTTCTTGGACTCTCTAGGGCAGGACAACTCACTTCTTTAACCTTTGCCAGCATCTTCTCTTAGTACCTTCACAGAATTGTAGAGTCATGGAGAGGTTTGGGTTAGAAAGAACCTGAAGATCATCTTGTTCTAACCCCTCTGCCCTGGGCAGGGACACCTCCCACTATCCCAGGCTGGTCCAAGCCCTGTCCAACCTGGCCTTGAACACTTCCAGGAATGGGGCAGCCACAGCTTCTCTGGGCAGCCTGTGCCAGGGCCTCACCACCCTCACAGGGAAGAATTTCTTCCTAATACCAAATCTAAACTTATTCCCTTTCTGTTTGAAGCCATTCCCCCTTGTCCTGTCACTGCACACCCTTAGAAATTCCTTGGTTTCCCTACAGAGGTTTTTTGATTGTTTGGAAGGATATTTTTTGAGTAATATTTTATACTGAGAACTGAGTCAATGGCTGTAAATACCAGCACACTGCTTCCCCCTCTGCCTGGATAAACACACCAGTGTAAGTTCCCAGTGGTGGGTGGGGATCTGAAGTGCCTCACTTTTGCCATCCCCATGTCACAGTCCCACTGGTGACCTTTGCCATGCCCTGTGCATCTCCACATCCTCTGAGCAGTGGGAGACTTCTGGGGAGGTGCTGAGCCACTGTTGCTGCCAGTGCCTGGTGCTCCTCAGGAAATCTCCATCCAGCCCTTCGTGCTTGTCCCTGAGGCGATGGGGAAGCAGGATTCACCGGCTGACTCTGATCCCAGAGGAGACGCAGCCCCGAGCTGGGAAAAGCAGACGGGCTTGTGTCCCTGCAAGGCACCGTGTGCTGCAGCTGCCCGGATCCCCGAGGGGAGGTGACCCCCGGAGAAGGATCTCCGAGCCTGGCAGAGCCCGGACCTGGGGAGTGCTGTGTGAGCGCTGGAAACGGGGCAAACCCGCGGGCAGGGCGGGCTGGGCTGTTCCTTGCAGCCACGGCTGGCATGAGGCAGGACACGAGGGAGAGGCTGTCACTGAACCTGCCCGTGCTACCCCAGTGCCATCCTGGCTGGAACAGCTCCAGTGCCCCTCGGAACAGTTTTCCAGACAGCGTTTGCAATACTCCTCTTGGTAAAACAGGCGATGCTGCTTTTGGCAGGACTGCTGCAAGCTCACAGCAGAGAAGTTTCCAACCTGTCTGCTAAAGTGTTGAACACAGACTTAAACAAATACCTCCCCCACCTCCAAGTTTGTTTAAATTACACAGTTGTTACATCCCGATTTTATGTTAATGTTTCTCCTTTTTTTAAGATAAGAGGCCTGAATCTGAGACATCAGTCAGCCTTCTGCTAGCTGACACATCCTTAATGAGGCTAAAGAAGCAGAAAAAGGGTCTTTAGTAGAAAAATTCTTTTAAAATATAAGCAGATTTTTCCCAATGAGCTGCTCTCAAAATCAAGTGCCAAATTTCTATTAAAAATTAAACCTTTAAACCAAACATCAGTCAGGTCCCAGGCACTTGCTGGGGAAACCATCACTCTCAAGCATCAACAGAGAAAGGTTTGCAGCTGCTCTGCCACACGCCCTCAGGGAAGGAGGAGGATTTCCAAGGCTGTGTTTGCAGCTTGCTTTTCCCCCAGCCAGGCACCAGGTAACATTTGGGAGCCAGCAACTGTCAAGCTGAAAC
Source organism: Notiomystis cincta (assembly GCA_013398075.1). Classification (NCBI taxonomy): domain Eukaryota; kingdom Metazoa; phylum Chordata; class Aves; order Passeriformes; family Notiomystidae; genus Notiomystis; species Notiomystis cincta. Next base: position 6,933 of record VZRX01023329.1, on the reverse strand, counting down.
CTGTGCTGCTGACAAGCTGCCTGGAAAAGGCCATTCCTTATTTCTGAAGCCATACCAGCAGCAGCAGCCAGAGGAGACAGGTGACAGACTGCTGGGAAGCAGCTGTGCCACAGGGTCTGTCAGCAACAGCCCCAGTTTTCCATTTGCCCTGTGCCCCAGTGAAGAGAATCAGAAAGAATCGGGGAGTCAGGATGGGAAATCATCTGTCCATGTTTCTCCTGTTCCACATCAAACCAGAACTGTATTCGAGGCTCTCAAGGAAAAGGTTCAGACAGGGATCACAGCCTGAAGCCACCGAGCTTCCACCCTGCCCTGGAAACGGGGACACACCCCCAGGGCTGTGCCTTCCCCTCCCCACTGGTGTCTCTGATGTCTGATTTCAGTCCCTTCTGGTCCATGGCTTGGCAGGAAGAAAGCACCTCCTCATTTCTTGTGAGCCAGAGGAAATCCTCCTCGAAGCAAATGCTGTGATGAGACATTCCTGAAGATGGCACAGTGTCCCAGGGGTAGTGCCAGGGGTCACCTTGCAGCAGGTACAGCTGTGAAGGCTGTCCAGGGCTCTGGTGGACCTGTGCAGATCTTAGCTGGACCAAGCATCACCCCATGAATTATCTTTCTCCTGATAAACACATCTATATACATACACATACATATATGTGTATATATAAATACATAGACACATAGATTCATACATTATAAAAAAACCCAGTGATATTGTATAAAATAACTGATAGCACTGGACATGAGGATGGGTTACTGAATAACTGGAATAATCAAAGAAGGTAACTTTTTTTTCTCCTACAGGAGAAGGGTATTTAACAAAATTACAATTTAAACATTCTTTATAGGGTAACCTTGTCCCCAAAACCCCTTGCAGTGGAAATAAATTAGAGCTCATCCATCAAGAGCAAATGCTGCTGTTCCAGTCTGCTCTGGTGCCATTTCAAACCAGGCCAGGCAATTTCCCAGGATTTCCCCAAGCACCTGGAGCTGATCTGATCTGACCTGGGCTGCCTCTGGCCATGCTCAGCTGTGTGGTTCATCTCCCTTTCTGCACGAGCGCTCCAGATGAAGTCAGCACCACATTAAGGAAATCTGGAGCTGCCTGAATCAGATAATCAAAATCACATCCCCAGGGCTTGCCTCCACTGAGAAACCAATGTGGAACAGCCAGAAAGAGAATTGCCAGGATGTGAATTATCAGTGCCACAAACATTTGCCTCAAGTCCTCCTTCTCCCCCTGAAAATTAATATCTCCCAGGTCAGCCTAACCCAGTTCCCACAGTGAACTGGGCTCAGCGACCCCAAGGTGATTTCTGAGTGGAGGGAAGGTGTGGTGATGGAAATTAGAATAAAAAGCTGCAATGTGGCAATATCAGCCCTGCTGCTCCTGCAAGCATTGCAGATGGGTCTTTGGACATCTTTCCCTTTGGGACAGGAGAGTCATCTTCCTTCATGTCCTACCCTTTCTTATTTTAAGTAAGGAATCGTGTTTTACTTTTCCCTCTTTCTCTCTTATGAAGCTGGAAACACAGATCAAGTTTTTTGAGTCCTTCAAAGTTCCAGACTTCTGCAATAGCAGCAGGAAATAACCTCTGCTGCTGTGAAATGTTATTTTATCATCACTAAGTGTCATTTGTCATAGAAGAATGACACTTCTGATTTCTTAAAATTATCCCCATATGAGAGACCTTGGTTTTCCCCTAATTAGCAAATTCCTTTCTGATATTCAGAAATAAAGGACATATTACACTTTGAAATTTCAGGATTAACTGCAGGTCACATCCAGCATGGCTGTGAACCTCCTGAACCATGGAAGAGGTGAGAAGACCATGCAGTATTGGATCATTTTTGTCAGAGAAAGATGATTTTATAGACTTTTATAATGGAACACAAGACCTTGGAAATTATTTCTGTGTGAGAAAATGACAGGGAGGAGCAAAGCAGCAAACCAAAGTGCCCCAGAGCTGATGGCTCGTCCCCAGAGCAGCCTGCACAATGTCCTTCAGCTGACAGCAGTTTCATTAGCAGCCAGGCACGCTGCCTTTGCTCCAAGGTGCCTGAAACACACCAGGCTGACAGCCCTTCTCTTGCCTTATTGGGCCTGTTAGCTAGAGGAGCAGGGAATCAATTAGCAGACAGGCTAATTAAGTTGTATGCAACAGCGTGGACAAAGATCCCGAAGTGACTCTCAGCCCGCTGCAGTGCTGGACCAGCAGCCATCACCCTGAGGCTGCAGGAGCTTCGAGGGAGAAGTCAGAGACAAACAAGGACAAATCAGGGCAAATTGTGTGAGATGCTCCTCCATGGTGCAGCCAGATCCATTAAATCCTGTCTGTCCCATAGAGGAGGGATTTGCTGTGGGACAGCTCTGCCCACAGCCAACTCTCACATTCCCTCCTCACACCATCTGCACATTTTTTGTAAAGTTCTTCCCATCCTCACATTTTTTAAAGTTCTTCCCTGGTGTGAAAAACCTATTTGGACTTGGGGGAGAGAGTTTTCTAGTTGAATCCTATCAGTAAAGCGCCTTTTACAGGCAGCAAATTACTGTCCAGCATAAAAAATATGAAAACCCAGGAGGAAACAGAATGTAGGAAATCCAGGAGAATAATCACAGACTGAAAGCAGCAGATTGCTTTGCAAGCTTATCCAGACCATGTGCAAGAATCCACGATTTTCCCCTTTTAACTGTAAAATAATCAATACCTACCCACTTGTGAACTTCAGTGAAAATAATGAACTGGCACATATTTATAGCAAAAGTCACGGCACATTAGGTATTCCAAAGGACTTATGTAAGCATCACTTTCTTTAATACAGCTTTAGAGAAAATGCTTTAAGAAGCTTTATCAGCATAAAACATATTTTGAATTTAATGGAAATTAGTAATTGGCATGGCAAAGTCAAAGCCATCTAAGTGGGATGGCCTAACCCTGTTGGACAGTATTTTTCATTAACTATAATGGTTAATCTGCCAGTTGAGAGAGGAAAATTCTCTTCTATTGTCAGATGCAGTGAGACAAAGGAGGAAATTTCTGCAGCTGATGGGAACTTGTGGAAATAAATGGAGTATGGTAAGTTCTTTGGAATGAGATGCATTCTTCAAAATAAATCCAATTAACCCTAAACTGAGGAAACTGAGTCAGAGCAATGTCCCTGTGATAAAGTAAGCACTGGGGTTTAGTCTGGCCTCTGTCTCCTGAGCAGGTATTTTCTTCTGACAGGGCCAGAGGGTGCTGGTGTGAATTTCCCATCCAAGTCCTCTGCTCTGAAATATTTGCACCTTTTTCACACCCATTCAGTGGTGGACTCCAAGATACATTTTAATGTACAAATGACAGAGCCTAAGGCTTGGATTTCCTTTCAGGAGTTTATATCAGAGTCCAGGCCAGCCTAGTCCTGTGCTGCTACACATTCCTGAACTTGTTCAATTAAATGTATGATTAAATATACATTTACATATGGAGAGGCCTGACAAGGCTTTGTGGACTTTAATTTATACCCTGAAATTTGTTGAGCTCTGTCTCTTTGTCTGCCATTCTTGCAAAGAACACCCAACCTCACTTACCACAGTAGGGGAATTTAGAAGAAATCTCCTCTTTCTTGGGTCTCAGGATAATTTTGTCATTTGGGGTAGTTTAGGACACCTCAGGTTTGGGATGCATCCTTCTGCAGCTACAAGCCACCTGCTGGCAATCATTCCTTCACAAATCCATTTCCCTGCTATTATCAAGTATATTCCTATCAACTGGAAACAATGCTCCCTGCCAAAAAAAAAAAAAAACCCAAAACAATTTTTGTTTAAAACCAACAATATACCCTTTACCTCCCTCCTACCAAGGGCAAATCAAGACTCTTATTTATCCTATATTCAGGCAATCTTTGGGTACTGCTGGGCTGGGCTGACTACAGTCTCCTCCTGGCCAATCCTTCTTGGTGACCGCTGCTCCTCCTGAGATCCTCCTGAGGATACTGCTGACTCCTGAGATCATTTTGGATTACAAGACTTTGCCTAAATTCTTCTCTTTTCTGGCACTGGCTGAATTTTTGGGTTCTTCCTTAGAAGCAGCAACCATATCAAAGCAAGAGTGGTTCCCAGGGATTGTCAGGTTCCAAATGAAAGCCCAAATCCCACAGGAGGTAGAACAGTGAAGATTTGTAGCCTACTAAAATCTAAGATCCAATGAAACCTCCAGCATCTCTGTGCCACTAAAATGAATCATTTCCCTTCAACAAAATTAAACTGCCATACCTCCAAGGTTTTTTTGTAGTGCACTCAGCCCACTGTAATTTCTACTTTACATATATAAAATTTACTTTTGTTATAAACCCCTGAACTCTGAGAAACATGCTGCCCACCTGTCACTGTCTTCTAGAACCTCCAGCACTGAAGTGATAACACAACCTTTCATAGAAATGCTCCTTGCTCTCCACCATGGACTCCTTGGGGCAAGAAATGATTTTTTCCCCTCTCTTTGTGTGTTGTGCCCGACACAGCAGGAGCCAGATTCACATTAAGCAGCACATAATAGGATCTACAGCATAATGAGTGATAACAAGCAGAGTGGTAAATGATGTCATTTAGTGGATAGTATCCCTGTGGTTCCCTGTTGGCAGTTTTTATTGAACAGGCTTGTCTTCACAGTTTCTTACTGATCTAAAAGTCTGTCTCTATCATTATGCCTGTCTGGGTCTCTATTTAATGCTTTCCTGCTGCAGCTCCTCTTTTCCTGTCCCTCTTTCTCAGCCTGCTACAGGGAGTTGGAGACTCTCTTCCTGTGCATCCTTTTCTTTTTCTTTGCCTTCCTTTTCCTTCCTCTTCCTGTTTCACTTCCCAACTTGGTAAGAAATGTGAGCAGTCAAGCACTTCTGAAGGCCAAAGTGGGACTGCCACCACAAAGAAGCACATTTGCCCCTAAAGCAGAGATGATCCTCACAATCACACACTTCAAAACATGCAGCAGGACCTAATATAAGGCTGCTTGATATCTTTCTATTAATTATCTTGCCCTCATCCCATCTGCCACCTCCTTCCTTTGCTCTGGCTCACCCAGCTCCCAATTTTATAGCACTCAGTGCAGCAGAGCAAATTGAATCCAATCTCTCAGCACAATCTCCAGCATCTGCTGTTCCATATTGGGATCCCAGCACAGGCTGCTCAGTCCCAGCCTCATCTCTCTTGTTTATACCACAGCTCCCATTAGAACAGATGAAGAGCATATTAATTAATTTGTACCTGAATTTGAAAGTTTCACAAGCATTGTTAAAATAATCAAAATAGCCCTGCTCTGTGTGGAAACACCTTTTGACTATCTCTTCTCATTATTTGCAGGGCAGCAAAGCCAGGAGCCCCAGCTCACCCTGGGAGCTCATCTGTGCAGGTCAGGAGCAGGTGAGAGATGCAGGTGACTAAATGGAGAAAGAAAAACAGGGAAAGATAAGGCAAAATTCCATGGTTTATACCATGTGTTCCTTTGGATAACACTTACATGAATGTGGTTTTCATTATTAACCTTTTTAAAAAGCTACTGAAATTTAAACAAAAGTAAATAATTGGAGCAGTGTGTTAACCCCCATCAGACTTACCTGTTTTTTATAACAGAATTTCTCAACAATTCCTAAGTTTTAAAGAAGATGCTTTTAAAATCACAACCACAATGTTTGATTTATCCCAGGTACCAAGGCCAGGGTGTTTTCTGGCACAGTGCAGGAGGCCAGGGCAGGAGGAGGCAGCACTGGAGTCAGGCAGTTCAAGCAGTGGCTGATGAAGAGGGTGAAGTCCCAAAGTTCCAGACTGCCCTTTGATACCACAGGCAGCTGTTCCCTGAGCTTTGTCCACGTGCTGCCCCCTGAGCCACACCTTGTCCTGCATGGCCTCTGTCAGCTTTGGCCATTCCTGGATTTCAGCAGACAGTGGTGCACAGCAGATCTCTGAACAAGACAGGATGGTCCTTTTTGCACCAAAATCAGCTCAGTGAAATGATGAGCCTGGGTAAACTAATGGAAAACCTATTATCCACCAGCCCAATTCCACTTCTGCTTTCTTTTGGAGGAAGGTACCTCAGGCATTCACTTATTTGAAATTCATTACTTTTTCTGGAGCCCAGCTGGGCTGGCTCTACCCCTCATTTCTTTCCTTCACAGTGCAAATCATTTTGATGCCTGCATAGCTCTGAAACAAAGCAGCCATTTCTTCCTGCACTGCTCAGCCTGGTCCTTCTGCTGGAGATAATTCCTGTGCCTACTGTTCTCTTCCATCCCTGGGAAGGGGGAGGGCTGGGCTGTGGTTAATAAAAAATATCTTTCACTGTTTACTGACCAAAGAGTTGTTCGACAGATGCTCCATTCTTAGCCATGTTTAAATTATTCCCTAAGCAAACAATACAAACTGCACACTTCATCTTACCCAACACAAAAATAAACAGAGCACACAAAATATATGGTTCTGGTTGAAGTTCCCATATAAAGAACACAGATTTCTTCTTTGCTTAAATATTTTCTGCATAATGTTTGCTCAGTAGCTTATTCTTTCACTGGCTACAACAAATTAAATGTCAAAACCTGTTTATTTTATGAATTTTTAAGACTAATAGTGAGCCTCCTATTTCAGCTTAAATAATGTTGTTGATGAGATATCTCTTGATGGATTGTGTAAATAAAGCCAGATACAGAGATCAAAAAACCAAGAGCTAGGTTTCCCCCCATTTTTCTTAGTTTACCAAAGAGGCAAGTGAATAAAGAGAACAGCTCTATTTTTCCTAAAACTTCTCAGGTGTTTGGGTCTTTTGTAGAGATAGGAAAAGACACTACCTGCAAGATAACTGCAGCTCTGCTTTGCTGCTTTTGGGTCCTTCCCACCACATCCACTGTGTCCTGTCTGGGATGCAGCCAAGAGAATGGAGGGGATGGGCTGGGGCTGGAGCTGGGGCT
>VZRX01023326.1:4817-22984 GCA_013398075.1 Notiomystis cincta | reverse complement strand
CCATCCCACCTCAGCCCCACCCCACAGGTTATTTAAACACAAAAACTACTTAGCAGTGTAATTAAAGTTGCTAAGGATTTCTATTCTGGTCCTGAGAATTAATTGCTTTACAAGTCTGTGGTGAGTTGAGACTTGTTCTATGTGTGATCTTGTTGTTGCTGTTATTTGATAAGAGATTTCCCAAGAAACTGCGTTTAATGAAAAGGCTCATTTGGAAGAGAGAATTGAAGGGTTTGAAACTACTGTTCATAATGTAAGGAAAAAGAATTATTTATGGAATTATAAATATAACAGAGGTGATGTTCATGGTTAATCCTGCAGGACCAACCTGACTGCTATCAGGAAACAACAGGCTGAGAGCAGTGGATGTTATTTACTGAGACTATTTCCCCTCCTCTCTGCTCTGGTAAGGCACCACCTGAAGGACTGTGTCCAGCTCTGGGATTTCCAACATAATAAGGACATGGACCTGTTGGAGTAAGTCCAGAAGAGGCCATGAAGATAATCAGAGTGGGCTGGAGCACCTCTCCTATGAAGACAGGCTGAGAGAGTTGGGGTTGTTCAGCCTGGAGAAGGGAAGACTTGGGGGAGATGTTTTAGCAACTTCCAGTACCTAAAGGGGATCAACAAGAGAGCTGAGGAGGGGGTTTCCAGCAGAACATGTAGTGTAGGACAAGGGGGAATGCTTTTAAACTGGAAGACGACAGGTTTAGATTAGATACAAGTCAGAAATTCATGACTGTGTGGGTGGTGAGCCCCTGGAACAGATTGCCCAGAGAAGATGTGGATGTCCCATGCCTGGAAGTGTTCAAGACCAGTCTAGATGGAGCACTCAGCAACCTGATGTAACAGAAGGTGCTGGGGGTGTGGAACAAGGTGGTCTTTCAAATCCCTTCCAACTAAAAGCATTCTGTGATTCTGTGATTTTAAGACTGAACCAAGCTTTTTACACTGTTACCCTCTGTGTTCTTGTATCCAGGTTAGGATAGGCTTGTTCCACCTGGAGCAGAAGTGGTTTAAGAGGGATGTAAGTCCTACCTGCCAGTACTCATCAAGAAGTCAAAACCAGGCTTTTTACTGCAGTGCTTGGTAGGAAGATGAACAGAAATGGGTATCCATCAGAAGGGTTCAGGCTGAGTACAAGGAAATACTTCTCATGAGGGCAGTTGAGCAGTCCCCAGCCTTGGAGATTTTCAAGACTGGACTGGATAAACCCCTGAGCAGCCTGATCTCAGATCTGGCCCTGCTTTGAGCAGGGATTTAGATTAGAGACCTGGAGTCCATTCAAATGTGAGTTATCTAATGACTGTGTATAACTAAGCTGATGCTTCAAAGCTAAATGTAATTGCACTGTTGTGGCAAGTTGTATTTAGTATGATTTAAGTTACTTGTGCAAGCAATTGTTTGCTAACATATGGAACTAAAATAGAAAATGAAAACATTAATAAAATGAATATAAATCTTAAATTTACTTACAGTCTTAGTAGAACTTGATTTTTAAATAAATTAACATTGTTTTCTGTAGTATATCTTTCTTCTAGATCATATGGTTATAAATTCTGGTTTATCTTCTTTTTCCCCCTCAGCCTTTTAAAATCTTACCAAGCTTATAAATATAATACCACAGTTTATAATATTAAACTGAGTGCATCTGATATGAAGAATACACTGTAGGCTGAAATAACTCTGAGTAGTAAATTAACTTTAATCACACGCCTACATAGGATGTGTAGTGAGTACTGGGAGCCCTGTTTTAGGTACATCATCTTATTTCTTCATTTCTTTTGACACCCTTTGAGGGCTATATTTTGGCACTAGTATTGAAAAAACTACTGTATACCAGAGGCTTACTGACTTGCTCTTTTAGAGGCCTGACCTTTGATTACAATAACACAGAAAATAGTACTGAAAGATTTGGTAAAGGGGGAGAGGGATGGGGTGAGAACTTTTGCACTTTAAAAGAGGAGTTTCAAATAATTTAGAAAGGACAGTCCTTCGAATGTTAAGTGTGAGCATTTTAATACAAAGATAGAGGTTTCTTTAAACTGAAGATTTCAAACCAGCTTTGCTGGAGTCTGTGCAAGAAGCTTTGGATCTGTTCTTTGTTTTAGCTACAGACCTGAAGGCTCAAGGTGGTAACTCAGTTACACTGGGCTTTATGCAAGTGCTTTACAGTGATTTCTCTACCTGGTTATTGGCATAGGTGTGTAACTTAATATAGGCCTAAAGCCATTATTGGTCATGTTGTGTCCCAAACCACGATTTCTCCCTTCAGACACTCATAATAATATTTCTTTTATGTTATTTTGCACTGAAAACTTTTAATGTTGATCAGTGAAAAACATTTTTGCCCTTGTGCATAATTACCAACCGAAAATTTACATGAATAAATGAAAATATTCCCAGAGACCTGAAAGACTGGAAATTGATTTACCTTAAAAGAAGTGAAAGTCACGTTCCAGCTCTTTGCCAACTATCTTCAGTAAACTGAGTCAGGCCTTGAGTAAATGAGATGCTTGGACATTTCTTCTTCAGCAAAAGATTTGTGCTAAAAACAGAGTAAAAATCGAAATAAATTCTATAAATCAGCTCTTTTTTCCCCCTCAGCTGTTAATGTTTGATTATATTTATAGTTAGATAGTGAACAGTTAGAACAGATGTCCAAAGTGGCACTAATGAAAGACACCATTGATTCTCTGGAAACTGAGATGAAAAGGTTGACAAGAAAAGTGCTGGATTCGGAAACTGAGCTGAGTTCACAGGAAGCTGAATATGTTTCTCTTAGGTAAGTAAAAGTATGTAATTGCATTAATTTGACTAGTAACATCAGCCTGTGTTCACTGGTTTTCATAATTCTTATATGGCTCAAAGAGAAAGGAAATTTAAAAAGCTGCTTATGAGCCATCCTTTTTGGAATTAAATTGTTTCCCTCATTGCTTATTTATATGTAAATATTCTTGTCTTATTAATATGATGATATGGTGGAAACCATCTTCAGTGGAAAAGTAAAGTTCACTTAATTTAGAATTAGAAGCTTTCTATTAGAAACTGCAGGGATTGATGGGTTTTGGTAAAATGCATATAAATAATTTTAATTTTTAAATTATTTTTTAAACAAAACCAGGGAAACATATGTAAACTAGTGAATGTCGTGTCATTAGTTTTAAAGATCCATTTCTTAGTCTTGGAGCCTTTTCATGAGAGGAAATAAAGCTGAATCTTTGCATAGAGCTGATGGTCTGCTGCTCTTGTGGAGTTCCTAGCCATGTTCAGAGCAGGACTAGACTCGATCAAAGCCTTTGGGGAATAAAGCAGAGGTCACTGAGTGCTGCTTTATAATAAATTGTCAGATGTATGAACAATGTTGAAATGTAGAAAACCAGTTGCTACTTCTGAGAGATCTTTTTCTTTACATCCCCAAACCAGACTAATAATTCTCTTCAGTTTCTTGAACTGTGTGAGAATCGTAATTATTACTACATTTGAATAGATAGCTTGGTTATAATTTGAAACAGGTCAGGCATTCCAATGGATATCCCAAGGGGTGATTTTTATTTTAATTATTTTTGTGACTTTTTTGTAATCACCTCTTGCAATGAATTCTTACTTTTCTCTAATATTTTACAGGATTATTCAGAATTTAATGTACTGAGATTAAAGTTAACATTAATAAAATATCCCAAATAGTCTAAAATAGAAGAATCTCAATTTTTCCTATCTTTTGCAATTTTAGTGACCTTTCCAAAAGAAAAAAAAATTAATAAACCAATGTCTGAATTCTCCTGTTTAATGCTTCTGCTTTCCCAGTTTATTGAATGAAAAGACAGAACTGAGTCTTTCAGAGACTCAGTGAAGCCTTGTGAAGAAAAAACTTGAAATGCAACTTAGCCAAGAGAAAATTATGCCTTTAGATGAAAAAACTGGTGAGTGACAGATCCAATTTTCATTATAAGATTCAATAGGCTGATTTTCATATTCTGAACTCTTATTTATGGGCGTTGAATGCAAATAAATATACTTCTGAAAGTTTTAACATTTTGAGTGCAAAACTCTTGCTTTCTTTCATTATTGAGAGGTTTTTGCATTTTAAAATTATGTGACAGAGCTCTGGCAAGTGTAAGTTTCAGTGACAACACATGCTGTGAGCTGAACAGTGTGTGCTGGTACCAGTGCAGTGCCTGAGCGTATCAGTTGTATTTGTGATTCACTAAGGCACCATAAAATACTGATGGTGGAAATCAGGGAAACACACTTTATAGTATGTTGTAGTACATATCCTGTACTGGATGCTGCACCTTTTTTATATTATGGGAGTAAAGGAGATGGATACAAGTTTTATCATTCCTGTAGTGCTGAGGAATATGTTCTTCCAAAGCTGTAGAATGGAGATACTTTCCCTAAAGCAGAGCAAGATACCTCTTGCCTTCTTCACAGCAAGGGCACACTGGTGGCTTATGTGGTGCCCATCAGGCCCCCAGCCTGCCTGCCAAGCTCCTGGGTGGCCCCCAGTGTGTACTGGTGCCAGGGGCTGTTCCTCCCTAGCTTCAGGAATTCTCTTTACTGAACTTCATGATGTTGTTCTCAGCCCATTTCTGCAGCTGGTGAAGGTCCCTCTGGATGGCAGCACGACCCTCTGGTGTACCAGCCACTCCTCCCAGTTTATTACCTCCTCTGTAATATCAGGAAAACAGTCTCTTACTCCATCTGTAATTACATGCTGCAGTCTATAGCAATTACATGCTTCTGTCTATAGCAATCCTGCTTAAACTTTTGTTACAATACACAAGAAAGTTACTTTTAATGATCTAAATATTTGCTCTCGAAAAACAGATTTGTTCTGAGCCATGTAATTTAAGGCTCTGATCTAAAGAAGAATCCAGTTCTATAAATATAATTTATAGATTATTATTATTATATTTTGTAAACGTGCATGCTTCAATGCTTTCTTGAAGGGGAATTTTGCTTCGTTCTTTTATGCTTTAGAAGTGTATTAGTAGAATTTTAATTTCAAATGGCTTGAATTAATAAAAAGTGAGACCTTTCAGATTGCATCCAGATAATTTTTCAAGACAAAGTCTAGTACAACAAGAGGAGACCTGTGTGTTGAAAGGAACAATGGCACAATTTAATAAGGAGAGGTCATCTTTGCAAGACTGTGGATGAAGGAAGAGAGAGGATTGCTACTTTTGAGGAAAGCCTGTCAATTAAAGTATGTCCTAATATTTAAATACTCACAAAAGGTAAATAGAAGGATCTCTTGGGCCATCACACCTATCTTATATTGGTATCTACAACAGTGCTGTGTGCTGGTCTAGGTCTGCTCCAGTCTAAGGGCAACAATAAAATTCATGTTGACTCCAACAGTGGTAGGTTTGACCTGTGCTGATCATCTCAATTTAATTTATTTTGTATCAGTTATACGTACTGAGAGAGGAGACTTTACATACTCTCCTGAAGTGGAAAAAATTAGCCAAAAAAATATTTTGTTTATCATGAAAGTTAACCTAAAGTCTTCCTTGGGGTCCTGTGATGTTAAAGATACAGGACACTAAATAAAATTGCCTTGCTTGTCATTGAAGAAACATCTGAAATATGTTCTTTTTATCCTAAGGTTTATTGCACAGTGTGATTTCAATCTATATAATGAAGCTGCTCAGTTCCTAGTTCTGAAACTTTGTTTTTCACTTCAGCTTAAGTGACATGGATGTTGATTTAGGATTATCCAAACAAGGTATTTTTAAACTGATGTGGTTTAAAGCCAGAATTTGCATTGATTTTTAACAAAATCTGAAAGAAAAATTATTGCGGGACATCTTGCCTTAAACACTGACTTTGCATTTTTAAAACAATAGATTGTAAAATTGTGTCTGTTTTAGAGAAGAGATGGCTGTCTATCACCTCTCTTGTGTCTCCAGGAAAAGACATTTTCTAAGCCTATGCTTCTCTTACTATCTGTGTCCAAAGACAAGGGAGTAAAGTAATACACTTAGTGATGCAGTTCTTTTGTATCAATTAAAAACTACCAGACTAGTAGTTTATTCATTGTAAAAGAGCTGTATTAACTTACCTGATAGGGGGAAGACATCATTTTGGTTTGTGACTTTGAGCCAAATGCTATATTTAGAAACAAAGGATTTAAAAAGTTAATTAAAATTATTATATCCTGCAAGAAGATAGCATTTGTTCCGTTATTTGCCAAATGAAAATAAAGAAAATAACTTTCAGCTCTAAACAGTATATGATGAAAGTTGGAAAACCACAATCCATTTTGCATTAAATAGGTATTCAGCTAGCTGAATAAAAAGAAATATAATATTCTTTCAATTTTTTTTCACATTTATATTCAGCAGTCGTGAGAGATTTATTTCAATTTTGCATTTCTTTTCAAGGAGAAAATTATTTCAGGTTTCAAGATCCTGATTTCAGAGTTGGAACATTCTACAAAGTAAGGATGAAAATTCAAGATCATTATAAAATTTTTATTAATTTATAGCTTTAAATAAAAAAATGGAATCACAGGATATGCTAATGTGTTACAGCTTTGTTTCATGACTTGAAAAACACTGGAAAAGCTATCATTTATATTTGGTTGGGCAGTATTGTCATACCTGAATAATTTATTATTTGCTGCTTAGAAAATCTGCTGAAGAATCTCCATCTGTGAGCAGGTTATCACCAGTTTGCGTCAATGGCTGCAAGAAACCAACAAAGAACTCAGACTAACAAGAACAGAGAATCATTAGTTCAGGAGAAAGACAGATTACAAGAGCATCTTTCTAATATTAAGCAAGAAATTCAGGTTTATTTGTAGAGGGAACCCTTGACTAAAAGAAAAAATGGTGGTTTTTTTCAAATGGCACTGAGAATTGGTGGGTCCTCACCTGAAGTAAATCCAAGACAAATATTTAAGTTCATGTTTCAAACTCTGATTTTCCCCTTGTTGCTCAGCTCACTTGTATAAAGGGAACCAGCTATCCTTATGCATTGGTTTGGATATTTGTCTTGAGGAACAGCTAATTAGTGGTTTTATTTTCCCTGATCTTGAAGTAAATACAACAAGGCAGCTATAATTATCACTTATATGGAAAAGTACTATAAGGGAAGTAGTAAGTATTTCTTATAGTGTGCTGTGACTGGCCTGGAGTACTTAGAATTTTATGACTTTGACTTGCTAATAATTCAACACAGTACATGTTTTAACGAGGTTCTAAACTTTATTAAAGGTATTGTATTTATGTTTCTGCAAGAGTGGCTTTTGGATAAAAGGTACTTGAAATAGTGGGTTATAATACAGCATAGCATTTTCTACTGTGTTATTTATCTCTGTGCAGTTCCTAGTGAAAGTAGTTAAAATATTTCAGGTGTCATCTTATGCACACACAGTATTCCTGCACTGATATGTTTTCCAAGCAGCTAGAAATTTAATACCTGTAGGGGTTCATCCCTGTAGTGTTCTGGGTTTTCTTATTTTTCTTCAGCTTCTTACCTTCATTTAGGTTTTCTGCTACTTGATCTCTGCACTCACTCCCTTACTCTACTGCTCACCTGACTTTTTCTTCCTCTACAAAACCGCTACTCAGTTTTAAAGGAGCAAATTAACTGCACCTGATGGTAGGTATATAAAAGTTTTAAGTCATTAAGGCTCCTTTTCAAGTGAAGAAAAGTCCCTCTGGAGATTCATCCCATCCCAGTTTTTAAAGTGATTGATTTTACCTCTCTTCCTTCATTATAGAGGTAGTAGGGCTATTGATTTTAGATCAAGTGCTTAATTCTTAGGTGAGACCAAAATTTAGGTGAGACCACTTGCATTCTAAATAACTTTTCTCCCAAACAAACTAATTTTTTCCCTCAAGTGCCCTCCTAGAAAAGGTGAGGTTGGTAGTGGCTTTGACTGCCAAAGGTCCAGGGAATCATTTCTTCACCTCTTAGAATCACAGTTGATAACGATGATGTCAGCTGGTACAAAACACAGCTTCCTGTTGCTCCCAGCTACTTTTGAAAGCTTCACAGTTTTCTCTGCAATACCTGGACACTTGTGGAAGCAGCTGGAAACAAAAAAATCTTGGTGCCACAGGATGAACTACTTTTTAGTAGGATTGCCTCTAGAATATGTATCAGTTCCTCTTGGCTCTTCCATTAATTGAGGTGATACTTCCAAGTATTTGAAGTATTATCATTTCTCTGCTTGGGTTTACTGGAAAAGTTCACAAATTTCCAGAACACCTTTCTCAGTAACTCACAGCCTTTTTGCAACAGGAATAGGGGTTTCTGCATGGAGCCATCCCCACACCACCACACCCTCCCCCAGTTCTTGCAGCTCAGTTCTCCTGGTAATTTTGCACAGAAGTTTCTGAACTGTGCAGTTCAAACTGCCTTTCTGCAGTTCTTTTTCTTTCTTCTGTTTGCTTTGTCAAACAATAATTCTCAGAAATTCTGTGTCTGTTCTCCTAATTCTTGTGGCTTTATTTCTCCTGATTGGGAGATAAGCACTTAATTAATGAGGATATAAGCAATTTAATAATAATTAAATTACTTATTTTTTTATCTGTCTTCTGCCTTTTAAAATGTAGGCTTTTAAAAAACTGTACTGTAAAAAAAGATGGAACTGATTGAGCTCTGCTTGTTAAATGGGACAGGCTGTTTTTTTATGACAATCTAGCTGCTAAATAAACCATCTGTATTTTTCTTTTTAACTGCTACATTCATTTAGACATTTTTCTTCTAAGAAGATTTAGTGTTATTTCTAAGTAAAAGAAAAATGGAAAATTTGGTTTATAGAAATACACATAAGTTACATTTTATATACCCTTTAAAAAATTACTTAATAAAGCCATAGACCTTAGATACACACTAATTCCTTTTCCTAAGCTACCAGCATTAAACATTATGGAAAAAGTCTTTCTTCATAGGTACTATATAAAAAACTAGCAAAGTACCAAACTGAGTTTGATAATATGAAGTTGAAAGCCCAGGATACAGAGATATTTTCAGGCTGAAGCATGTGCTGAAGTCTAAAGTGAGTATACAAATTTAAACTGTTGGTTTTTAACCAAAAATGAAATTTTAATGTTATCTCTATGGAATAATTTGCTTCCTAGCCAAAACTTTTACATTTTGCATTTAGCCAAAAATTTGCATTCTATTAATTTGGTTTTAGTAGTTTGAACATTTGTATTTTGCAGCACAAAATTAATGTAGGATATTTCATTATGATGATATATACACACACACACACGTGTTTATTAAACTTTAAAAAATCAGACAGGGAATAATGCAGAGACTTGGAACTCTTTTGTCTTTATTATCTTATGGGATTAAAGTAAAAAAAAAAATACTGGGCTATATTGCTATATCTTGTATGTCTAATATTAACCTAGCCATTCTTAACAGATGTCTTTTGCTCATTAAAATGTAATCATCTTGAACAAAACTTGTTCTTGAGAAGTCTCTCAATGTTTTCACTAAATGGCAAAATTTTCGGTGGAAAGAGTATACTCAATACCACCTCTGTAGATCTATAGATATCCCTGTTTCGTGAAGCTTACTGTAAATTATTAAATAAACAAACTTTATGTGTTAGGAGAGAGAACTGCAAGCTCTTGGAGGATTACCACAAAGCCTGTGAACAAGGAGTTAGGAAGCAAAATGCCATGAAGCAGAAACAGGCTTTTCCTGTTAGACTGGCACTGAGCAGTGCAGTCTGAGAGCCACAGTTGGAAAGGGAAAATAGAGCCCCTTGAAACACAGATGGAGCAAGTGAGTTGAAATAATTCTTTCCATAGTTCACCCTTGAAACGGTCTGGTAGTGTTTTAAAATTATGTTTAATGCCACTGGTATTTTAGGGAGATTTTCCACCATTAACTGTATGGATTTTGACTTTGTATAATAATATGATTAGAATTCCACTAGTCACACTTGGGGAAAAAATCTTAAAAAAAAAAAAAACAAATTTCAAGGAAAGCAAAAAAATTAAGTGCTCTCATGTTTGGAATCACTGAAGGCATAAAGTCATACACAATTCCACAGCATACCTGAAACATGTCAAGTGCTTTGTCACCTGTCATGTTCCAGTTGCTTTGAGCTTCTCAGCATTCTTTCCACTGCTTTAGACATCCCAAAGAGCCTCTTCCCACTTGAAGATCTGAAGGACTTAAAGGAAAATTCATAGCTTGGCTTTGGAAATATGTCCTGAGCATATAAACATGGTTTGAGGGTTCTCCAGTTTTTGTTGCAGATCATCTCTGCTTCCTGAATCTCACATAAGCTGCTGAGGGCTGCTCAAGAGCATTAGATACTCTAGAGGAACCAAACTGTTGCTGTCCAGAAAGTGGATGAAGACACAGCAATAACAAAACAGTGCAGGAGGGTGGTGTGGCAGATTTTGACATTCCTTTAAGATATAATAAAACTGGTACATTGTTCTACTTTGTCCAACAAACCTGAAAACAGCAGAAATTTCATCCTTCTAATTCTTTCCCACGTGACTGCTATTAAATATAGGAATAAAGAGGCCTCTTCATGAACACTATGTCAACATATTGGGTCAGAATTCCAAATGTTCCAGTTCATACAGTTACCTGCAAGGCACATATCTAAAACACAGAAGTTTGTATTCAAAAATCTTAATTTGCTCTGTATCCCTTGTGCTCTTTTTTAGATGAAATGTGATGTGGTCCCATGCAATAATCTCTTTGGATGTCATTTCTAGTAAATCCTTCAGGCAAATCACAGTGCCTGACCTCTCACTTTGCTCTGTTAACCTCCCACACTCATTCTGCAACCCACTGAAATTTAAGGAGTTGAAAGTGACTGACCAGGAATATAAGTATCACTGGGCAAAGTACAGGCATTTTTCAAAAAGGAAAAACCCAGGTTATGTCAAATTTAAATGTACAAAATTCTTGATGCTTTTAGTCAGACCTGCTGCTGCTGCCTTGTGGACTCCTCTTTAATGTGACTCCCTCATCTCTTAGCCATGCCTGAATTTACAGGTGACAGCAGCACAAATATGACTGACAGGATCTCAGCATTCACAGATCATCTACATACAAAACTAAATTTTATTGCTATAATAAGAGGATCTCATCTGAAAATAAAACATGGTCCATGGCAGAATTTTCAACCTTATTAACTCTGCAGAAAGAGTAGAATTCTAGGAATAGAGTTTAAAATGCCAGTAGGTAATTTTGTTGTCAGAAGCAAGAATTCTTCTACATTTTACCTACAGGAGTTATTTAAAGAAATAACTTTAAAGTTTATTGTGGAATAAATTAATGAGACCTCTTAATATTTGCCACAAATACACAGAGATATTTTGTAGGATTTTGGAAGCTGTTTTAATTATTTATGTTTTTAGTAGAGTTTGATCTTGCTTTACTGCAGCATTTAGCAACAAAAGCAGCATACAAGTCTCCTATTTCTGCCTTAAACAACTCTCTTGTGAAAATGAGTGGAGAGCCTCAAAACATTGGGAGAGAGTCTCTGTACTTGCAAATGTCACATCTACACAAGAACTTTGCATTAAGCTACATGCAGTCAAAGAACAATTATTTTAGCATTTCATTTCCACAGCAGAGAAGGTAGAAAGGGTATGTGAAATATATTAGAAAAATAAGTCTATGTTAATATTATACTTAAGGGAACCAAATATACTTTAGGATCATGAATGATCATTTTTTCAATTTTTTAAATGTTTAATTTGGCAATTCTCAGGGGCTGACTCCTGAAAGGGCATGTGTTGTACACTCTGAAAAGGACACTGCTTCGCTCCTTTGCAGGGCTTTACTATGAATGCTCAAAAGTCAGGGCTTAAAATTACTGTTGTTTTCAAGAAAGAGATCTTGGATTTTACATCTAGTCACTAGGTAAGTAGAATAGCTGGAAGTGTTTATTAGCAATGAAACTTGACATGGATTTTAAAATGAGTGGCTGTTTTAGGAAGTATCAATATCTTTAATATTTTCTTAATTTCCCTTAAAAATCTTTTTTTGTTGACCTTGATTTTTACAAAAAACTACAAAATTAATGTGTGATACACATTACAATTTTTTAAAAACTGAGCTTGGATAAGCTTTAAAAATAGTTCAGATTATTCAGGTATTTTCAGTATGATTCTGTTACTGACCTGTCCATCCTCTGCTCCAGCTGAGATAATTTCTTGTTCTTTACAGGCTTCCAGCAGTCTCTTTAAACCTTTATGCCTTTTGCAAGCACAGTGGGTAAAGCTGCTGTTTGCCAGTTTGTTATCCATTCCAGCCAAATGTGTGTGATGTCTTTTGTATCCTTGTGAAATCCTCTATGACTCTTTTGATAGGGAAGAGTTCCAGCATATGACATTTATCTGAAACTTTTATGAGATCTTATATGGCTAAGTCTCCCTGGATCCTTCTGTCAAGGGGATTGCTGGGACTGTGCAGAACAGCAACAGTTTTGGGAAAGAAAACTGCAGAAATGCAGTTGTAGAGTTGGAGTAAAGTCTGAAGTTGGGAAATTTTCACTAATTTTTCTGTATCTTTCAACCAGTAGTCTTTCAGCAGCCACATATAACCTTCAGATAAGGCTCTTACTTTACACAGTATTCCAGTGCAGAATCTGCATTATTACATTGCAACATATTTATATTCAGAAGTGGAAACTAAACCTGATTCTGAATAATATTGTTCTTTCAGTGTTTCTAATATTGTTTATTTTCCTTTATCTTCTTCTGTCTACAGTTTTCAGTATTCTTTTGTTCTGAAATATGAATGTAGAATATCAAAACTGTTTCTCTGCAAAGGAACTAAATTTTTGAGTGACAGTTCATAGAAAATGGGATCTTTCAGAATGAAGGAACCTTTCAATTTAGTTTGGTAAAAGAAAAAAATATTGACTTTTGCTTTGATAAATGATAAATGCTTTTTTCTTGCTTTTTTATTTTTTTCCCCCCTTCTGTTGGCCTATGATCTGAGTTCTTCCAGTATCTTCCTCCTTTGAACACACAAATGGTTATCTTCTGAAATTTCTGAGGAATGTGCTGCAGAGGTGGAGTGTTTGTTAAGATGTCTCAGTTCACAGATTTCCCATGACCTTTGGCTGAGCATTATTGTGCTTAATGTAAACTAGGCTTGAGTAAAATACAGATAAAAGTGTTGCAGCACCCCAAACAACTCAGTTAGATGGACTATAATGCATACATGAAAAGATGAAGGAAAATAGCATCCAGCTTACTTATGCCAAGATTAAAACAGGAAGCTTTCTTTGTCTGTCTAGTTGACCCAATACTGATTTTCCTGATTCTCAGTCTCTGGGACTATTTTTGAATGTGTGTGTGTATCTGTGTCTCAGGTATGTCCATAGTTCCCTTTGCAGTGGAATATATTAGGTTTTATGGGTATTCTTTTTTAGGGTCCTCCAAGATATAGAGATATTTAATGTCTTTGTTGGGATTTTGTTCATTTTCCCTTTCCCTCAATGCTCCTGTAAAATAAGTTTAATCTCACTCTGCTGGTGATGCTGGTACTGATTTGTAGTGTCACATGGTATTTCCTGCATGCAAACTAAACAATAGTTTTTTACCTCAACAAAATGTGAAACTTTCTTCCTCTTCTTTAATGATTCTGTCTATAGAATCCATTGATCCATATATTTCATAGCATTTTGTAATTTGTATCAAGTACATTTATATTAAGATATATACATTGGATGAGTTTATAAATCTGACAGAGGATTTTGACTGAGAAAATATAAAACTAATCATCCATCTTGGAATGAAAGCAAATTTTGTCATTGATCCTAGACATCCTTTTTTATTTTTCTTTTTTTTTAAAGGTTAACCCAATAGAATACCAGTAAGCTTAATAGACATACATCTGAAACTTTAAAATCTTTGTTTATCTGCAGAGCAAATGTGAGTCAAATTGTTCTGGAACAGGGCTGCTGAGAAAAAAACTGGGAAATGAAAGAACATCTATGAAAAACCTGGAATCTTTGCTTGTGTCCAATTGTGAGAACAAATTTTGGTCATAGAGAGCAAAGTAAGAGAAACATTCTGAAATTCAGTTTCTCAAGGAACAGCTTGGATTAGTAGAAACTAATCTGTGAGTAAATGACCAGGAGAGTATTGCAGTTTCTCCCCATTCTTTCCAAGTGTATTTAAAAGAGGTGTTTTTATATCTAGCTGCATTTTCAAGTGGCCATTGCACCTTGACTACCTTAATAGTAGAAGATACCAAAACCCTGCTTTGGATTCCTCAGTTAAACCCTAATAGACTCTTCTGCATAGTGTTATATTTTGCTCCAAAACATGTTCTTAATCTCAATTGCATGGTATAGCTGCCTGTTTAATTTTGAATAATTGCATGTGGCTATATGCTTGGGGAATTACAGTTGCTATCTAATTAATGTATATGGACTTCACAGTGCTGTGCAGAATGAAGATTTCACTCACCTCAGAAACAGAGTAGCTCAGTTAAGAGTCAGAAGTGGGTATCACCAAAACACAGCTGGGGACTGAGTGCTTTGATAGGCAAGTATATGTTTTTGTATTGTGCTTCCTGCAGCTAATTGGGGTGAAAATGCAGTATAGCACTGAGACTTAGGCTAATTAGTCAGATAAACAACAAAGTTTGGGTTTACAGTGCTGTACATCTCCTGTGTGTTCAGAGACTATTCATGCCACTAAATTTAGTCTGTTCAGCTGTTACACATGCTGTCTAAATTAGTTGTGTAAGTTGCCTGTATAGCCAAGAGAATGAGACAGCGAGATTGCATTCCCCCTGGAATAGCCTGGTCCAGGATGAGATGGGCCACTTTCCTGAAGATACTCATCCCTCTTCACTCATTTATACTGATGCCTGTCTTGATCTATAGTGAAAATCCAGGTGACTTGTTTATACAAGTGCTTTATAGCCTACTAGTTCTCTGCACCTTCTGGAATGATTTTTGCCTGTACCAACCCCCATTCTCCCAGGTACTACTTGAAGTGCTACAGACAGTTCCCAAAGGGCAGTATGACAAATATATTTTTTAAAAAATTTTGCAAGAAGAGAGTTTAACAACATGTAGGAACTATTTCAAATGATTTGGCCACAGCACCAGAGAATGGTCTTTGTCCTGCTTCATGAATTATCTACATAGTCTTGGTGTCTTATATAGTTTTCTTGGTTTTGAAATAACAATACTTCTCTATTTCATGGATATATTGAGGACAAAACATTACAGTTTGGGGTATTATTCTGGATATGTAAAAGAGTGAGCTAAAAGAAGCAGAGTGATGTGGATTATAGCACAGGTCTGAGAATGAGGTGTCTCTTAACTAGTAAATTGTTGATATTCTGTTCTCTCATAGGTAAGAAGAGGGGTCTGGAGAGGACATTTCTGCTTTCATGGAAAGAAATTAAAGCTCCAAGCCAGCTTCTCAGAGCCAATCTATTTTTTCTGGCACTGGCAAGTGAAAAACAGAGAATTGGCCATATAATAAAATACTATCATTAAAGTCAGTATCATGTTAGTACATAATGGAAGCAACAGCTGTGAGTAGTGAAAACAGCTGTGGTTTGGTTTTGTTGTTACTTTAAAGAAGTGGGTATGTTCTATCCTTGTTATAACACTGACTGGACTAGTCATACTGATTTACTGCCTTGGTGCAGACAAAAATAATGCCTGAAATTGGGAGGTGGAAGTGGCAACATTGTCAGACCTTAAATAGGCACCAAAAGTGATACCGGGAGGCTTGATCCATCTGTGTGGCTTTTTCTTTACCAGCCAGGAAAAGCACTTCCCCATCCCTCCCATCCCTCTGACTGCAGAAGCAGTTTGGACTCCTGTGGAAACAACAGGTTTTAATTATTGTCCTCTCCTGGCTGTGGTGACCAAGCACAGGGACTGTTAATGGCTTGCTGGGCTGGTGTTGCTAGAGGAAGTCCTGTTATCTGTAGGTCCAGCTCCATGAGCTGGTGCTGAATGTGATCATTCCCCAGCAGGTTTTAGTGACCTGCTTCAGTGGTCCTCTCCATGGGTAGGTCTGTGGTAATGCTGAGCCACACTGAAACCCAGGGGTTGCTGCAGCCACCAATCCAACACAGACTAGATTCTCCTTGTGCCAACAACTGACAGACTGAAACCAGGATCCCAGAGGAGTATGTACCTTCAAAACTTTCCAATGTATTATCCAATCCCACATACTTCCTTCCCACACAGCCAGATGCAGGAGTGATGGATTGATGTAATATCCAGGTCCCATCTCTTGCAGTCAAAATACTGGACTTCCATTTTGCAACTTTCCCACTGGGGATTCCAGCATCTCTTAAATATCCATCAGTTTCAGGGCACTTCCATAGACTCTAAGTCCACTGGCCTTGCCAATTCAAACAGCACAGGAATACCACAAGCAGCACTGTTCTTACTTTTGAAAAACCTTAAAATTAGGCTCTTCCTCCCGGGAGACATTTACGGTTTTTAGTTTTAAACCTGCAGCAACCATGGCTACCTTCAGTCTTTCAGGGAAAATTGAGACAATGGGTATGTAGAAATAAATCTCAGTAAGGGAATAATACAAAGAAACTCACTAATCTGTCTTTCAGAGAGTATATGATGAAAACTACATTTCTTCTTAAAATCTAAAAGCTGACAATCTTAGGAAAAAAAGGGCTTATATATAAGTGACTACGAAATAATTTTGATAATTTTTGAAAAGTGTTTAGTCTCACAGTAAAATAATGTTTATTTAGGGAATTTCAAGAGCTTCATGTCAGAGTTATACAAATTTATATCAGTTAAGCTCTACATTACAAACATCATCACCTCAACATTCCCATCCTCGATCTCCTGATGAGTCTCTGCACTAGTCCCTGGAAGGCTAGGTGGTTCCACAACATTTAAGTTCCAAACACTGTGTGGGAACGAAAAATAAAAGCATGAACTCTGATATTTCTTATCAAAATATCAACTGAACTCCATGGAATTACATTCATGCAAGAAAAGTTACAAGAAGATTCAGGATCACAATCTTTTGATGATACTCCTTTTATTTTGTTTTATTGAATTGTATCAAACTATATAGTCAACAGCAACTACTTGTTTTGGGATGCTGTACTCAAAAATTCCTAAAACAATAATGGAAATAATGCTACAGAAAATCTTTTCACTGTTTTGTACAAAGTGTAGATGTAAATATTTTCATCTTTCTTACATAAAAGCTCTTAAGTATCCAGTCTTTCTTCCAGATTTCAGAATGTTTTTTATTCTATATATGTCCACCGTTTTACAAGAAACATAAATGCATTCTGTAAGTCTTCAAGTACTCATAATCCTGAGGAGGAGAAAGCCTAGCTTTCTTTTTAAGCATTAGTGGAATGGAGCTTCCACAATATGGAGCTACTCCCAACAGTTTCAGTCTCAGCTTAGTTTCCTATTTGGTATCTTGTTGCATCACATGTTTTTGATAGATTGATGGCAGCATGTATTAAAAAAATATTGCCAGCTGAGGGGGGGAAGAAGTGTCAGTTCATGACTTGCTTTTGAGATGATTATGTACTTCCCAGTTTAAAGTGTTAACTGAGATTATTACCTTTGGCACTTGATTAATCTTTGCTATCAAGGCTCCTCTAAGTATTAAAAATGGGTCCCAATAATATGAGACAAGTTTCCCCGGGTCAGTGAGCTGGTTCTGGTGCCCTTAGGAAGAAAACACAGCTGTGCAAGACAGTTATTTTTTAGCTACTGCCAATCCTTGATAGCAAGTACAGGGAGTCTTCATTCCTCTGATAGAACTGTGCCTACTCCTCCATCTGAGTACAGTGTAGCTCCTAAATTTGTTGAAAGAAACATTGTGTAATTTGGAATGGTTTCATTTACTTTTAATTACCATAACACTTCCTTCTATTTTTTGATACTTACAAAGAAAAGGGGAAACAATCCGTGCAGTCAGCACACTGATACTAACAATTATGGTGGTTTTTCTATCTGCTTTACTCCCTTTTCAGGGTGATAAAATTCCATTCTAAATAGTAACCTTCTGGCTAAATAACAAATGAAGACTAATCTTCTACAAACTAGATTAGGAATTCAATTCCTATCTTGCTTAATGTTCTTTATTTTTTTTTCTGGTCTTGTTCAGGATTTTTGCTTGGTGTTTTGTTTTTTGGTTTGATTTGTTGTTTTTTTTTTTTTTTAATTTTGTTTGGCCTTT
>VZRX01023324.1:51055-84343 GCA_013398075.1 Notiomystis cincta | reverse complement strand
TTTTTTTTTCTTTTTTTTTGGCTCATGTTATGTTATGCTTTAATGCCTTGAATGTACTTAAAAAAATAAATGAGTGTGACCAGACCAAAAGTATCCACTAGAGGCATTTCTCTGGGTATCTCCTCTCTGTGTATTTAGTAGAGATCACAATTTCATAATCCTGAATGTCTTGGGGCTGTCAGAAGAACAGCCTGTCATTCACAGCCTAACAAAGGGAAGCAAATGCCTCACCTAGCCTGTATTAAATAATATTCTAGGTTTACAAGCATTTACCAGGACCATCATGTAATGGATAAGGTTATCCTTTGTTTATTGAGGCTTATTTTCTGGAAATCTAAGCTCCTGCCACATACAAAGGTAAAAAAAACAGGTCAGGCACTCAAAAACATAAGTTTGGGCAGAAATGGTAAGATTTCAAAAATGTGTTTGAAAGGCAACATTTTTTTTTTCATTCTGATGCAGACATCAACTATTCAGGCACATCAGCTTTAAAGTATTAAACTTTCTACTGGAGCTCCAAACACCAGAAACGTGCATTTAAATTGACACAATCTCATGATTTAGCAAAACTATTGCCTAATAATACACCCATTGCCTTCTGAGGGTGCAAAAGGAGCTACTGGAGGGATGGAAGAGGCTGCTGTCAGCCTCAGGTAAGATGCATTCAACAAAACTGGTAATAGCCAGACTCTCTGCAGACAGAACCTCTCCTGAGGGTTGAGGGAAAGGAAGTGGAACAAGTCCTTTCAGCCTCATAACAGGTAACAAGGCAGAAGGATTTCTTCCAGTTCCTGCTCACAGTGATGTAGCTCTAGCTCTGTGGTCACATTACATCCCCAAGAGAACCATATCTTATTTGGAATACTCTGAGGCAAAAGAAATGGTGGTCACTGGGCACATCACCAGTGGTCCTGCATGATGTTTAAAGGACAGAGCTGACCCCACCACTTCATGGAGGACCACACCAGCATGTACAGAGAAGCCCACAAGCCAGACACAAAGAGAAGCCCTTGGAGAGGGGAGGTGGACAAGATGAAGCCAGAGAGCCCAGCCCCAGCCCCTCAGAGGCTACTTGGCTCCCCAGTCTGAATTCTGCATTGTGCAGCACCTGCACCCCAGGTTGAAGGCCTTGCTTGGATTGGATGGCCAGAGGCAATGCATGGAATATTAAGCATGGTGTAGGCATGTGATACTAAGTTGCTGGCAGCTTCCCAGAAGAGTCCTATTCTCATTGCATTCCTTGGATGTCTCCCAGCCACTGGCTTGAGAAAGTCGCTAACCTTAGTATGCTTCATTGTTCTGGCAGTGTGTCTCAGTCCAGAGGGTGTCTCGTGATCTCTGCTGACCACTGCCTGTGCACTTGTGCAGGTCATCCCAGAAACAGCTGAGCAGATTAATAGGGCTCTGTGGGATGTGCTGGTCCCTAGTGCCACTGCCAGGAGCGAGAGCTGTGGTGTGACCAGACAAGCATTTCCA
This sequence comes from Notiomystis cincta, assembly GCA_013398075.1. Classification (NCBI taxonomy): domain Eukaryota; kingdom Metazoa; phylum Chordata; class Aves; order Passeriformes; family Notiomystidae; genus Notiomystis; species Notiomystis cincta. The sequence goes on along the minus strand of VZRX01023324.1, from coordinate 82,867 downwards.
GCCGCTGCCGGTCGTCATCCCTCCCACTAACACCTTCTGCCAGGAGTGAGGAGAGGGGTGGTGGGCAGTCTAACAGCGTTTGAGCCCTCCTGTGAGCAGAGTTCAGAGCCTGACTCTTGGGGAACTCGAGCCACAGGAGCACTCTAGCAGGAGCTAGACAGGCAAATCATCCTCTCCTCAGGGAAAGCAGTGTTTATTCCCTGTCTCGCCTCTAGTCCTCTACCTTGGAACGCACGAGGTGTCTGGGTACCATGGCAATGGCAGTGACAGCACAACCAAGACATGATTTCTGCTCTTTGGCTCCCCTGCCAGTGGTGCTGGCCTGGTAATGTGGACACATCACTCAGAATGCTTTTTAGGGTCTGTTTGTCTTGAACTCAAAGCCACAAGTTGTCTTTGTAGCCTGTGGCTCTGCCTAACAATAATCCACATGCTTTTTCTCCCTGGGAATCTGGGCTGCTGTTGTATCCAAGATCCTTCCCCAGATGTCTTGCCAGCACCCACACCCTTATGCCAGAGCACTTATTCAAAGAGGAAATAATCAAGAATGGGTCCTGGGCTGCTGCTGAGGTGCAGATCTGCCGCTCTGCAGATAGGGCCCGAGGGCAACTCTTAAAGTTAGCTGCACAGGAACAGAACATCTGAGTACTGATCCCCTCATTTCCCCTCCTCCTTCCCTCTGGTTCTGAAAATGAGTCCTGATTCCTCCATCAGATCAAATTGTCCAGGACAACTCTGTGCCAGGGAAACATCTCTGAGGAAGGGTCCAAGGGAGCAGAACATACAAGTCCATTCCCAAAACAGGCGGTGGGGCTGTGGGATGAGCGTGGCCAGGGTAGCTGTGCTTGGCATCTCACCAGGCTTGAGCTGGAGCCATGCAGTGATGCTGGTAACTCCCCAGTTGAAGATTGCCTCTGGAGGGCAAGTCCAGGGTCAGAGCAGGTGAACTATCCCAGGTGCTCAGTGGGGACTGCAGAGGGGGTCTGAGGGCAGTCTGCCACCTGCATGTCATGTGGATGTGGTTTGCTGCAGCAGACAAGGCACCATGTGCCTGCTGTGAGATGGTCAGAGACTGTGGCTGGACACAGCCTGCTGTTGGTCACTTCTGACAGACAGGGAAATGCTGAGCACAGAGAAGACTGAAAAAGCATGGGAGAAGGGAGTTCTATTCGCTTGAGGGATGGAGAGGAGGAGATGAGGACAGCAGCAGTGAGAAACCAAAGGAGGATGACACCATGAGCTGCTGTGGAGATAATGTCATCCTCAAACCTGACACAGTGGCATGGCTGCTGCCATGAAATGCCACATTTCACAGCTCAGGGAAGAGGAGAGAGTATGCTAGAAATTCCTACAGTGAATACATGGATCTGGTGAGGAAGGGAAGGCAATAGAAACAGAAAGGGGCACAAACCCTCTGATGTTGTGAACACCAGAGCCAGGACAAGAACCTGCTGATTTGGGTTAAGAAGATGGACCATTTTTATCTTTTAATCATTTCCTGTTATCTAGCAATTTTATTTGTACTGACTTGGGTTAGGAAATCAGGAAATGCTTCTGGTTTTCAAGCATTTTTGCATTTTTATGGGTTATTAATCAGATGGCTTCCATGTGTCTGATACTATTAATCTCTTCATAAGTTTGGAGAAGCAGGATAAGGTTCAGTGATATTAAGACTACAGGGGGTAGCAGAGGTTTCTCTCTTGCCTCTTTTTAAACGTTCAATAAATAGATGTCACACTCTCAGTAGGAATGGAAAATNAGCAATTTTATTTGTACTGACTTGGGTTAGGAAATCAGGAAATGCTTCTGGTTTTCAAGCATTTTTGCATTTTTATGGGTTATTAATCAGATGGCTTCCATGTGTCTGATACTATTAATCTCTTCATAAGTTTGGAGAAGCAGGATAAGGTTCAGTGATATTAAGACTACAGGGGGTAGCAGAGGTTTCTCTCTTGCCTCTTTTTAAACGTTCAATAAATAGATGTCACACTCTCAGTAGGAATGGAAAATCACAGAATCAGAGAATCATGGAACATGCTGAGTTGAAATGACCCCATAAAGGTGATTGAGCCCAACTCCTGTCCCTGCACAGGATCATCCATAAGAATCACACCATGTACCCAAGTGCATTGTCCAAAAACTTCTTGAACTCTGTCAGGCTGGTGTGGTGACCACTGCCCTGGGGAGCTGTTCCAGTGCCCAACCACTCTCTGGGTGAAGAACCTTTCCTAATATCCAACCTAAACCTCTGCTGACACAACTTCAGGCCCTTCCCTCAGGTCCTGTCACTGGCCACCACAGAGAAGAGATCAGTGCCTGTCCCTCCTCTTCCTCTCATGAGAAAGTTGTAACTGCAATGGGGTCTCCCCTCACTCTTTTCTCCTCCAGGCTGAACAGACCCAGTGCCCCCAGTCACTCCTCACACGGCTTCCCCTCAAGGCCCTTCACCATCTTCATTGCCCTTCTTTGGCCCCTCTCAGATAGTTTAGTATCTTACATTGTGACACCTAAAACTGCACACAAGACTCAAGATGAGGCTGCCACAGCCCAGAACAGAGCAGGACAATGCCCTTCCTTGCCCAGCTGGTGAAGCTGTGCCTGATGCACCCCAAGACAATCCAGGACACTTGCAGAAAGCAGATCCATTTTAATTTTATCAACCTGTTTAATAAAAAATGAAACTCATATATACTGATGATAAATATTTCAAGATACTTCTCCAGCTTAAATGAAATTACTGATATATCATATTGAAGAGTCCCTGAGCTATCTTTAAAAATATGCAGGAAGTGAGAGACTAGTGTCTTCCATTTCCTGAAATACATGGATTGGAAAAGTATAAGCTTCAAAATCTGTTCCTTTCACACAGTAAAATGGAGACTGAGACAGAAGAAACAAACCAGCAAGTAGTCAACAAGCCAATCTGCAGGCACAAGAAGAGTTAGGACTAATTATTAAATAAAGGACAGGACATCTTGATTAAGGATTTCCGTTACAAAGCCACTTATTCTACGATTCAAGTAACAATAAATCATGTAGCACCTCAGATGGAGAGAAGACCTGAGGAAGATGTTCAGCTGGTGAGAAAGGCAATGTCTTTCCATCATGGAAGGCTACCCTTTGCCCACTTAGAGTCTGGCTTACAAACAACTGCAGTAAACACATCCAGCAAAGCCTGACCATCAAGAGTTGGGGTCTACACACTTCCTGTTGACCATACATTCCCATGTTGTTGTTCACATGTTGATCTACATTCCCTACCTGGCACTGTACAGCACTTAATCTCATGAACACACGCTCTCTTTCCACAGGGCTTCCGCTGCTGTGAGCGTGTGGGTGTTTATTCAGACCAGATATTTGTCCTCCTGTGCTGGTGCGTGGCCTGCAGGCCTGTTTTCCACAAGCAGCCCTGTAAACATCATTACTGAATTACCTCGTGGTCTTACTCTCAAGTCAGAGAGCTTCAAAAAATCGATGGATGCTTCTTCATAGCATGCATGGGAGAGGGGATGATGCTGCTCCATAAAAAAGAGAGAGATCAAAGTTGCCAGAAGCTTCTCGCTAATTGTGGATGCCAAAATGAAGGCACTCAGGGCTTAATTTCCCAAAGCTGTGGGCAAGATTACAGCATTTTAGATATTCAGTGTGTAGCTCCCACTGATTTCCCCTCCAGGTATGCATGCTCAGCACTGCCACAGCAAAAAAAACCACAACACACAGTGAGTGACAGACAGGGAAGTTTGAGTGGGCTCTGCTGTTGCCCAGACAGGGAAGAGAGCATCTGTTTCCCCAGCAAAACATCTCTCTGCCTTGTCTACCAGACACTCACTGCTCCTGCCATGACAGCCACACCAGAGACGTTGCTGGCAGTTGACCCAGAGCAGCTCTTCTCCAGAGCCCAATTCCTTCCCAGATCAGCCAGCCCTGTGTGCTGAAGGAGGCAGAGGTCACACCAAAAATACAGCGTGTGCTCACGTAACCAGAGAGCAGCAGAATGTCTCTTGAGCACAAGGCAGAGACATTCCTTATGCTTGGCGTCCCCTCACTGAGTGATCAACTCTGCAACTTTAACATAAGGCACTGCAACAAAAAAAAAAAAAAAAAAAAAAAAAAAAGAATCTTTTAGAGAAAAAATGGTAAAAATATTTTGTCACATGGATTTATATTGATCACCCATTTTTGGCTGCAATAGAAGGATTATTAGTTTCAGTCAAGTAGTAAAGGTCTGCACTGCAGATTTGCTGCATAAAACAAGCTGTTCTTTTCTTCACAGAGAAGCTACTCACTAAAGAAAAGAAGGGAAATGAGGGAATGGAGCAGGACACCAATTTTGGCTGTGAGTTTCACAGCTATTTGCAGACAACAGACAAACAGGGAGACTGAGGACCTGTAGGTTCAGTTCCAGAGTGCAGGTAGTCATCAGGATGGGCCATTGAGCACCATTCTGCTGTTACATCATCACTCACTTCTGGCCATTGAACCTCGGTCACGGTAATGAAAGTGCCTGAAGAAAGGTCAGTGGCATGTAAGTTTAGACAGTAGTCTTTGATACTCCTGGCATGAGTTTGATGCATGGCTGTGGAAAATAAAATTTGCAATTGATTTTGCTAAGTAGCAGTCTCAAAGTGATAGAGGTCTTTCCCGCACTCTCTGGGCAGCATCCGTTTCAGAATGCCTCAGAGACGTTACCTCATTAATTTTAATGAGAAGCCCAGACGTGAGCCTGACACAACCATAAATTGTTCTTTCTGTGCCTGCATGTATGTGTGTGTTTAAAAGAGCTCCCTGTGTTACCCCATGAAGGACCTGACTGTGTTACATGCTGATGTTCACTATTTAGGCACACGTCATCCTGGCTCCACCACACAGCTCCCTTTTCATGCCCTGGCCACTCTTTGCAAATTACCTTAGTGCTTCTCCCTGCCATGCCCTGCGTGCACAGACCTTCTTCCATCTCTCAGACAGGAGTGAGAGATCCTTCCACTCCAGACACAACTCTAGATCAAGGCCATAACATCACCCCAAAATACCCTCATTCCTGACAGTCCTGACAGATGTATATTCATATCTGTCCAACCCCATGTGCCACACTATCCTTGTTTAAGCCCCACAGACTTCAAGAAGCCCCCTCAAACCCTTTTGCAAAGCACAAGCTTAAGGTTAGACCCACACCACAGGACTGAGGACAGCCAATGACCCCATGAGCCCCAGGAAGGGGATGAGGGAGGTGAAATGTGACAGCTTGCTCTCCTGTTTTTCCCATTTGACCACCCACCCTGCTCTGCAACTGACCTTAGAGGCATGAGCCACCTTTGCTGAGGGAAAACCCCTTACTCTGTATATGTGTCATGGGAGGGATCCAGGTTTGTACTCCCTGCTAAGGATCACTGTGGAAATCTGGTGTTCTCAATGCAGACCTTTCACCAGCAACCGTGAGCTCAAATCCCAAGTGTCTGCTGTGGGCAGCAGGCCCTGGCTTCATAAATGGCATTGCCACACAGTACAAAAGCTGTTTGTCCTTGCAGTGATGTCATTTTATCGTACATAAGAAGCAAAATGAATGGCAAGAGGTCACCTCTCATGGTACCTGAGCTCCTAAAATGCCTTCCTCAACTATGCCTGAACTTCAGAGGTGACCCACTTCCTCTTCCAGAAAAATCTTTGCTTCCTCCCTTTCCACAATAATCTTACTTTGTGATTATACAGGCTTACTCCTCCTGATGAGCAGCTCTGCCTGTGTTTCTCATGGAGGTCTCTGTCATTCCCCCTCCTCAGCTGCTTGCTAGGAGTAGACCACCACATCCAGCTATGGGCCATTTTCATGAAATCATGAAATTCTGGCACTACGCTCACCATCTCAAACTGAAGAGGAAATGTTTGGTTAGTTTCTTTGTAAGTGTCTCTTTGCCAAGCTGCTAGCACTCAGCAAATACTCAAAATAAGGTAAGCTTTACTATCTCTCTCTGTCTTTGGTGGCCAATTCTTGTACCCAGTTTGCCAGTCACTTGGGTATTCTCATAAATGATGATATTGCTTTGAATCCATGTCAGAGCATTAAAGGCCACCCACCAGCTCTTTAAAAGGAGAGGCTGCATCAGTATAGTGTGAAGTTACAGATACTCATGTGACTTGGGCTTTGTCCACTCTCTGTGACCTGATTAGCATCTGCTCTTCTGTAAACACCCAGTGCAGCTTGGCAACATAGACCCTTTGTGTCTTGTGTGATCACATCTGAGTTTGTTACCATCTTGTCTTAATTATAAAAGTAGAAGATCTTCTCTGGTACTGACAGTATTTCAGAATTCGAGGGCATCTGTTGCACTCCAATATCCCAAAACAACCTCTCCTCCTGCCAGGCAGGGTACCTGAAGAACCACAGGTTTTGTCTCATCATCAAACTGATCCATTTGAAGTCTTTAACCCCTCAGCCATATGTGCAGTACTGTGCTTTGGTTTTGGATGTCTTTGTTGCTTGCCAAAAGCAGCATACTTTTGTTAGTTGGGATGCTTTTACTGAAGGTTTGTAACTAAATCTCCTTTGTCGGACTCATTGTTTTCTGTGGCAATTGCTTCCATGTTTATTGCAAACCAATCTGTTCTGTGCTTTTTGTTTACCCTGGCACTGGTTTTTGTGCCCTGGTATGCATCTCTGAGTAGATTCACTACCACTGGCTCGCTGCTTGTTAACACTTCCAAGTGCTGGTTTCACTAAATTCCCAAATCTCTGGTGCAAATTGTTAAATTAAGCCCACTTCCAGCAGTAACCTCCTCTTGTGGTCAGTCACCATGAGTCACTCACTCTCAGATCAGCTGCCAACCAACCATTAATGAGCAAGGTTCAGTTTTAGCCAGCAAGCTGATAAAAGTGGTCAGCAGCATCTCCTGACAGTGGGTCTCTTGTACAGCTGCCTCTGGGATGTTTCTCAAGGGCCAGAGAGTGATTTCTGTCATGATGGAATTGGCTGCTGATTTCTCAAGCCTCAGAGATAAAACTTGCTTACTTCTGTTTCTTTGAAATACCATTTCTTTCTACATAAGCTCAGATTCAATGCAACCCAAATCTGACTCTTCACCAGGCTCTTAAGAAGAGTTTAAAAAGCTTATGGACCAAATTGGGATTTAACAGATTTGTTTCCTTCTGATACTGATCCAGGTGCTGCCAGGGGTCCTGTAGTGGCAGACCAGCCATTCTCACCTGGTACACAGTGTGTGGCAGCATGCAAAGAGCAAACACTATGTGCTGTGCAGACTGGCTGTAGCCAGGGAAGCAGGAGAAAAGATTTTCCCTGACAACTGCACTTTCTCTGGTCTTGTTTTTCATGTTTTCCCCTTTCCTCCAGCCACCAGCTCTCTGTCCCCTCCCTTTCCTCTCACAACTTCCAACGCGGTCTCTTTTCTTTCCACCCTCAGCTTTACATTCCCCTTTGTCTTTGGCTGACTGTGCAAAATTGCCTTCCATCCAGGGAGCAGCAATTCTCTGTGCTTGGTGAGCTGCTAACAGGGCTCTGTCAACAAAGCACCAGGGTGAGCAGCACGATGATTGCCGGCCCAGCCTTTTGCACCAGGCAGAGGGAGAGGCTTTTCACGGGGCATGGGCCTCCTCTGCAGCTGAGGTCTGCTGCTTGAGTTTCCATCCCTCGGGTGCAAGTGAATCTCAGATTAAACGGGACATGTTTTCCAGTTCCTGCTTTTAAAAGTAGAACCCATTTAACTCAGCAGACTGCCCAGCTGGAACAGGCTATTTACAGCTGTACCTGAAGCTCTGATAAGATAATGGATATGTTGTAAATACCTATCATGTTATGTTGCCTTTAGTTAGTGTTTGGGATCACATGTGAAACAAATGGCTCCAAGGATTGAATAACATCTCAGGGTTCCTTTGCAAAGTGGGCTGGGGATCTCAGAGGATTTTTAAAGTTTGTTTGTTTTATTGGAAATTTCCTAGAGACCTGGTAAAAATAATCTGATTGCATGGAAAAAACCCATGTATTGCAGATTGGATCCAAGGCAGGCAGGCAGGCAGGCAGAGCGGGCCGGTTTTCCACTTCATTCATTTAATAGGTGTATATTTCATTAAGTGAGATTGGACCTGACATTTATTGGAATTATTAAGGACCTGGTAAAGGACTGAAGTGGGAGAGTTTAGAATAAGTAAGAGAGCAGAAAACACATGTGCACATCATAGAGTAAAGGAGTACTTGTTCTTTCTTCCTCTGTCTGCCATCTAGAAACAGGTATGTGAAGGAGGTTGGTCAGAGACGAGAAGACAGGCATGGGCCATCTGTATTCTGCTGCAGATCTGTGTGTTTAGGCAGCACAGGGAAGATTTTCCAAGGGGATTGGGTGGGGGTTAGGCTTGCTCTTGGAAGGGGAAAGACAGCAAACTCCAGCTCTTGTTTAGGGGTGAGCAACTAGCCCTATCTCCTTCCTTGCACCGCAGTCCCTGCAGCTTATCAAGAATTACTTGCAGGCCAACATTGTCCTGATACCTCCATGTGGCAGGAGGCAGCTGGGGCGCTGCTCTCTGCTGATGCTCAGCATGGCTGCTCTCATGTCCACTGAAATGCTTTGCAGAAGCCACCCCTCAAGCAGGAGTCCTTACAAGGTCTGCACATTGTGGCACACAGGCTGCAGATGAGCTGCAGCCAATGCTGGATAATCCATTTGCTTTGAGTTGTTCCTCTTGGAGAGGAGGAAGATCCCATTAAATGGGCTCTGTGCTCTGTCATCTGCTCCAGTTTCCTGTCCATGTGAGACATGTAAGAAGTAGACAGTCTTAATCTTTGGGGCTCCATGCAGAGCTCATCAGCAGCTGTCCTGAGGTCTTTAATAAGGCTTGTTTATTTATTTAAGCAGATTTTTCTATTTAATTGTTGGACCCATCCATCCTTTGCTGCTGTGCGTCACTGTGGTTATACTGACACAGGCACTCCCAACCTGAGGAGCTGGGAAAAAGTACCCCCTGAATGATGCCTGAAGCACAGTGGAAGACATGGTTCTTTCCCCCTAGGAAACCATAATCAAGTTCATATGTGTCACTTAAATCCACCGCTGTGTTTGTGCATCCTGTAACTGCTGCTTGACCCATGAGGTGAAACAACTGCAGAACACTGGGCTCTTCTGGCACCAGAGCCAGAGCCACAGCAAAGCTGATGGAAGTTCTGGAATATTTATAGGGCCAACCATGTCAGCAGCTGGGCTGCTACTCCAGGATTCAGGAGACATCAGCTCCCTTCCAGGTATGACCACCATGCCTTCATTTTCCCTCCCACCCTTTGTCCATCTTGTTGGAGGTACAGACTGTGTCCCTCGTTAAGAGCCCATACAGTGTCCAGTGTAATGGGCCTCAACCCTGCACAGCTCCAGGCCTTGCCTCTATAAATCAAGTATAAGAATGGGATTACAGCACTGTCACCCAATACTAAAAACATATGTTTCAGGTCAGAGACATTGAAGGGCAAGAATTGCTCATTAAAGAGGAGAAAAATAAGGGATTTTAAACTTGACATTATCAGGGAAACATGTTAATTCATGTTTACAGAGTTATTGTAAGAACTTCCTGCAACACAGATATCCTCTGACAGCCAAAATGAAACCATACATAGCTGCTCTAGGCTGGCCTCCAGGACTGAACAAAGCCCCCAAGACAGGAGGAGGATTCAGGGCCCAGACAAAAGCCCCAGGCAGCACTGAGCTCTTTGGCTGACGGGAGCCTCAGTGTCAAGGTCGCATGTCACGCATTTCCCAGCTAGACTTGAGCTGCTGGACATAAGCCCCCAGCCCTGCTGCAAGGCCCCCAGCCCTCCCACAGCAGCCCAGAGGCTGGATTTGGTGGTGCTTTAGCCCCACTGCTAAGCTGTGGATCTTTTCCCATTTCCCACTCGACTCAAAATGTAGTTCAGGGGCAGGGGGAACCTCTCCAGCCTTTGCAGCCTCCAAGGAATTCTGGCCAGTACTGCCACCTCAGCATAGACACCAAGTGTCTCAGTTTCAGACAAAAAGTACTTTCTTTTGTAGATTTGCAACCTGGCTTTTGCTTTGTTAAAGAAGAGATTTCATTAGAGTGATGAAGCATTTCTAAACCACTCCCAATGATAGCCCTATGCTCTATGCTTCTCCTTTTCTTTTTTTTTTTTCCCAGGAAATAATGTTCTCTTGGGCCTGTAGAGAAACTTTGAATAGCACAATTCTTGGAGAGTCAAAAAGGAGAGAGTGTTGCCCATGGTGTAGTTCTGTAAGTCAAGTGTACTCAAATTAGCCCTACTCAGGTACCTCATATCCTGGTGATGCATTTGAATGGTGACAGGTAAGGGTCAGGTGTGAGTTCTCCAGAAAAGGGGTGTCATAAAGCTAAATCAGCCTGGTGTCCTTGGAGAACTGGAAGCTGAGCCCTTCACCTTCTGAAATCTGGGAAATATTTTTCTATATCTTGTTGGGAATTTTATTACTCAAATAATCTGTGGTTTGAACTTGGGACACGTGGCCCTGCTGCAGAGGGGAAGGCTGCTCCTTCCCTTCAATACCCTATTTAAAAATAGAATCATAATTTCTCAGGGCTACAGGCAGGGCAGAGGCAAGAGCAAAAGAAGGGTCTGAAACTCCTGCTGAAAGCATTAAAGAGACACTTAGGGACACCAAAGCTCAGCTTGACAAAATCCACCAAATAGTGCGGGGCAGGTAATTTCATCTCTGATTCCCTGGCTGTAAAAGAGAAGAAAACATTTCCCTACCTCAGAGTAAATCCCTTGGTTCTTGTCAAACACTTAACTACTACAGCAGTGAGGGCCATATAAATTATAATTACACCGAGTGTCTGGTGCTGCTGCCCGGAACTAGCACTTCATTCTCTAGTGCACAAAATTTCTTCTTGGTGGTGAAATTAGCTGCTGCTGCAACCCTAATTAGGTGCCCTGTCTTGAATGACTCATTTGGCATATAGGAATCCGTTTTCTTTGTCTCTAAAGGAAGCTTGAAATCATGTTTTGAAATTCAAACCGGGTTATATTTGCCCAAAACACACAGACCCCAATGTCTGGTTAGGACAGGGTGGGGAGCGGGGGTGTTAAACTTAGAAATGGATTTAATTAACCTTTGCTGTTTATTGCTTGCTTCCAGAGTTCAGCCAGGTTAGGAAAAGAACAAGGAATGGGTCACCCAATGTTTACATGGGGCTTCTGAAGAATGGCCCAGACACTCATTCTCCCCCCTTGTCTTTAAACATTCCGAGTTTAAAGTTGTGGCTTAATTTTGGAGCCAAGGAAGGGGGATGTTGATTCAGAGGATGGTAAATAGGTAGTGGTGGGAGGCAATATGAGCTTCTCTGTGTTACCTTTAACACCAGTGTATCCTTAATCCCCCTCAGCTTGCTGCATGCAGGAGGTGCTAGAAGAGCCTCAGCCTGAGGGTGACAGATCATTTCCATGCTGGGTAGTATTTTGATTATCTGCCTTCACACATGGGTCACCCCCAGATCAGTTTTTCGTTGTAAATTAAGTTCCTCTGCACAGTGTCACAGAATGAAAAATGGTTTTTCAGGATTTGATCAGCCTGCTCAATGGTATGGAGCAAGAAACCATAAAAGTTAAATAGCTGTCATCAGACTGGCAAACCCATGCCAGGAAGATCCAACAGTGGCTCTGAAACTTAGGAGAGACTTAGGAGTTTGGCAATTAAACCAGCAAATTGCACAGTTGAGTGGGGAAATGAGACACAGCAGCACTTTTTCAGCCATTGGCTTTTGCTTTTTCTGCCCCTTGTTGGAGAGGAGAGGAGAGGAGAGGAGAGGAGAGGAGAGGAAGGAAAATAAAACACACATAAAAAGAAACAAAGAGGAATTTCACATAAAAAACAGTGTTTTGAGTTTAGTATGTGACAGATTCCTTCCCTGAAAGCCTTGTATTGGATGGTATAAATCAATACACATCCTTTGACTTTGGTGAATATACATTTATTTATATCAGTTGGGAATCTCATAAGCTAGTGAAACAAAAGAAGAAAAAATGAACAAGGAGTTCACTTTGAGATATGGAGATTATAGAGGACAAAGTTTTGGCTCAAATGTTTTTGTAGTGACAGGACTGTCAATCTGCAGTGAGTCCATCAGCTTCCAACAGGAGTTTCAACAACTACAAGAGATAATCTCAGACTGGGAGCTCAGTAGGCTGTAGGCACGAGCAGTTGTGAAGAAAGAAATGCCCTGCAAACAGAAGGGAAATAGCTATAGCAGACAGAAAGAAAAAGAATATCAAATATCAGAGCATCCACATGCCTTCACAGGCTGCCAGAATGTAATTCCCTCTAACAATCACCCAGAAGATACCCCATCGTTTTGTAATGATTACAAGCTGTGCACTGAGCTGGAAGTAGAAAACAGGGTCCACTGGTGGGGTGGGTGTGATGTCCACAGTCATGCTTTGCCTTCTAATGAGAGAAGGGGGGGAAGGTGGGGAAATAAAAGAGAGAGAGGGGAAATGTGAAGCAAAGGAAGAAAGAAAGGAAAATGAAAACACTGGATGACCTTTGTGACACCCCTGAGGCATGAAAAGCTGATTCTGATTGACTCAAAGAAGGAAATAATGGTTTTCTGGTAAAATAATGGTTTTCTGCTAAAATAAGCTCAATGAAACAGGGTCCAAAAATGATTACAGGACAACTCAGGACACAGTGAGCCAACGCTTGTTCTTTCCACAGAAACAGAAATAGTTAATTTCTCTTTGCAATCTGTAATGTAATGGGAGTCGAGAAGGTCTCTCATTACACTTTTGGACAGCATCTAGGAGAGTGAAACCACTAGTCATGGCAAAGCACTTCTGGAATCCAAGTGAAGATGAAGATGTCATGGAAACTTCGATCTGGACAGTCCAAAACATTCCTCCAGCCTTGCAGTGGAAGGCCTGGAGATACAGCATGACAGTAAGTGGCAGTATTTGCAAAACAGTAGGAGATGCAAGCAATCTTGCTCCATTCTAATTATGGAGTTCAGCATAGTTGATTCAGCCTTAAATGGCCTCTGGAACACGAACATGCAAAGAGAGAATTTCCACTTTGACTGAAATTTTTGCTCGGTGGAAGCCAAATTCTTTAGAAAATTAGATAGACTGATAAGGTTTTTCAGATCTCCCTTGGCATGGAAAGCCCGGGGTTGAGCAACTTTGATATATTTATGGGGCAGGTTCCAAAACATTTCAGTGCACAGATGCTACAAACTATAAAAATGTAAGTGTCTGATGATATAATTGTCTAGGACAGAGCTGTCACTGAACATCAGGAATTGTTTCAGCGTGTGCTTGCTGAAGTTGCAAGTGGGGAAAGGTTTCAATTAAACAAAATGAAATTTCAGCTGAATAAAAAAAAAAAGGAGAAAGAAAAAGAGAAAGAAAAAAAGTCCCAATTGTTACAGATGCTGATCTTAAAATGATACAGCTCAAGTTCTGTCTCTCATACATGTTGAGTTTTAAGATCATGGCAAGGTTTTCACAGCCTGTGTAAAACGACTTCCCAAGTGCTGCCAAGGCAGTGAAGAAGAAGGAAGTTTAACCACTTGTAGTATGTACTGATATCAATATAGGTTGCATTTTTAGGGTCCTGTTAAAAGCAACCAAGTTCTGCACAGATGCTTCAAGCGGTGGCTTAGGAGCTCTACTTCACCCAAAGTGTTGCACAACTGAGTAGATGCCCATAGTGCATGCAGAGAGAAATGGAGATAAGAAAGCAAATGCCTGTGCAGCTTAAGAAAACAATGCTGGGTCTTGCACATGGTTGTCCTGATTTGCCCAAGTCTCCCAAGGGGTATAAACAATGCAAGCAGACAACAGTTCCCTCTGGAACTGGGAGACTGCACTGTGAGCCTTGAGTTGATGACCCAGGATATGATTCAGTGACAGCAGACACGCTGCGGAGAGCATATGCTCCACTTGTCAGTACACAACCTGATGGTGTGGAACAAGCAGGAACAACTCATGCAAACACTGTAAAAGCTTCGTGGGCTGCATCTCCTGAGAGCAGGGGGCTCCTCCAGGAGCTAAAGAGAGCAAGCCTCAGTGCACAGAACAACTGGAAGCTCCTGTGCATGTTTGGTGTCTGTATGTGCACATGCTTCTGCAATGAAAGAAGCAGAAAGCAGGTGAAGCAGATGAGGAGGGCATACACAGCTGTGTCTAGCTATTTCTGCATTCATTTGGAGTCAGGGGTCAGCTCACCCTCCAACACCAATCAGTCCAGCCACACTGAAACCTAAGCCAGCAAGATAGATTGTCTGCTGAAGCAAGTTGGCATCTGTCCACTGACAAAAGCAGGCTCATCCTTGGGTGATGTGAAGCAGTGTAACACAGCCTTGGCTCTGGAAAAAGTCAACAGAACAGCAGCAATCATCAGGAGCTGAGATTTTGGCTCCCTCCCTTTTGTTTTACAGTAGATTAGGAAGACAGAGATTTTTCCAAAAGACTGGTGAGGTGAATTGGCAGCAGAGGGGAGGGAAAGTGAGGCAAGGAGCCAAGGTAAGGAGCTTTGCTGGACTCCAAGCTGATGCTGCCAGAGCCAGCAGTGGGATGGGCAAAGAGGAGAAGGCTCAGAAAGCTGAGTGGGAATCTGCCACAAGGGGAAAGAGACAGACACCAAGGGATTAGCTGCAGGGTGGCTGAGAAGAGAGTGGGTCCAGGGAACAGGGCCAAGAGGAGGAGAAGGGAACAGGACCCAGCAGCAGGAGAAGTGGTAGAAAGGTTTGCTGTCCTCTGACACATTGATGATGTAACAGCAGCAGCTACACCACGTGGGCTTTCTCGCCATCATTGTGCTTCTTCAGCAAATTTGCTGCTGTGCTGACTCTAGAAAAGTCATCTTTAAAAAGAGGAAGGGGTTCAGTCGAGGTGGTACCACCTAATCCTGAAGTTGCCTAACACTTCTTATTGAAAGGCTGTTTTCAGTTGCTTCTAACTTTGTCACACTAACCATCTGGCCTGCAATTCCCCATGCTGGGTGTCTGCCTCAAGCTGAATTTGTTTTGTTCATTTGTTTTTACATTACTGCTTAAGTGGCATGGCTGTTTCTGAGAAAAAGGAGAAGAAAAATGCATTGTTTCCCTCATGGTGAAACATTCATACTGGTTTGTGACTCCCATGTCTCAGAGTGGGCACCCAAGCAGAGGCTGCCCTTGGTGTCAAGGATGTGCTCTTGGAAACCTCATTAAAATCTACCCATTTGGCCACCTTATAAACCTCAGAAAAGCCAACATTTGATTTTTGCCTGAAAAAGAGACAAGTCAAGCATTTGTTTTCTCTGAAGGTTTCTTGGACATCTCTCATGGGTTTGTGCCTCATCTTTTCTGGCTCCTCTGTAGGTGCAGTTGGTGTAGGTCCCCTGTATGGGGACAAAACAATCAAACAGAGTTGCCTGTGCCACCACTGCTACTGAGACCTCTGGTTGTGAGAGGACTGCACCCACTCAGCCTTCAAAGGCAGAGGTAAATTGAGACATCAACTGGAAGAAGCTGGGGTGTAGGAATGAAAAAAATCACATGTGGTACCAGCCAGAGCTGAGAGGAGTTGTAGAATGAGTGAGAGAAGCAAGAGAGAGGTCAGGAGTACCACAGGACGTGGGGGCACATTGTTCAGGATCTAAGTGATACAGCAGAAGTGTTAAAGCCATAAATTTCTCTTCTGTGTCTGTACACCTGTGTCCCACAGCAGCCCAGGCTCCAGCACCAAGCCCAGCATGCTCCTGCCCCTGCAGTCTGCAGGCTGGTGGGCTGCTGCTCTCCCATCATCTCAGGTGGCAGAGGGCTGCAAATCTCCAGCTCCCTGGTCCCTGCTGACCTGTGCCAGGGTCAGTCCACCTACACACTACTCACTCCCTAAGAAAGCTCTGAAACTTCGCTGTGGTTCTCCCCATAAGTCTGTGCAATAGCACATGGAGAGCTCTGTTAAAGCAACATTATGACTGCACAGTGGAGTGAGGAAAAGCTAGTCTGGAGGCTTTCCATAAAGCATTAATTCATCTCCTTTGTGCCTGTGTGTTATAGTACAGCCTTTAATTACATGATCACACAGTGTTTTGTTGGGTTTTTCCCACAGGACCCCTGCATGTTTTATTGCCAAGATGGAGGGGAGTGTAGGAAATGAGGAAGGGGATTGGAGGGGGAGAAGAGATGATCTGATCATTAATGCAACTGAATGCTGCCTAGCCCTGCTCCTACGACTGAGCCCTTGTGTGCTACTGGCAAGTCACTTAAATAAGCATTTTCTAAGTTGGCCACTACCTCCCATTTTGTTTGCCAAGCCACGGACACCTGGGGCCAGACTGGCAAAAGTGCCGAGCATTCTGCATTGCAAGCAAAGTTGCTGGGAGCTGTGTCTTCAACATGAAATTATGAGAGTTCCTGGCACTACAGATTCAAGAAATCCTGACCACTCTTAGAAATTCCCTGCCTTGCACTTCCACTCTTCAGCCAAGGATGTGTTTTGCCCCTAGAAATCATTTGTAGCTGACCATAACACATTTGCCAGAGATTCCTTTTGGGTGGCTTCAATATCAAAAACTGCTAACAAGGATATTCTAGGGATTACTTAGCTCACCTTTTTCCTGACCTCTCAGCTCCATGTCCTGCCCAAAATGGTACTCAAGTGTTCATTTTGTTTATGCACAAACCTTCCACAAGGGTAGGTGTTCTTGTCTATATATCATTCTCCCTCCCTATTCTCCTCCCTGGTCCTAGCAAAACATTATCTTGTTCCTGTTCTTTTCTCAGTAGGTGCCCAGGTCTCATATTTACAGAAAACAATTGGGTTTGTTATATATCTGCAATTTTATCTTTCACAAGAGTCAAGTGGAGGGTAAATTCTCCGCAAAATTAAGTAACATGCCAACATCTGAACATATACAGCACACACAGCTGGGGAAAAAAAAGCAAACTTGGGTAGCTGTAAAGTGAACAGCAATGGTCACAACTCTAATGTCTTTATCTTAGTTCCACTTTGGTAAACTGGAAGTGCTACTAGCTCCTTCCTCTTTTCATAAGGGCTGTGGTAAGGGGAAATCTGTTCATGTTTCTGAACTGCTCAGATTTAGAGTGAAAGTGTCACAGGAAAGCCCATGAGGAAATGTAATCAGTTTGTGTTCTAGGCAGAGCTTAAGTGGTGTTTAGTAAATAAGGCCTGAGGTCAAGTGATGAGGATAAGAAGAAATTCCGAGCAGTTACCCAGTGAGCACGTGACCATCTGTCCTATACAGTGATAATCCTGTGACTGTGATACAATGCAGATGCACAGAGAAGTTTAAACTGAAAAATTAAGAACTATCACGATTTTAATGTCTTATTTCTGAGCAATTCATGTTTTCAACCTGTGTGGATTTTAATGTAATTATTAAAAGGTAATAAGGACAGACATATAAAAATACTTGCATATATTTTATAAAATGTTTATAAACTACTTCATAAAAATCTAGTTCAAATATTGTGCAGTTAGCACATTTAGAAAAGAATTACTTTATTAGGCATTTGTGCTCTGCAACAGAGTATAGAACTCAGGATTTCATAGGATACATTCTACTCTCTGCTTTTGAAAGCCCCAGGCCAGGACTCTGGAGAGACATTCATATTCTTGTGCATTTCACTATTTAATATTCCCCCACAATATTCAGGTTACATTTTCCATGAACCAATTTCCTGCCATTTTTATATTTTTACATATAAGCAAGCACAGCATTCAAGATTCAGTGTCCTGGCTGCTCAGAAACAGTAAGTATGAACAGGTATTAACATGCCCCTCTAAGAAAGCCAACCAAACCAAGCACATTTGAGTCATTCTCCCATTTCACCCTTCAAAAACCCAAAAAGCCTTGGATGACTTCTCCAAACCCTCAGTCCTTGCTACTGCTTTGCTTTGAAGACCATCCAGGTTATCACCACCTCCCTCATTTGGTAGACCACTGATTTCACAGAAAGATCAACCTCCTGGTCCTGTTTTGAGAGCTCTTTGTGCCAGCAAGACCAAACTCCACTGACCGTCCTTAGGTCACACTGCATGCCAAGATCTTATCAAATCTGCTCCATGTATCAGCCCACCTACCACCTTCCATTTGTTGAGCCCCACATCTGGCTTTAACCAACATACTCACAAGTTCCCTCAGTATCACATCTGCCAAGGCTTTTCTTCCCTTCTCATAGTCTGTTTTGAGTTGATTAATTGGTGTTTGTTTTGTGGGTTTTTTTTTTTTTTTGTTTTCAAAATGAAATGTGGGGGTTTTTGGCTGGCTTTCTGCTGCTCCAAAGTCACATTGTATTTGTTCTCTGTCTAAACTTGCATTTGCAATTCAGCCCAGTTAAATAGCATTTGTTAATGCCATTAATGGGCTTTTAACTCCCCGCAACCTGATTAATAGTGGAGATATTAAGTACACCCAGAAGTAATGTTTACAAAAGCATCCACGTGATTTAGAAGCATGAGTCCTGTCAAATGTCTCCGTGTCAGCTTTGCCTTTGAAAGTGAACTTCACAGTTTGGCATGGACCCAAGGAGCTGGGAGCATGCTCCATTTCTTTTTTGGGGGAGGGTTGTAAGCTTATCCCTCTGCAGCAGGACATTGGGGTGGGCATCAAATCAAAGTTGATTTGCACACATGGACATTTTTCCTTCCCTTCCTGACTGCTAACAGTTTTAAAAGATCTTGTTTCCTGCCTCACACCCTGTTCAGCCAATCTTTTTGTTCTGTCCTTATGTTTTTAAAGAAGCAATGGGGACTCTCTGTCACTTCAGGCTCCATCTCATTTATGCATGGATAAACTCTCCAGTACTACTTGTTTTCACAACCTCTCTTCCTAAAATCCTTTCATCTTTCCTTGGCAGCCTGAACTCCCTTCAGATTTCTCTTGCATGTACCCTTTCCCTCCAGGAGGTGATGACTGAGCATTCAGGTTGCTTTGCCTACAGCAGTGGATATTAAGAAATCTAAATAAATACACCTATATCTGAAGGAGGGAGACAGGTACCCAAAACAGACAGTGCTTGCTGTATCCCTTTAATCCTTGCCCTTCTAATAAGCCTCACAAATGCCTTATCTCAATTGAGCTGCTCTCAGCTGGCTTTCATATCCCTGTATGGGTCAGTCCAATTTCTGAGGGGAAAACAAGACTAGACACCTAGCTTCTTTCCTGGCTCCGCCTTCAGGAAGAGATTGTTTACACCTCAGTACATCTGAATGATTTCCCAGAACAGCAGCTAGCCACTTGGTGCTAATTCATCACAGCAGGAACCACACAGCTCCATCTCACTCATTGCACAAAAGCACTGAAGCTCCAGGGTCCCACATCCTGCTCCAGCTGTAAGTTCTTCAGGAACGTTCATTAAAGGAGGAGGGGCTTCCCATCCAATGTCCGCAGGATTAAATCACTGCAAGGCTCTCTGTTGGCACTCTCTGACCTCAACTCCACTTTCAAGAGCAAACACAACTTTTGCATCCATCCCCTTGCTGATGCCCTGCAGAACCTGACTCAGCTGCATTGTGCTCACCACTGGAATTAGAGGTACAGAGCTAACAGGCCATCTGCTGTGCTGACAGAGACAGCTCCCAGTCCCCCTCTGAAGAGCCAGCTTGCCTTGATCCAGTTTGAATGACAGCCATCAGTGATTCAGCAGAGATGTGGCTTTTGGCTGCTTGTTTTCTCATTGTTTGCATGGCAAATGAATGACACCTATCATCCTTTGGGGGCCTTGCCCATGCTGGATTGCTCTGAGGTTTGCTCTTTGACACAAACTGAGTTTTCAAGGGATGATCATGCTAGATGAGTGCATGCTTTCACCTCCTCTTGCAGCAGGAGAGGAGTGGTACCTCATCATTAGACAAATGCACAATGTCCTAGAAGAGCTGCTTCCCTCTACCACAGACAGCTTTTTGTCACCAAACCACTTGCAAAGACTGAGGTGCAGGAATGGTGCAGGAGAGGAACCTCCAAAGTTTCTCCATGGAGCAGTGGAAGGATGGGAAGTAGCTTGACACATCGTCAGTGCTCTGTGTTTGACTTCTAAATATAACCAGATATTGCAGAAGAAGTATACTATTTAGGAGTCAAATGATTTCCCAATAGTTGTTCACACAGATGTCAAGGATTGTCTTTTATATATTTTTATATTTATATATAATACATATAAACACAAATATAAATGTTTATTCTATTTTATTAATAATTTACATATAACATATACACAAAAATAATATATTAAATATATTCAATTATATATATGTATAATATATCATACATTTAAAGCCCAGTGTGAAAGGGACCGATCTCAGATCAGGTTCCTCTGGGTTCAGTGTGGTCATAACCACATGTAACCATAAGCACTACCTCAGGCACTGTTTTATGGTAACTTGGCACCTCCTGTGGCCCTGCAGAGAGGGAAACCACTTCAGGGAGTTCTGCTCAGTGGAAATTTCATGTGTTCAAAGAAGCTTGAGGGGATGGTGACCTGGTGTGGCCTATTAGCATATGGTTCAGGGCTGGGATTAGACCTACACCTATCTCATGGCAGCTGGCATGACAGAGAGAGGCAGAGTTGGCCAGGAGGGTCCGAGAGCCATTTGGTACCTGGTGGATGTGAGTCATGAACAAGTTGAGGTGGGAGATGGAGAACCACAGAATGTACCCGAGGCACAACCCTGCTGGACTGCACGCTGCTTCCCGCTGGGCCCCTGCCAAGCACGGCCCTGAGTGATTTTGGACACCCTGCTGTGGCTGTGCTTCCAATAAAACAAAAGAGAAAAGGGCTTTATTTCTAGAGAAAAAACATACCCACAAAGAAATTGAATAAATGCTATTTAAGTCCTCTGTGTCCCTTTCATGAATTTAATACAGAATGTGGGCCCATCCCAAAGTCCCAATACACCCCAAGGGCCCCCTGAGAACACCTCTGCAGGAGAGTTCTGTCTGATGTACCCTGTCCACAAACCTCTCTGAAGCACTCTCTACAAAGGCCAAGGCAAGCCAGCAGCTCCAGCCACTGAGAAAACAGAAGGGTTTTCTAGAAAAAAAGGAGTCATGTTTCTCTTGCTCATCAAAAGTCTCTGGCTTTGCTGAAGATAGACTTCTAGATTTTGACAAAGAGTAAAACATCACCTGTTCTGCTGCACAAATGCTTCAGGTCTGTGGGAAAGCAGAAACTGGTTATCAGGAATGGGATTGCTCTGGTGGACCCAGCCTTCCTCTGCCCAAGGGCATCAAGGGCATGCTTGTGCACTGCAAACATGAGCTGTGGTTGGGTAAGCCCAAGACCTTTAGGGTTCCCAAGCTTCCTTGTCTGATTACAGCCTGACATTTCTGTAGAGGTTGGTTCAAGGAGGAGGGGGTGTGGTGCAGGAGTTCTAAGGAGGCTCTATGTCTTCTTGGAACACTGGGGAACTTCAGGCAAGCCATGCAGTGGATGAGGGTGTCAGTGAGGAACCTAAAAATGCAGAGCATTTTTTCCATAAGCACCACTCTCCTCTCTAGAGCAAATTTATATACTGCAAGAGCATATCTACCTCTACACCCTCACAAGTGCTATGAAGTTTATTGGCATGCTCATTATTATTTTTCACGAGGAATTTGCAAACACAGAGTGTAGATTAAGCCCTAGCTGCAATAAACTCTTCATCAGCTGTGCAAAGTTGTCCCAAAGAATAGATAGACACAATGGAGCAAGGACATAAATCACAGCATGGGGAATGAAGGGGGGAGGGGTAAACCAGGAAGGTCAGAATAGCTGGATGATAGAGGAGTTGGCACAGTGGTCTCAAAGGCAGAATTTGTCTGATGGTGCATAACTGTGATCTGTCCCTATGGATAACAGCCTAGCTTCACCTCCATTATCTTCTCCTTTTTTCACCTCTCACCATGACACCTACTGTAAGTGAAACTCAGATCACACTAAGGTCAAGGCAAAAGAGAAAGTGGGACACGGGTGTTTAGGGCTTACCATGCTCACATCTGTGTCAATGTCCTAACCAGTGCTTAAGAGAATGTCTGCCAGTGCAGGCAAACACATACCAAAGAAATTGGTCTGCAAGTTGAGAGATGGTTAAAAAAACCCACAGGGAGGTCTGGAGCAGGAATGCTCAGGATAAGCCATCGAGAGCTGACTAGTCTTTAGGAAGGCTGCAGCGCCCTGTTGTCCACAACAAGACAGACAGGAGACATCAGATCTTCAGTTCATCAGTGTGCTGAGAGGGCACAACCCCTTAAAGTCAGCCCTGAAGTTAGTGGGCCACAGAAGTCTGTGGAATGGCATTACTACCACACCACAGTATGCTCAGGTGGCACACACTAGTGCAGCTTCACTCCAAAATTAGGTGCTGATCTGTCCCCAGATTCTTTTTTTTTTTTTGGCTGCCTCAGTGTTGTGAACTTTTACCACCAGCAGAACTCTACCCTGTTGTTTCGATAAGAGACAGAGGATGTTTCGCAAAGCTTTGTGGCAGGACATGTAACGCTGGCCAGAGGGCTGTCAGATTTGCAAAACTGGGTGAAATGTTGCAAACAGGCAGACTGGCGCCATTGGAGAGCGATTCCCAAAAACGAACTCCTGGACATTTCCCGCTTTCTACCCGGCACCCAAACATCCTCCAGATATGCTTTTAACAAATGCTTCTGCATCCCAAATGCTGTCTAGCCTCTAGGGCCTTGAAGCACTCCAGCACCTATGAAAGGATAGAGAAAATGAATATAGAAAATTTATTGAGAATAAAAAAGGAGAGAGGTTTGAATATAAGTATTTAAAAAAGTATTGGCTTTGGACTCCAAAGTTCTGCAGGGAACTTGCCATCCCGCAATGCCAAAGACTGAAAATGCCACCAATATATCCCTCTTTGGGGCCACCCAAAATGTCTGAGTAGATGGCCATGCCATTGTGTGATTCCCTAAAATAAAATTACTGTAATTGTGGTTAGGCTTTAGCTCTCCAGGAGCCACATGAAAGAACATAAAAGCCACAGAATAACTTAGCTACATTGTCTCCTGGGGCTTTGCCAGGGCTATTTCTGAGATGATGAAATCTCTATCTCTGGAGAACTTATGCTCAGTTTCAGGTTCCCAGTTATCTGATTTATTTTGCCTGGAAAACGGCTCTATCACCTTGAATTCACTGGTGTTTGTTCTTCCGCAGTCGAATCCTATCGTGAAAATGTAATTAAGGATAAGCTGTTCTCTGGCACCAACCTTGCTCGGGAGGCCCAAGTCCCACCCCACAGCCAGTGCAGTCTAAAGAAGAGGCAGTCTCTTTGAGGACATGGCATAGGAGTGCATGGCTGTCCTGCTGAGTCATCCTGGCAGAAGGAACCTCTGCCGTGCAAAGGTGGGCAGTTATTTCTGCTCACTGCTTCAACACATGCAAAAGTCAAGCCAGCTAGCCCAAGTATAGGAAGGGAGGCAGGGAAGACCTTCAGTTTGTGGTAGGAGCAGCACAAGTGGATGATTGTGCCCATTAAACTGTTCCAAAGCCTTTTGCTACCTGCCGCTGTGTGGTTGGTGCCCGTGATTGCTTTTTGAATAAACAGAGCTGCAGTGGCAGCAAAATAAGTAAGAATTATTTCCTACAACTGCAATCTGCACATTAGGAAGCATGACTAATGCTGAGAGACCCAGAAGTGAGGATAAACATTTCATCTCGT
Organism: Notiomystis cincta; assembly: GCA_013398075.1. NCBI lineage: Eukaryota > Metazoa > Chordata > Aves > Passeriformes > Notiomystidae > Notiomystis > Notiomystis cincta. The sequence continues at coordinate 59,234 of VZRX01023324.1, read as the reverse complement.
GAGGGGACTGGTGAAATCCATCCATTAGGGACGAAAATCAGGAAACAGAGGTCTCTGTGTGAGGCATTCAAGAAATTTCCTTTGGTCTTTCCTTCTCCTAGAGGAAGCAAGCAACCATGGAAGAGGACCCATACCCAAGGGTAACAAAGTGACTTGGAGCCCTAAACATTCATTTCAGAAATGAATTGTGCAGAGGGCTTTCAGCAGGAGAGGTTTCTAAAGCTGATCAGCTTATGAAAGTAACTCCTGGGTCCTTAAAGATTTAAACATATTAAGTGTCAAAACACGCTGATGCCCAGTTTTCAAATCTGTGGAAGTTCCCACTCCCACATCCATGTTTGTTCCCTGCTTCCACTCCTTCCCAGCGTTACACTGGCACTGTGGTCCCGCCAGGCATCCACAGCAGCCTTTTTGCCCTGCTCTTTGTGTATCATTCCTGAGATATTAGAGCAAAGTCAGCCAGTGAGCAGAGTCTGAGTTATTAGATTCAGCCAGCAAATACAGTAGCAGTGTAAACAGCAGACACGTCCAGAAACTCCAGTGCCGTCCCCTCTGTCTCCAAGGCTCATGCCTCTCTTCTGTCCTGAATTTCTGAATAGTTTCAAGGCTGATGCCAGCCCTGAACTGCTCCAGCAGAGCAGTAACCTTACAGTTTTGGTGGCTGGGGAAGAAAAAACTCCTTTCATCATCTTTCTGTATTGGTAGTAAAACCTTCTCAAGTTCTTCCTCTGATACATACCCAGTGGTTAGAGGAAGAAGTAAAGAGGGGCACCCCACACAGAGCACATTTGCATCTTCCACTGGTTGTTTAGCCAGGATAGTCTCCAGTTAGCAAACCCTCAAGGTGCTGCTCAGGCAAGCTTGAGCAGAAGAGTCCACGTCCCAAAAAGAGCTGCTGGGGTTTCTAAGTCATTCAAAGACCCTGATATTATGTTCATCTCCTTTTCTCCTTTTTCTTTGTCTCTTCAGTTGTGTTATCATTCCTCATTATTTGGGTAACACAGGTTTTTGTTCAGGTGTTTAAATCTCTCATACTGTCTGTCCCTGGTAAAGTCATCTGGCTTATGAAGCCTCCTTGGAAAAATCTTCTGAGGCGTTTCAGCATGGACCCCACACACCCACCTGGTGGTATTAGGACCTGACTCAGTGTTCCAGGTAGAGAAGGGTAAGGGGACAGGACCTCCCTCATCCCCTGTTCAGGAATTACACACACACACACAAACACACACACAGAGGCAGACAAGAAGGTCATGCAGCTGCACAGCTTTGGCCACTGCTGCCCAGGGGATCCCTTTCTGCTTTCATGTCCCCTCTGCAGTCAAAGGTAAATATGACATGGGCAGCAGAGGAGGAACCTTGCTAGTGCTCCCATCTGAGTGGAAAGGAGGTGGGTTTCCTGCCCACTCCAGCAGCCCTCGTGTAATTCAGCAATTTTGACTTTTACAGAAAGCTGTTTTCCAGACACCTATACTGATGAGAAAGACGTGACAATGAGAAAGGTGACAGCTTGAACCCTGAAAGGCCAATAAATCCTCCTGCCCTGATTGCCTTTCTTCTCAGTGCCTGTGCTCTCTAAGGCAAACCTCCAGGAGTCTGCCCCAGGGACATGGGACAGCTGAGGCTGGCGATACCACGTAAGTGGCACTCAGGCATTGTGCCTTTCTGCACAGAGGTGAACTATGCTGGCAAATAGGGAGGCAATGTGTAACCTGCTGTGCTAATTATATATATGCCTGTAACCAGGGAAGGGCCTGTGTACGTGCCAGTGCCTGGAAGAGCCTGGAAAGACGGGCATAATAGGAAAAACTGCTATCTCTCATTTTCCTTCTCTTCTCCATTCAGGGCACTTACACAGAACATAATTGAGGATGGTATTTATTTATTTCTTTGAATGAAAAAGAAAAATTGTGCTTGTGATTTGGGAGAAGAGCTGCCAGAAGAGGAACTGGAGCCTTTCCAATACCTCACAGTCTAGTAGTTAAGCATTGCCTGAATTGGGCACCGGGGAATCTTGTGTCCCGCTTTCTTCCACTCACTGGTTTATAACTCTTGGCATTTTAAAAGGCACCTTGTAAACATTTAATTCATTGTTCTTTGATATATAATTGAATCATTTGCTGGCTTGCCTTGTTAGAGGGAGGAAAGCACCCTGCAAGGGGAAGTTTTCTCTCTCCCCAGCCCTTCCTCGCCTGCTGGGGTGCAATGGCACGAGCAGCTTGGTGCCTTCCGCTTCCCGCTAGCTGCTTTCTGGCTGCCTCTGAAGGAAGGGAGGTCACCTTGGAGAAAGAAGGTCTTCTCTCTGTGTTGCCAGACCTTCCTTCACTTTTGTGGCACCTGCTTCATGTTCCTGCATCAGTGGTGCTCAGCCAGCTGCAGTGTCAGCCCGAGCCCTGGCCTTGAGCAAGCCAAGCCAAGCCCTTTCCCGTGGCTGATTCCCATGGGGCTGGTGTGGAGGTGTGTGTCCCTGATGGGAAATGTGCTCTCTGGTCTCACTGGCTGTGCTCTGACGTTTGCCCAGCTGTTCAGCACATCCCTGCTGTGCATGAGCAAGGTATATGCACGAAGCTGTCTCCAGCAGGCCTAGAGTTGGCTGGATCCCTGCTCAAGTCGATGTGATTTTTTTTTAAAGTGTTTTCCTATCATTTTTGCTTACCTTTAATGCACAGGCCAAGGCTTGCTTGATGCTGTGGCAGAAATCCTGCCTCTCTGTTACACCTCATGTACAAATTAGTGGAGATCTTTGCTGCATTCCAATAAGGGACTGAAACAACAAATATGCTGGTTAATCATTTATTGCTGTGTGAACCTGCTGAATAGCAAATATGCTAGAAAGGGGAAAGGAAAGGGCATGGCAAGAGATTAACTGAGGACAGTCAAAAGTCAAGCAGAAAGAAGAGGGGATGAGACTGGAAAGGTCAGGTGGCAAACAGGAAGGTTACTGTAGTGTAAACACTGCCTCTCAGCTGCACAGGGGCCAGATGCACCATCCTGCTGCCAGTTCAGCCCTCTCTGCTCCATGGGCACAGGTAGTGTGGGCTGAATGACTAGCTACTGCCTCTAGCTGCATCTGACAACTTTCCTTCACCTTTCCAAGACCAAGGTCCCCAGTGTTCACAAAGCGTGTGCTTCTCTCAAAAGGAGACCTGTCACTCTTGCAGCCTTTAAAAACATACTTCTCCATGCAAAGTGCTGCTCTCACCAAAGGCTCTGACTGCCAATCCCACCAGCAATGGGGTGGTGGGGAAGGCAAATCAAGTTGAGTCAGAAAGCTAATTGTCCAGGAGTGGATTTCTCTTGTGGACTCCAGAGTGATAGGGATGCTGGGACAGAACACAGCTGTGTCTGTAAGGATCATAAGGAGAGCTTGAGCAGAACAAATGTCTCCCTCCTAGAAACCTGTGGGGTATTCACTTTAGCCCTCCAAAAACAGTAGCTGGGACAGTGAATACAGCCATTGTCACCCAGGCCCTGTGTGCTCTGACCACCCTAGTTAGATGGCAATTTGCTAGGAAAATTGGGATGACCACATGGCCATTGGTAGAATTTTGGTGTGTTTTTACCAGCCAGTGGATGGTGGGATGCTTAGCCCCATGGCAGCAGTGTCTGAGTAAGCAGCAATCCCATGTCTGGGACAGGGTCTACCCTCACACTAAGCACATGTCCAGTAGGAAAGCTTATGGGAACAGCACCCCACAGCCAAGGGAAGGGCTCCATTTAGACTCCTGTTGACATAGCAACGGTCTGACATTGCCAGCATGCCCAGAGCATGGTGGCAGTACCATGGGACATCTGCCCAGGCAGTGGGGTGTTTGTTTTGAGAGAAGCACAATACTGGGTGAATGCCACAATTCAGAGAAACAAGTACTTTAGCCAACACAAACAAAGCAATTATTGATATATTTACACAGCCAAAGTTCCTGACTTGAATTGTCACCATCCCTTGGACTCAATTGCCTTTTCTTTGCTCTCCACCTCAAGCCACAGTGTTGAACCCTATTCTTGGACACAGGAGCAGCTCTGAGAAGTCTGGTTGATCATCACACAGCTTCATCCATGTTGACAAGGAAGACTCTGGAAAAACCCATGGTGCCAGCATGCTCAAGACTATTGTCTCCAGCAGTCTCACTTCTGCTCTGTGAAGGGCTGTGAGAATCTCCACCACTGCCCTTGCTCCAGCCACCCCTGGATATCCCCATGAGCTTTGGCTTCATCTGAGGTCATAAGGAGTGGAAAAGCTGAGGTGAGTCTTGGTGTCCTGAAGGAAAAAGAGGTGAAGCCTGTCCCCCATAGCTATGGGTCTCATGGCAACTCATGCCCTTCTCCTGGAGTGAGGGTCAGGGAACAGTTTTGAACACCTTAATCACAGAGAAGAAGGCTTCCTCTCCTGTAGAACCCCTTGTCCTGTTTTCAGCTGGCTAAGAAGGAAGAAAGGCTAGGAGGGGCAACAGGAACCCATTGACCAGCTATCTGAGGACTCAACAAGTTAGTCTTTCAAAGGCAAAGAAGAGTTTTTTACTCTTACTGTTTTTTAAAACAGTTACAGGTGAAAGAATAAAATAAGCTTGTGCCTACTTGATGCCCCCAGCAGGTTTATACTGCTTCACAGCGTGCATGACAAAAACAAACAAACATGTCTACCAGAAACTCTCCTGTATTTGCCTGCACACAAACACAAATTGCATGACAAAGTATTTTTGCAGTCAGTGTTCTCATTAAAAGCCATTAAAATAAGCGGGAACGTTTTGCCAAAGCTGAAGATCTCTGTCAATTTGATTTGGGCAATTTGCCTTGCAGCAGCTAAGTATCAGCTGAAAATGAAGGCATTGATCAAATGGGGAACCTCCCTTTTCCTGTTTAAGGCTCTGCCTGACTGCAGTAGGGTGGTAACATCGGTCTGGGGAGAAGTGGGAACAGGTGGCTGAAGAGAAAAAGGGGGGAAGAATGAGAGGAATGGAAGCAGTGTTACTGGCCAGTGATCATATGATTTGATGCCTAATGGAAATAAAATGTTCTGGCATTTCAGTTTTTCCATGAAGCCAGCAGCAGAGGAAAGAAGGCATCAGTCTCACAGAAGCTGAGGCTCCTCACCACCGAGGCAGCAGCTGTGGTAAACATAACACAGTATCCTTTCAGGAAGGGACTTGCTTTGAGCACGGACAGATTGTCTCTGGCTTGGTTTGAGGATCAATTCCATGTTTTTCTTTGCTTGTGGCATGTAAGAGAGCCACAAATGCACCAAGGAAGTCTCCTCTTGTCCAGGTCCGTGCTCTTTTGGCCATCATGTCCAGGATGTAGTTCTCTCTGTGACAAACTTGCAGCTTAACTCCCCACAGACCTCTGCTCCTGAGTTCCTCTAGCCCATTTAGCCTGATAGACTCAGCAATTCTGCAGCTGGTGTCATGTTACAGGCAGACGATTCCGTCTGCAGAAGACCAAAACCAGTGGACTTCCCATCAAAGCACAAGCAAGCCTTAGGTGTCAGTGTGCAAACCTGGGCTTGTCAGAAAACAGGGCTGCCATCTGAAGAACGTGCTGCCAAATGAGAGACAATTCCCTCCCAAGCAAAACAGTGAAGGGGGAGTGGGATGCCTCATACCTGAGAGAAGATGGTGAGGAAAGTGACCACCCATTTGTGAGACAGCAGGGAAGGATTGTCCCCTAAAATACTGGCATTAACTCCCACCTGAAATATTTTTGCACAGACAGAGCCAAAAAGAGAGTTTTTACAAATTGTACAAGAAATGTAGGAGTAATTAATAAGAGAGTACTAAAAAGGTGAATGCTACCTCATGGTAGAGCAGGACCCTCGGCTCCCTTGTGTCAGCTCAGAGCAGAGGGCTCTGTGTCACACAGGCAATGAACAGGCCTTCAGCTCCACTGCTCAACAGGGGGAAATCTTGGCCATCCCATTCTTCAGAGCTGGCAGCTGAGCCGTAGAAAATATGAAAATCTTTTCCTCGGGGACTTTCTAGGAACTCACTTCAGGAGGATTCCTGTTGCTGAAAAGGACATGCATCAAAGCACTACATATCCTGTGGGAGGAAAAGGGGAATTCTTTCACAGACATCATCTCTTCCTTATGTAATTTAAAAAGTCAATGGGAAACAAATCCAGACATGAATATTTATCTTCAGCTTCCTGGTAAGCGTTTCACTGCACTAATTCCCCTGGCCTTCTTCCAGTTTTTTTACAGAGAGAACCCAGATACAGAGGCTCCCCATAAGGACTTGGGCACCTGGGGACATGTTGTCTGAGAACCTGTTGACCCCCAAGTTGTCTGACTGAGCTGACACATGCATCTTCATCTGATATTTTCCCTGAAGACTCAGCCCTCGATGTAGTGTTTTCCATAAAGGGTAACGCTGCGGTAGCTCTGTTAACGAGCAGTGCTGTGAAACTGCCTGCTGATCCCTTCCCACCCTCATCTCGGGGGGATGGCTGAGGGGGTAAGATGGAAAGGATCTGTCAGCCCAGCTGCATTAATTTTAGACATCAGCAGGACTCAGGCCTCCTGTGGGCCCACTGAACAAGGGTGACATTTGTTGCATGAGGCCAGACCGCCAGGGCTTGGGAAGGGGCCACAGACACATCCCCAGGCAGCATTGAAGATGGCAGCCTACAGTGCCTCTGCCTTCCCTGCAAAGCTGTCCAGCTCACTTCTGGTAAAACACTGGAAGAGGTTGCCCAGAGAAGTGGTGGATGCCCCATCCCTGGCAACATTCAAAGTCAGATTGAACTGGGCTCTGAGCAGCCTGATCCAATTAAAGATGTTCCAGGGCAACATCCTTCCCTCTTGCTAGATGGTCTTCAAATGTCCCTTCTGACCCAAACCATTCTATGATTCCCTGATTCTATTATTCTTTCCATGGTCTTGGAGAGGAAAGAAACTCAACCAAGATCACCCTAAGCAAACCCCTGCTGCCAGTGATCCCTGACTACTCTGACTGCTTACGTGTGAGAGAGCCCCAGCCCCCTAGAGCAGACAACAACCTCAGCTCACTCTTTTTGCTCTTCTCAGAGCCAGGTAAATTTGCAGAGTCAAGAACCACCAAGTCAGGAAGAGCATAAATTAGACTTTTTTATATAACTCCACCTTTCCTCCCCCCAGTCCAAACACTATGATATTCTATGTGGAAAAGACTCTCTACTTTTACCCCACAGGTTTCCTGTCCATACAGAACAAACTAATATGCAATCTACACAAATTCATCATTCCCTCTTTCTTTATCTGTGTTTATTAGCCACTCTCTACCCAATCTGTGCCCTGAACATACTATTATTCATTTCCTCTGTGGTACTTTTCCCATTGTACCTGGTCCTTCACCAACATTAATGAGATTAAGGCTAATGTGATGAGATTAAGCTTCCAACATCTGGATCATCCACCAGGTTCAGCTAGTGCTCAGCCTGGGTTCCTGCTGTGTCCCCTGGGGTCCCTGTGGTGGGACACTGACTACCTAAAGTCACCTCTATATATAGTGGGCAGAGTTAGAAATCCCTCAGTGAGCGACTCCAATCACCTTGCAGGCTGCAGGTAGTTTCCCTTTTCAGCCTCTTTTGACTTCAGAAAAATACCACAAAAAAGGAAAGATTATTGCAGGGCAAAGAAATGTCATATTCTAAAACTTATTCTCAGAAATCAATGAATCATTTTAGCAAAAACTGTTTTTCAATTAACTCATTAATTAATCATGCTGAAGTAAGATTTTTCCCAGAATGGAAAATTTTAAGTAAAATAATGACTGGCAATATTATAAGCAACTGCAAGGAAAAAACCCCAAACCCATAAACCAGAATAAGATAAAGTGCTGCCCAACTATACCTGTCACTGCCTCTAAGAGACAGATGGCCTTCCCACAACAGCAACACCTCTCCTGTCAAATTCAACAATGTGGTGATGTGAGTACCAACTTAGTGGGACTTGTACCTTAATAAAGACTAAGGAAAATATTGAGTATGGACTTGTAATGTTACATGATAAAAACCACTTAATAGGAAATAAGAAAATGCAACAGCACAGAATGTTGTATCTCACGAGGACTCTACTTCCTTGTCAGTCAAGAAACCCAGGTAGTTCACAGGGCACATGAGATCAGGAAGTCCATCAAGATGTTCCTGGCACAGATTAGTCACAGGACTATTTATCCAAGGGTCAGTCACATGTGTGGAAAGTAAAAAA
>VZRX01023324.1:36810-50996 GCA_013398075.1 Notiomystis cincta | reverse complement strand
AAAAGTAGCAGTTAACAATCTGCTGGTCTGTGAGCATAATTGATGTGCTCTGTAATGCTCCACGGATCTCGTGGTACACACACGCACGCCCGTTCCCACTGCACACCCTTCACGACAAGAAGATGATTTTTGTGCAAATCTAAACAGCAAAGCACAACTCTGAATTACAAAACAGAGACTTGGGACCTCACTGCAGAACTGCCAACATCTTCTTCTTTACAGGCAGATGGTAAAATTGTCATAATAAGATTCTTGAAGAAGAATTCACCAGTAACACTTGGAGGGGTGTAAAGAGACTATCCCTCTTAATTGAGAAAGGAAACGTCAAACCAGTAGCCCCAGACTGTAATATTCCTGTAGAGATTTGTCCCCAGAGCTGGGGTAGAAGTCTTTGTGTTGAAAAATGATCAGCTCCAGGATGCACCATTGCAGAGTCATGTCTAGCAACCCAACTGTTCAGTCAAAAGAAGCAGGGAAAGATAGCACCACATCCACCAGCCCTCTGGCAGGAGATGTGCCAGGCTCCTGCGTGGACATGTGCAGGTCACCCATGCTGAACATGATAAAAGAGGAACACACATTTGGCATTGGTGACTGCCACTGGATTCCCTGCCTCTCCCAGGTGCTGGTGACTGAGAAAGTGCTATCTATGTGAAGTGGTTTCTGCCAGAAAGAACATTTGTGTCCTGCTCATATGGAATCAGTTTTTACTCATTTCCCTACCCATTTTTACATCTTAGAGGCATGCCATCTAAATGAGACTTGCACTTTTGCAGCCAAACCCATGGGTCATCACCATGAGGAGGACTCAGAGAAATGTGCCATGGGAAAAAAGAAGCCACATGGGGAAGATGAAGAGGAAAGCTTTTCATGATCAGTCACAGAAGACAAATCCAACAGTGGTAACTGACCTTCAAACCTGACTGCATGGGCCTATATTAGGTATACTTTCAGTTCAGCCAGGTATTGCCAAAGCCCATGGCAGGGTTCCCATCCTTTTCACTAGCCCAGCAGTCGTGCTCCTCTACCCCCAGCAGCTCATGGCAGGGTTACATGGTACAGGAGGGAGGTTCAGGACATAATGTGCAGAGACCAGCAGGTTCCAACAACTCTCTCACCACGTTGCATAGTATTTTTTGCTTTCCACAAGCCTCCTTCTGCTGCAGACTCCCAGCAGAAGAACAGGCAGAGAAACAGGGAGTGTGAGTGGCGCCTTCCCCAGATAGATTTCACACTTCTAAGGCACAGAGAAGGAAACCAGCGTCACTTTGATCGAGTGCCATGCGCTGTGTACAGTAAATGACGGTACACCACTCCCTCTGCGCTTGACACCTTGCCAGTTTGGCATACTTACTCCTGATCTCTGAGTGTCACCCCTTTTCAGTAAAGGAAAATATTTTCAAAAGTGAGCAAATGACCTAGGAGCCCAAGCCCCATCACTGCTCAGTGAGGCATTACATCCATTTGATGGTATGCACTTCACACAAGTATTTAGCAGGTCAGTCACCCAGATGTGGAGTGAGACAAATACCACCATGGGGAGCTTAAATCTGAATCAGACACTCTCTGGAGGTGCCCATCAGCCTTCAAAGAGAGCTGAGGATCACTGTAACACATATTTTCACCTTTCAGGACAACTGCCAACCCCATTCCAAGGTTCCACTCCACAACCCAGCCATATCCTGCCTCTAGTTCAGCTCTCAACTAAGATATACCCATGAAATAATTTTATGATATATCAGCATCTGATCACCTCATTCCCACAGAGGAGGACTTTACTCCAGAAATGAGCCCATGGCTTGGATGGGCTGCTCAAGGACTGCAGCTGCTTCCTAGGAAGAGACATTTACAGGGTCTCTTTCATAGCCACTCACTGCTTTCCTTCTCAAGTGTCCTGTGCTGTAGCACATCATGTTCCCCAAGCCCAGCAGGTTCACAGCAGTTACCCTTACACCAGCTCCACTCCCAGAGCCCAATCCTACCACATTCCCACTTGGGCTGAATGTAGATGATACAGAAGGTATTTATCACTCTCGCCATAGAAGAATCCCCTTGCATGGGATGAATTCAGCACCAGCATTACCTGGACATTGCACCTGTGCTTTGCACTGTGAAGTAGAGATTCTGGTCTCACAAGCTTTGGGGACATTAAACACATCAGACCCTGCCCCTACCATTTCCCATGTTATCTGTGTGACCTGTCAGGGACCAGAAGACATGTGAGGACGTCCTTAAGAGTGAGCACCAGGTTCCCCTAGGACAAGAGATGAAATATTCACTCTGACATATTAAAATAAACCAACCCCTCCTTCTTTGGAGCCAGATTGTGAATATGGAGGGTGTGTGTAGTCAGATGAATGTCACTGCCAGATAAGAACATCTCTCACAATCATGCAGTGTCGAGAGCCCCAGCGAATGCCAGTTACTGATCACTGTCACGTCAGTACAGTGCAAAATAACAACTGCTCTCTTTGCTGTTGCCACACTGCAGTTTTGCAGAACCTCAGCAGTCATCCATGAGAAGTCTCTGAGACTGTCCACAGGGAATGACTCTTTGCTTTCTCTTTGTCCATGGCCATACCTTTATCCCCAGTGACTGCAGGTATAAACATGTGCAGGGAAGGAGTGGAACTAAAGCCACCCAATCAGACAAGCCTGGCTTGCAAAATGCTGCTGGAGGCATACAAAGAGAAAGTCTGTGGCTGAAACCTTTATAAAGTGTTTAGAGCAAAGATTGCTTTTGTGTAAAGAGCAAAGATTGATACAATGGGCATTTCTTCCCTGGGATAAGGTGACTGCAGTGGGAACCTTCTGAGCTCTTCAGTTTTCCCGGGATTTTCCCTTCTGTACTCTGTACAATGCAACATCAGGCAGACTCAGATGAAAACAGAAATTACCACAAAGAGTTTTAAAACTGTCAAAGTAAACTGAATTACCTCTGATGTAAAGTCCTATTTTCCATCCTGCTTTGCACCCTCATTTATAGGTAGGGAACAATACCTTTCCTTTCATATAAGTGTACATAAATGTCCAGTGCCAGACACAGCCACTGTGACTGAGAAACAGGGGAGGACATGCAGCCCTTTCAAACCATGGAAACAGACAGGAAAAGGGCCAGTTTGACAACATATGGAAGGCTGTCAGGTGCCCTCTCAAACTTGGAAAGACACAGCCTTTCTAGTGTAGGTTTAGATCCACGAGAAGTATTTATTTTAAAAGATAACAAAGGATTGATAGCTGTACTGTCAATAATAAGATGGTAACAATCAAGGCCATGCAAAAGGAACATCTCATGCATTACCCACGTAGCTTCAGGGAGTGTCTCATCCCAATCCAACATCTGCTGAGGTATTTAAGCAATGACTTCAATAGAGATCAGAACTTGGTAAACATTTCCTGCCTGAGCTGGGGCACCACAACCAGACCTAGGGGTGGAACAGAAAGCATAGACTTTGGCAAGATCTACTGTGGTAGTGGAGATCTGAGAGCAGCAGCCTGCAGCCAGCTTTTGCCCAGCCAATTTGGGTCTGCAGAGCAGTGTTTGCATGCTGGCAAGGACCCCTGGCAGAGACTGCCTTCCCCTGTAGGAACCTGGCCTCCATCGAGTGCTTGCTGCCTTTAAAGTTGTGGCTTTGCTTCTGCTGTCCTGCAAGCCATAAAGAAAAGAAGCACATTTGGACAGTCTGCCACTTGTGCTGGAGTCTGACAGGTGTCCTTAGCATTTAAATGAAGTAGGAACCCCACTTGGTCTCCCATAAAAGACTTTCTAAAGAAGTCTTTTTGGAAAAGGAATCTAATACTGTTAAGAGTCTGCTATTTCCTCTTCCACAGTTGAAGACAAAGAACAGTGGCACATCAAGCAGCAAGAGAAGAAAGGCAGAAAACCAGGAGAGATGTGTCCTGGTCCAAGCAGGGGCTGGAGGAATGTCTTGAAGAGAAGTCAGCAGACTGGTACTGGGAATATAGGAATATAATGGAATATAATTCCCATTGCAGAGGCCCTATATGACACTGAGACACACAATTCCTCTGTGACACACAGGAAACAATTTCAGCTGCCTGTGCTCCAATTCCCTTTCTGGAAATGGGATTGTCTGGTGCTCACTGTTCTACTCATGGCTCATAAGGATCAGTCCCAGTGGTGTTCAGGTTCTTGACCAGGTGTTCTCACCATGAGGACCAGTGAATCCAGCCCTCAGGAGAGGGACATCCCAGCACACTGTGGTGGCTAGTAGGCTGTGTTGAACCAGCCTCCATTCCATGAAAAGAGAGCCTGTGTCATGCCCAGTGCTCCTGGGGCTGGCCTGAGGAGAGGGATGAGTACAGCAGGAAGGAGATGGGTGGGCTGGTGCCTGCAGCTGCCCTGGTGGCAACTGACAGAGATCCTGTTGGGGTTGTTAGCCTGGCAGTCAGAGGTGTTATCTCATGGAGTGGGACTCTCCCACTGCCCTTGTCACTTCTGATGGTGAATGTGAGCAGCCTGACAAACCCAGGCTTCTCTCCCCTGTAAGGCTCAAAGTGTTGGGTTGTGACTCCCAGTGTGCCAGATAAAAGCGCTCTAGAAAATTTGTTCCATACACCTAGAAAACTGCTCACTATGAAGCTTCTGTTTCTCAGAGACTCCTCAAATAACACCTCTCTCATTGAGAGCCCTGAGCAATGGGGTTCCCAAGACACCCTAAGTTTTTGCTGCAGCTCTGGTTAAACACTCACTCAGTTACCAAACTGCCCATCACAAATCAGGGAGATTCAGCTGAGCACCCTCTGGTCCTGGGCAACCCTCTGCCAGCACTCAGGCACCTCTTTCCTCATTGCTGCAAAGCAAGGACAAATACAGTTGAAAAAACATGGGTACACATGGGGGAGGGAGTGAGGGCTTCTGCTGGGTATGGGGTGAAGCAGGAGCCTGAAGGGAGGACTCATGGAGAAATCATCAGAGCTGATACTCTGCTCGTGCAAATCAAGGTGGCCTCATTGACTTTGCCTTGCCCTGGCTGGGTTACACCTCCTGTGCCATGTTTCCTGAAATAGGGATCTGCATGTCTGGCTCAATGAGAGCAGGCTGTCCTAGCAGTGTTTAGAAGCTATGTAAGTGGAAAGCATTTTTACACAAGCTAATTTGACATATAATATTTCAGGAACTTACAATTTATTTTTATGGTTAAAAAAAAAAAAAGAAAAAAATGTAAAGAGGAAAAAAAAAGAACACTGAGCAAATAATAACATGTGTGGGTGGGTTGGTATGTAATACCCCAACCACAGGGCTACAGCAACATTTGGTCCCATTGACCTTTTTGCTTAAATTAAGGTAATTACTCAACTACTGACAATAGTCTGCTGTGTTACGTCTGTGGATTTGCACATAGAGAGGGATATGACAAATAATTTATAGTTTGACACATGCCAGTGACTTCAGACTTGATCCAAAATCTAAGGACAGGTTGTTCTTATGAGCAAAATTATTAAAACTTGATTAAACTCCAAGATATATAAAGATGGAAATGTGGAAAAGTAGAAATAAATAGATAGATAGATAGATAGATAGATAGATAGATAGATAGATAGATAGATAGATAGATAGACAGATAATAATAGATAATAGATCAACTTTATGTACCTTAAAATAGATCTAGTCAGGTAATTTCTGCTGTAATCTCTGTCTGAAGGTAATGAACTTTATTCAAATATCAGCAGGTTATATTTCCCAAGGGCTTTTTTTATCTTAAAGCTTTCTACTAGGAAAATGAAACCTGTATATTTTAAACCAGATAATTCAGTGTGACTGACTGTATGTCATGTTGTTGACCCAGCCCAAAATACTCTCAAATTCATTTGCATGCTGTGATGCAATGTCTCCTAAGTGTTTGCATTTCTTTCCCATAACAGTCTTCTGGTTCACATGAGGAAATGGGGCTACCATTCAACCTGGGTTGTGTGCCCCCATACAAATATTCTGTGTAATACTGAAGGAACGCAAAAGAAAGCAATTTCTGCTGAAATGAATGAAATGACTCAGAACATTGCCACCTTGAAAAGTCAAATAGCCCATTCCCCTCAGAAATGTCAATAGAAGCAATTTAGAGATGTAAATGCTTTAGACTTTTTCATTCAAATACTCCTCTATATTTCAAATGTAAATTCAATGTTTGCCATAAAACAAATGCTGAAGCGTCTAGTTCATTAAATACAAATTCTCATTTTCATTCTGCTTTCCTTCTCCATAACAGCAAACACAGAGGAAAAGGTAATCTTTTTCTAGCTCAAGTTATTAAGTTATAGAGCAGATTTGCTATTATGTAAAATAAACCATGTCCCTGACATGGAGAACTCATAACTTACACATTTACACTGTGTTGACGACCTTTAAATGAGTCTTAGAAACTTTTACTGCTTGAGGTTGAATATTGCATCTGTGCACTCTTACTGCTTGCAGTGGCAGAAGTGCTCATTGAATGCCCCTAAAACAAATTTCCTTTTTACAATGAATGAAACCAGTGGGATGAGGAGAGAAGACCTCAGGTCATAAGGTTTGCAGTATGACAGAATGATATTAAACTTTGGAGTTTAGTACTGCTGAGAGCAAGGCCTGGGAGTTCACTTGCCAAGCACCAAGGTTCACCCCTGAGGCCAGGCTGCCTGTGAACGCTTCTGGTGCTGAGCCATCTGGTCCCAAGGCTCCATTCATGTTTGCAGTTTCCCACAGTAATTTGCACACCCAGAATTTGACATCTCTTGGGAAAATAAGGCCAGTATTTTTGTAAAGATTTGAGAGTTCATGACTCTTCTCCTTGAGGGCTAAGAGCACCTTCAAATTCAAAACAGGTATTTGGAAATATTCACAAACTCTGGTGCTGTTTAGACTGAAAGAGGGAGGTTTAACTAAACCCCTAAGTTTGATCCCTGTGAGGAATAGGCCAGGTGTCATTTGTTGTTAACACTGGGGAGAAGTAGCAACTGGAAGGACATCTACAAATCTGAAGGTAAGAAAATGCAGAAAACATTGATGCTCCAAGCAGACAAGCAGAACACTGGGTGTAGATGAGGCAGGAAGGTGTTTATACCAGATGAGGCATTTATGTCTTGTTCATGGTGGTTTTGTAACAGTCTTATCATCCAGATCCTCAGCTGAGGGATATTTTGGGCCAAACCCTCAGCTGGTGTGAAGCAGTGCATTTCCATGTCACAAGCCTTAATTTAGCAACAGAAGGGTCACAGAAACCAGAAAATGAGTCCTTCCCTACAGACTGCTCCATTGGACTTCAGCTATCCCTCAGCCACATTTCCCCTAACCTATTTCTAGATGTCCACTGCTTTTTAGACAATCTAAGGCTATGAGACAAAATGCGTGGTCTAAACTGGTAAATCCATACATTACCACTGCTGTAGCTCCACCTGATTGTCTGCTCTTTGAAAGCACATCCCAGAAACACCTGTGGAACTCCCATTTCCATGATGGCTCTGAAGGCCTCACCTAAAAGTCCAGAAGGCAATGAGCCCCTGTTGCCACAAAAGTGCCTCCAGTTTTCCCTCTCAATGCCACCAGACTGAGCACAGCAAGCAGAAGAATCCAACAAAACAAAGCCAAACAGCTTCCAGCTGTATTTTTAAGCCAGGAGAGGGGATGGAGGGAGGGAGTGGGGGGAATGAACCACTCGGCAAACGCTGGGAAAGCATTTAGTTTTGGCTGATGGCCTCTTGTGGCTGTGGTTTCCACAACGTCTCTGTGTTCTATCTGTGTCAGGATGGAACCAGCCTCCTGAAATAGACTGAACAAGCTAGACTGGAGCTATTTTAATACCTAGAGCTTGTTCCTTTTAGATTTTTTTGAGTGAGGGGAAGGAGTGGAAGAGGAGAGACAACAAGTAAGGGCGATGTTATTTTAACACATGCAAAGGAGCTGTCAGAGCGTAGCAGTTTAGCTGTCTCAGCACACACCCCCATCCACCCCATCGTTACTACGTGCAAGGATGCACAGCCTGAGGTAGCACCTGCACAGACCAGAATTAGCTGGGTTTGTGTGCACAATCACACATCTCCTTGGGAAAGCGTCACGGTTTCCTTCGTGAGAGGGAAAAACGAGTTCCTGTCTCCAGGTGTGACGTGCGAGCTGCTCATGGAGGGCCTTTCTTACCCAAAATACACACAGATCACTCCCTCATCACGCAGCTATAACAGCTTGGTCACCACAGTCCTGCTCCAGAGAGCAGCTCCTTCCCAGCATCAAATGTTGGAAAGCTGGGAAGGGTGGTAGGATAGTGTGCAAAGCAAAGTCTCGAGAACACCAGGTGGCTTTTTACCCTTGCAGCCAGTTTTGATACTATCTCTTGCTGTGTGACAGGAGCATAGGCTTTCAGAAACTTCATCAACAGAAGCAGTACAATACAGTCTTTTCCCCAGGATCCTGGTTTCATAATAGTTCAGACCACAATTTCCTCTTAGCTCTTCCCTGATTGTGCAGCAACAAATTGTACGCCTTGAAAATGTCCTCTCAGGTTGCCAGTGTTGTCCTTTCAAAGATCAGTGCAGGAGGAGATTTTGATATCTGTGTCTGGAATATTTTCCTACATTTCTTTAAATCAGGTCGACATTAAATTTGTCTTGTGTTGGTCTAGCTTGTGACACACTGTTCTGAGGGCTCAGCCCCTCCATGGCTATCATGAACTGTGTTATCCTGATTTATACTGGGCCACTGTGACCTGATATGATGCTACAGAACAGCATATCAGTTGTACCCCCGACACATGACAGCTCTACTTTCTTTAAGAGATGAGAGAAAAGCCATATAGCACCTCATATCACCTCTAGGATGGTCAGAGAACAACTTGCTCCAAGGAGGACATTCCTCAGAAGCTGATGAAGTCCCTTTGGCAGCCTCTTGCTATTGCTCAAGTCCTAGCAAAAATCTTTTGCTCCTCAGTATCTGGATATTGCTCATTGTCTTTGCACACGCTCTGTGTTGAAGGAAGGCCTGAGCCCCTTGTGACACTCCTACATTAGAGAAAAACAGCCTAAAAACCCATATGAGGCATTCTGTCGCTTCTTTCAAGGTTAACTCTAATTTTTTTTGCCCTTGCAACCAGACCTCCTCAACACAGTCAGCCAATGAGGTCATCTTCTCTATCAGATGGAAGGAGCTAAAAACATGACACAGGAGATGTCAGCTCCATTGGCTGCTCATCTCAGTACCTGCAGCCAAAACAGAAAGCTTACTCCGGCTGCCAAATAAAAATACCACTTGTGGGCACATTCCTTGCAGAGTACACAAGAAAGCAAGCTGAGAAGACAGCAAGGGAGGACAGCAAGCAGTGTCAGACAGAAACAAGAAAGGATAGATAGGGAGGAGGGAGAGAGAGACACACAGAAGGAGAGAGAGAAGAGTAGTGGGGAGGAGGGAAAAATCACAGGTGAAGACCTATAAAGAGAGACAAGGAGCCAAGTGAGATGGGGCACAGTGGTTTCATTAGCAGTAAATGTCATGGCAGACAACACCACTGTAGATACAGTGCTTTCTCAGGCATGAGCTGTGAAATCCTAGCTCTGTGGAAGACTATGGCCAAAATCCCATTGACTCCAGTAATGCCAGGACAAATGGAGCTGCCCCACACCTCCCAGCAACCAGCTCTGGCCACAGTCAAAATCCCTCCTGCAATCTGATCCCAGTTCTCCAGTTTCACCAGTCATCACACTGCCAGAACCAGACTCGAAGGGGCAGGCACAGGATAGCAATGTACAAATGGCCAATTTGTGTTTTTCCCATTTTCCATATGTGGCAACAAGCAAAGCAGGCAGCTAATGGCAGAATTTAGCCCCTGAGGCCTATTGCCCTTCAGAATGGTCTTCAGTCCCAGCAGAATTTCCTTCCCAATGTCACTGCCTAGGAAAAAGGAGCAACTTCTAACTACTACAAAGGATAGGTATAAGGTTCCAGTTTGCTCAGAGCTTCATGCAAAATCACTGAAAATATTTCCACCACCTTTGGAAAGCAAAGCCTGCAGTGACATTGGGCTGTGTAGAGTTGCAGCCAGCAGAACCAGCTCCTTCAACAGGGTGGACTGCAAGATCTTGCTCTGTCTTCTTTGTCACCATGATCTCGTGATGCAGTGATGAAATCTATGCAACGTGGCAATGCATAAAACTTTAAATGTTTTATGCATTTTTTCAGGCTCCTTGCAGTGTAGATCCCCCACCCCAGGACAGCTTGGCCTTCTTGCCTGGACTCCCACACTACACCCAACTAAGCCAGAGGTCAGAGTCATTAACTGCAAGGTGTCCCAGTGCAGAGGCTGGGATAACAGGAGGACCAGCTACCACCTGAGATTAACGTCATGGCTGACAGCTTGACTTCTTCAGCATTTGGGAAATCTCAGCTGCAAGATGAACCTTCCTCTAGCTGGAACAGACACTGGTTCATGCATGGAGTGTGAGCTTCTACAAGAAGTCACCACATGTCCTTCTACTCCAACTGTGAGGAAATTTCTACAAAGGACTTGTTTCATCTTTCAAAGGTAGAAATGAAAAGTAAATGGAAAAATAACAACTTCATGTCATAGAAAGACATTCCACCTTTCCTTTGACAACCATACATGCCCTCATGCTGCTCAGGTGTTCAGAAACTGGATGAAGAAGGGATTGTAAGGATCCCTCCACAAAACTAGCTCAAAGCTTCTCAGCGTGGTAGGGAAATAGGAATTATGCTTCCCTGAAACAAACTGCACAGACACATGGGTGAGAGGAGTTCACCTTGCTGCTCTTTCTGCATCTGGAATGCTGGGGAAAACATGCTTCCCAACTCTTCTCAACAGCTACCCCCCCAGCATCCCAAATTTACCCTTAGCAACAGTGAACATCACCCAGAGATTTTTGTGCTGTGGCACTGACAAGGTATGCAATAGCTTAGGGTATTTTGGCATCTCTGCAAACCAGCTGCCCCAAGTGTTTGTTTTGTCAGTTTAGTGTGAGACATATCTTCTATTAGGAGAAGGGGAAGGGAAGGGAAGGGAAGGGGGTATATAACAATGCAAGATGAAGCACTGTTTTGCTCCCATGTGGCTCAGGCACTTTTGTTTCAGTGGATGCACTCACACCCAGTAATCTGTTGACTCAAATGCTGTCATGGACATAAGCAGCATAAACTTTGCCTGAGCACGAGCAGCTGTCACCTTGTGAGACGCATGTGCTCAGAACCAGGTGCGTGTCACTTCAGTAGCATTGGAGGATATGACTCTGACTTGGCCATAAAAGGAAGGAGGGGGATGGACCCAGGGAAGATATGGACACTGCAGCAGGTACTGGAAATTGTTCTTGGCTCCTAGCAGCATTGTTTGATCTGTTCAGTGGGTCATGTGCCAGCCAGCCGACTTGCTACGTGTGTTTAGACAGCTCCTGCATGTCTGAATTCTCCTGGCCAGCTGGCTGCTTTAACTCCTTCGGCTGCCCTTACTGCCAGGAGGCAGGCAGCACTGGAAGCAGCAGAACAAAACCCAGCAGGGTTGAAAAGTAGCACAGGGTTTGAGTTGAGTGAAGATGGGGTTTGGACTGACAAAGGAAATAGAGAATTTGCTGGGACCCTTGAATTAATGATTAATGTTGATAAAACATCAGGACCATCATCCTCCTGAGATGTGTTTTCTAACACATTTAATGGAAAATTAACCAGGAGAGCCTCTGCTCTCTCAAGCTTTGAAATCCTGCCATGGAAACCTGCAGCAGAGGATGAAGAGACAAAAGCAGCAGCAGCAGCAGCACACAGCACAACCTGGTATGAGGAATAACTGTCAGAGACAGGTGCATGCACTTGTCGTGCCATGCATCTTCAGTTGTATGCACCCCTCACAAAAACAAATACTAAAGCCTGGAAAAGTGACACTGTTCACTGAAGCTCATGACAAACCTGTGATCCTGAACCCCTCCCCTCCTTACCCCACCATCACCTGACAGCTGCTGGAGAGCAGTCTCTGCATTAATGACTGTAGGTCTCCTTTACCACAGGCTTCAATGGGAAGCCAGGCAGAGCATTGCCTGAGGAAAGTTTTCTAGACCTCCTACCTCTCTGTGAGTCCTTTCTTTAAAAATATTCACCAAGAGATTTGAGGGTTTGATGTGACTTGTTGTCCCTGTTACATACTGAAGCCCCTATACCAGCAAGCCCTCTCTCTGTTTTCCTCTTCTGCTGTGCTGATCCAAAATCTCAGGTCACTGGTAGAGATCCAGAGTCATTCCCTGGGGTTTATTCCAGCCTGTCAGCAGCACTGCTGAAAGCTGAGTGCACCCTCCCATTTCCCACCCCTTCACCCAGGATGATAGGCTGGGTGTGAGGTGTTCTGTGACATCTCACACTTCAGGCATTGTATTGGTGTTTGTCATGTTGCAGCATGAGGAGACCCAGCTGGCATCCTGGGAATTTCAAACAGCATCCATGAAGACTTCTTTGTTCTGCTCTTGGATTCTCCTGTACTGGTGATCTGTTGTCCTTTTGTGCAGTTTGATAAAAGCAAGGGCAGAATCCCAATCACGTCAAATGAGCTGGGAAAATCCCACAGAGAATGGGAATGAAGGAGGGATAGGGACATCCTTCCACTCAGCAAACAGGCCTGGGGCCACTGTGATCACACAGTGTCTGGAGACCATCCATAACATGAGGAAATCATTACAAACTACTTTGATGGCAAAACGGCAACACATTCCCAGTGGTGTTTTCACAAGCTAAATGGTTTTTGCATTGCTGACAAGAAGGCTGTTTCCATCCATGGTGAAGTCTGGAGAGTCACACTGATGCAGAAATTGCAGCAGTTGAGAGCAGAATAAGCTGCAATTTTCCAGCATCAGTGAGAAGGGCAGCCTTCTGCCTTTCACCAGCTCAACCACGAGTCCCAGGGAGGCAGACGTTCCTCCTCACTCCTATTCCATGGACAACCAAGGAGGTTGTTCAGCTCTCAGACAGAACAGGGACCCAGGCTAATGATGGAGGAAGTTATGGGCTTGTTCCTGTGATGACTTCTCTTTCTTCAAGAGGATATGTGCTAGTATGTGCAGCTGGCCTGGAAAGTGAAGTGGGCAAGAGGAAAGCAATGACATGTAGCTCCCGATTTGTGTTTGCCTGCTTGAGGTAGAACATGCTGCTAGTGCTATCCTTGACACAAGTCTCAAGTAGAGATATATCCTTGCCTTGTTTCTCTGCATTTGCATCTACCTCAGAAAGCTGGATACTTGCCAGGGGCCTTGCAGAATCTGGGTCTTGTTTGCTTTTAGTTGACTTTATCCCGTTTTACAGCAGCAGCTGCAAATGCCAAGTAGCAGCTCAGCCCCCAGTTAACAGGATTGGTGTGCACTGTTGGCTCCATTGGGGTGGAAGATTAGTATCCAACCCATTGGTGGGGGTTCTTGTGTATGGAGGTGAGGGAACAGGCATCACTGCCACCTTCATCTTCTCAGAGACAAGCAGCAGCAGATTCTTCAGGCATCTGTCACCTCCAGGCCAGCTTCCTCTGTCATTATATCTGCTATCAAAGGCAATGCTATGTCCTCCCCAAACCACTTGTCTGCAAAAGTAGATCCTAGCTGCTAGGTGCACAGCCATGAGCAGAAGTCCTGTCAACTTTGAGAAGCAGCCTTTTCCTCTGTATCTTTCTGAAGTCTGCATGGAATTTTCTGCCAGTAGAGAATGGTACTGAACTTCTCGAGGACTGGAAGCATCATGGGACAACAAGGGGATCAGGCATGGGTTTATGAAAGGCAGGTCCTGCTTGACCATCCTGACCTTCTATGACGGGGTGAACCTCTTAGGGCATGAGGGAAAGGCTGTGGATGTATCTAACTGGACTTAATTAAATACTTTTATACCAATTCCCACAGTATTCTCCAGGATAAACTGGCTGCTCATGGCCTGGATTGGTGCACTCTTCACTGGGCAAAGAACTGTCTGGATGGCTGAGCCCAGAGAGTGGTGGTGAATGGAGTCCCATCCAGCTGGTGGCTGGTCACAAGTGCTGTTCCCCAGGGCTCAGTGTTGAGGACAGCTCTGTTTAATGTTTATTGGTGATCTGGACGAGGGGATCAGGGGCACCCTCAGTCAGTGTGCAGGTGACACCAGCTTGGGTTGGAGTATCAATCTGCTGGAGCACAGGAAAGCCCTGCAGAGGGATCTGGACAGGCTGGATTGATGGACCAAGGACAATTTCCTGACACTC
>VZRX01023324.1:18708-36747 GCA_013398075.1 Notiomystis cincta | reverse complement strand
CAGGGCAGGGATTGTCCCCCTGTACTGGGCACTGCTGAGGCTGCACCTTGAGCCCAGTGCTCAGTTCTGGGCCCCTCACTACAGGAAGGACATTGAGGTGCTGGAGCATGTCCAGAGAAGGGCAATGGAGCTGGTGAAGGGTCTGGAGCACAAGTCTTATGAAGAGAGCTGAGGAGCTGAAGGAGCTGGGGGCGTTTAATCTGGAGAAAAGGAGGTTCAGAGGGGACTTTATTGCTGTCTACAACTACCTGAAATGAGGTTGTAGCCACATGGATGTTGGTCTCATCTCCCAGGGAACAACTGACAAGATGAGATGAAACAGCCTCCAGCTGTGCCTGGAGAGCTATAGATTCAATATTTAGACTGGAAATTTCTTCACCAAAAAATTGTCAGGCATTGCCCAGGGAAGAGGTTGAGTTACCATCCTTGAGAATTCTGGATACCTGAGAACAGAACAGAGCAGTGGAAAGAACCTTTTGCCTCCAGTCCTTGTGGCAAACAACCATGACACATGAATGCACTCAAAAGCACCTTTGTAAATCAGGCTGTCAGGTGCAGTCTATCAAAGTACCTTCCTGGAAAGGAAACAGGCCACTTAGCCATCAGCACAGCAGCAGAGCAAATCAGACAGCTATCTTCAGTAACCAGGATGGATTTGTGACATCAGGACATCAGCACTGTTCCCAGTAAGCATCTGGGTAAATATGTGAAGCATCACATGGAGGCTGATTTTACCATTGATAAATTGGTCTTACAAAATTTTAGCTTTAAAAACAAGAGGAACTTCTATCCTCATTAAATTTTCATGATCTGGACCCATGTGCTACTTTTAGAAGAGACAAGAACTATTCCCTTTCTCAAGCTTTCTACTGTCCACACATACCAATTAAAAAAAAAAAAGTATAGTTTTTTTGTTGAGGGAGGCAAAGGGGCAGACAATTCAACATCAAGATGTGAGAATTTGTCTGCCATATGGAAGTCACTTTAGGCTTGACAAAGTTACCCTTCTTAATTGGGAGCAGCCTGAAAAGAATTAAAAAGCAAAATAAAATATTTGAAATGCTTATTCCTATTGTTATACTGCTCTGTTTAACTGCTCTGGCAAGCCCACTGTTGGTTATAAATTTCTTCCCAGTGCCAAGTCAGCCCAGCAATAATGAAACATCCGTGCTCCAGAGTTACTCTGGGCCCTCAGCCTCCTGGCAGCTGTTGTTCTGTCCTACCTGTTCCTGTGGCTGTGTGGTGCCTTGAAAGTGGTGCATGTTCACAGAGGGCTGCAGCCTATCAGGAAGACACCTGGCCACGTGCAGGATTGTCATCCATGTGCCACCAACTCACAGCGCTCCTGGGCTCAGTATCCCAGGTATCCTCATGCCAGGCAGCCAGAGCATATCTTCCCTGCTGCCTCTGTTTCATCCTTTCCCACACCTCATCCCTCTCTGCTCCAACCTGCCTGACCTCCTGGGTCCCCACACCCAGACCTAAGTGAAGGTTCAGGTGACACTTGGGTCCAAGCCAGCAAGGCCATTGCTACGTTCTTATGTGCTGTGTATGATCCAATAGGGCTTTTTGTTCTTTAATGTGAACAGAAGTTCACCAGAAACTCAAATACATCTAACTTGTTGAGCGATGACAGATCTCCCAAGACAAAATGCCTTCTGCCCTGAATGCTTGCACAGCCTGGCCCTGGACTGTATGTTTGTATGTTTGTGATCCTGTGTTTGTCGAGATCACACGTGGCCCTATGACTTCACCATCAAGAATATTCCCAAGCATTAGGGCAAACTATTGCATTTGGGGAATAACAATGCACCCACAGCACTCCACAAACACCAGCACTGCTGGGAACCCCAGCAGCCAAGCAGACCAGCATGCTCCCTGCCCCATATGGCCCAGCATGCCTACAACAGCATGTAGTACATGTGAGCAGCTCCACGTGTGTGCACCCGTGCCCTATGGACTCTGTCTGGAAGCCCTGCACAGTCCCATGATCTGCCTGCCTTGGAGGAGGTGGTGTTCAGAGAGCCACACCTGCACAGCAAGTATCTGTCACTGTCAGGCATCCTTCTGTGGTATGGGCTGCCAGAAGGAGTCACAGTGGATTGGAGAGGTGCACCATCTTCCTCACTTACCACGAGCCTGAGTCAGTGACTGAGGTGATGTGGGTGCCCCATGCTACCAAGCAGCAGCTGGCTCTCCAATGCGTATGGCAACAACCAGAACAGGGCTGTGCAGGCCCCTGAGAAACATACCCAGGTGTCCTTCATCCCTACAGCAAAGATCACCTTCTCCTGGGAAACAGTGTCCAGTCAAGCACAGGGATCCCTGTCCTGTGTCTGCACTTGGAATGAAGGAGACTCAGCGTGGCTCCACCTTGAGATCCTGAAAGCTTCAAGACTCATACAGGCTAGTGCCAAATACTTCTTTGTGAAAACCAAACCCCAGGGTAGGATTTGAGGTGTGAACGGCTTTTGAAAATTCTTGCTGCATACCAGTGTGGGTTTTGTTTGGTAGATAAATCCATATACAAGGAGAATAATCCCATCTGTAGCCTTCAGACAGTAACATGCTGTCCAATGCCCTTTTGGAAAGTTCTCAAAAGTGATCTTATTATGGGTGGGATAAAAATCTCCAGAGATGAGTCCTGAACTCTCCTCGCTCCTGACTATGTACATCTTTCAGAGCAAAACTAATTATAATTTTTCTTTAGACAAGACTAGCAGTCATTCCCATAAAATTCTGGAATAGATATTTGTTTCATGTCAGTGGAGAGGAAAGCAAAGTCTGGCCTTTGACTTAACCTATGTCATACCTGTGTGCCTACAAACTGGTAGGTCTGTCAGTGTTGCACCCTGCTCCTTGTTCTCAGCTGTAACCCCTTCTCCTCCAGCCCAAGCAGCACATGGAGCTGCTGGGATACCCATTCTGAAAACAGAGCATGCCCAAAGCTCATTAGCAACCCCTTGAGATGGAGTGATGACCTAACACTGAGTATCTGCAGAAAGGGAGGGCCTGCAAGGCCTGTAGGTGCCCTAAGGACCGCACACACCCTTGGACAGGCTCACCTCAGGGCACGGTGCTGTTGCCATCTCCAGTGTACGCTTTGGGTCCACCTTCTCTGCCTGGGGTTTGTGTGGTTGAGTGACTTTGAGTTTCTTTCATAGCTCAGGATGTTTCCTGTGTGTTCCCTCTGCTGGTATGCTGTTAGAGGGGTCAGGCATTAATTGGTGTGGTTTTATAATTGATGTGCCTGCACCTGAAGGTCACAACAACAATTTGCACCAGGAAAAATGGAACACTCAGAGGAAAGCCTTGCTCATTTTCTGCACCACAAGGGAAGTCTCTGGACCCTGCACATGACTCAGACATGGTCCACAGCAACTGCAGGATTCTGGCATCAGCCTGGTGATTTTGCAGAGCTGCCTATTGTACTCTAATCACCTGCTCTCATGGGCAGCTGCACCAGCGTGACAGGTTTTCCTGCCTCTTCAAAACACAACGCTGGCCAATGCACATGGGCAGAACTTACTGTTTACACTTTTCTGCGTGGCAGACATGTCCTGTTTGTCTGTGGGAAACTGCTGCCTGGGAGGAAGTAGTGACTTCCTTGTACATCCTGTGCGTTAACTTTTCATTCCATCTTCACTCTAAATCTCAGGACTGAGATTTTCCAACTGACCAAAAGGCTCTGAAATTCACACCCCCACACTTTCATGCAAGAACTGCAAGCTGAAATGCTCCTCGATGCTTCTAACATGCTTGGTTGCTTCAAAGCATGCTTCAGAGTGGGGATTACATCCAATAGCAGTGACCAGAAAAGCCAGCTTTGGCAGTAGGCACCACCCAAGGAATTGTCCCCTTCACCCAGCTTTGAGTGAGGCTGGTCCCAAGAAGAAATCCTAACATGTATGTGCAGCCCACCAAGACCCAGAGGGTCCAGCAAACCTCAGTGCCAGGGGCTCACTGGACCTGATCCTTTCCTTGTCAATCACTGAACTTGGGAGTGAGGCCCAAAGGAAGGCACGGAGGTTTCATGGCAACTTTAGCCTCTCTCTGCTCACCAGGGTCAGCAGATGAACATGCTGCAGCAGCAGTACCACGAGCAAAGCAAGGAGGCTCTTAACCTGCTGTCAAATACATGGTGGTGAGTGAAATTGCTCCAGTCCATAGCCAGCCTCATTTGCTTGAAGATTTTATGCTGATGCCAGAAAGCATGGTGCAGGAGATGGAAAGTTCCTCCACAGCCCTCAGGGAAGCCCTGTCTTCCTAGACTGCATCCTGAGCTTCTGGGCCTGAATATGAGTGCATGGAATGCCCACCTGAGTACAGAAGTTATAGAGCACAGCACTATTGTAACACCAAGAACACACAAATGCATGCAAAGTTCATAGGTGTCTTTCTAATGCTCTGGTGTTTTCCTGTACCAGGTGGAATGTGGAGAGGGGATTGTCAGTCCTCCGGGGACTGCACAGACAGGGAGGCTGTTTCACTCACTTGGCATCTGCAAGGACACAAAATGAGTGTGATAGTATCAATAGAGGCTCTAACTGATGTTTTTTCTGACAGACAAAACGCCTCTGGAACTGAAAAGAGAGACCTGGAAACTCCAAATGATGGGGGTGATACAGGGTGACAGAGAGGGGTAGAGAAAAAACTGGTCAACTCTAGACCTGATTTGCACAAGAATTGCACACATCCACTACCTGTCTCCAGCCAAGGAATGTGAGACTGTATGGGCTGCCTGGCTCACCCAGCCTGGTCCTCAGTTCTCACAGGCACTACATTTCAGGAATATATTGAATTCCATCCTAAAAGGAGCTTGGTATTTGCCTGGAGTAGAAGCCTGTTTCAGAGCCCAGTTACTGAACACACCCCCTCCAGGGTTACAGCATGTTTAACAGAGGTCATGAGCCTCATTGGAAAAGTGATTGCAGAAGTGGAGCTTTGGCTAGGGGTTGGATAACATCCCAAGTATTGAGCCTCCTTCGAATTTCCCTCCAAACTTGCTGTCCTGCCCTCATGTGCATCACCGTCGTGCCTTTTAAGATGGAAAAGGCAGCATGCATGCTTCAGTAGCTACCCAGTGTTTGCTTATTTTTTTATGACCCATTTGTCTTAAAATTATCTCAGTCTATGCCCAGTCTCCACAGCCTTAAAGTTACCGTGTAAATCACAGCTCTCCTCATTCTATATACGCAGACAGGGAGCAATAAAGAAGCTATAAAAAGAAATTTGGCACTTTTTCAGCTTATCATCTAAGAGTAATTGGTTGTTCTTTACACAAGAAAGAAGTTGACCTCTTGCCTATATTATTTGCATGGAAGAGGTGAAGCTGGATGGGGTTTTAAGGTGGAAAATCCCTGCAAAAGCAAGAAGTGAACAGCACAGAAAGGTCTATTGGCCCAGTTGTCAGGTCTAGGTTTCACCCTGGCTCACCCCTGCCTGGAAAGGAAAAACATGTCTCCTCTCTGTGGAGGCTGGGTGGACGAAAGAGTTGGGAGCAGCAGGGACCCTGATTTACAGCCCAGCTGTCCTCACTCAGAGGACATGATCAAAGCATCCTGCCATCCCCCACTGAAGAGATGGGAAGAAACGGCCGACTGGCCATCTGCTTGGCATGTTCAGCTCTAGCATGGGGCCAAGGCAAGTGCTTTGTTTTCATGGACCAGAGCTTCTCAGAGTGGCTGCTGAGAGGAAGTGGCTGAAAACTAATTCTCAATTAAGTTGTGGAAACAGTAGGTGGGAAGTTCCACGCAGGCCAAAAGCCCATAATCTCGTCTAGAGATGACTTTTGTTAAGAAAGAAAAGGGTTTGTGATGTCCTGTCCACAGATTTCCTGGTGTACCCTGGAGGTCATGACCCCTGAAAACTTGTGCCACTCTCCCACTGTGGGTTGATGCAGCCATTTGGAGACCCAGCTACCAGAACATGAGCAGATCCCCAAGCAGAGGTATAAAACAGCAAGATGGGATGCTGCTCTCAGTGCTGAGCCCAGAACCAGGCCAAGGCCCTCTGTGGTTATGGGATAAATGTGTACAAGGTCACAAGTCACGAGCCCAGGCTGAGCTCAGAGCAGAGATGACTGTGGTCAGAGCAGAGATGACTGTGGTCTCCTTGGGCCTTCACTGCAGCATGGAGTGTGAGGACATCTCCAGAGGCCTGGCTTGACAGGGACAGTCAGCTTGTCATCCTGGAGAAAAGGCGTAAGGCATAGGGCATACCTGGGCCTGTGCTGCTTCCAGAACACGGGGCCAAAGGAGTTTCTTGGGATTTGAGAGGAGGGCTTGCACATGTGTACAGTGCCAACCTGAACTACATGGCATGATGCCACAGACCCCTCACAAACACTGATAATGGCTGGGTCACCAGCCCTGGCTCACCTCTTGATGCCTGCTTGGAAAAGGAAGGGTATCCAGAGTAAGCAGGTAAGAAACTGGCTGAAGGACCCTTGTGGGAGCGATCTCACTCCCTCCCTGCAACCCCAGCAGCACTTACTCCACCACAACATGGTGTTGTGTGTGTTGGATTATTTCATCCTTGGGACTGCCTTGAGGGGAAAGGCAAAGAAGGGCCTTTGTGGAAATGTTGTGCAGCCTGCCACCAAGGGGGCAGCTCTGGGGCAGCCTCAGGAGGTGCTGCTCTGTGGCTGCCACGGCTACAGGGCATGTGGGCAGCGTAAGGATACTGGTCCTCCCACCTGGGGAAGGCTGCAAGGGAAGCTGGTTAATGCCTGGAGGGCTGATTGTCCTCTGCTGATGAACCTAGGGAAGGGGTGGTTATTGCAGAAAGGGACTGTGATTTGGGAACATATTTGTATGGGCTATGGGAAATAAGGAATCCTTGAGTCACTAAAATGACAGACCCAGGCAGAGGACAGTCACTAGGGTAGATACTCCTTGAGCAAATGTGGTATGAGGCGATTTTCTGGACAGGGTGTAGCTTTCACTTAGGGCCAGCCCTGCAAACCCAGCTGTGATTCCTCAGACTCACAAGTTGGAAAATACAGCAAAACATGAAATTCCACCTCCAGCATGTTTATTCCTTCAGTTCCTCCAGCCACCTCCTCACCCTGGTGTCTTAGCTCTCATCCTTCAGGTTTACATCACACTGCCCTCCAAGGGGACTAGCTCTTGGCCACCAGAGTCACATCCCAAGGCCCAAGCCACCTGCAAGGCTGCCCTTCCCTAACACTACTGCCAGCCTGAAGGAAGTGGTTGAAACATGACGCCCGCACCTGGTCTTGACCCCTGGCATTGTTGCAATTTCCAGCTTTATTCATTATGGTTTCCTGGATAAACAGATGGGTTTCCTCTCCTGACCCATCATATTTCAAGGGTGCCTTTGAAATTGTATGAACAATCACCTGTTTTCCACCTTCACACAATATTTTTACCATCCTTCACTATGCAGATGGGTTTTCAGTCCCTGCCTGAGTTAACATTCTTCTCCAGTGGCTCTCACTTCTGTTTACCTCCTAAACAACAGGTTATTGCCTTTCAGTCACAGCCTTGAATTTCTTGCATCCCAAATAATTTGACTGTATTTCAGTCACAACAGCGACTGAGGGATTCTTAGAGTATGGGATGTCTGTGCCTTCCTCACAGCGATATCAAGGATCCTGTCAAAGGCCCAGCCTGACAAGGTTTTCTTCCTTGAAGAACTAAAATGCTAAATTTGGATATCTTACATTATTGTAGAATATAAGTAAGTGAGGGAAAACCTGTCCTTACGTGCCTCAAAGCTCGTCTTCTTCCTAATTGTGTGATTTGGTTCAAGCAAAAGGTATACTTTCTCCCCATGACACTTTATTTATTTACATTATCTACCACAGATATAACACAAATATGGAAGACTGTAAACGTGAAGGGCTGGGGTGAGGCAGCAGAAGCAGTCGCCCCATCTGTATTTCAGAATTTAGTGCAACCATAAAAACCATTCCTGATAAAATACTAGAAGGAAAATCAGCAGCGAATGCATCATCACCATCATAAAGGCACTGGGAAGTCAACCACAAAAAAACACAAAGGGGAGTCTTGGAGGCCTCCAAATTTTGCCGACTTACCACTACTGCCCTTTATTTTTGTACTCACTAGCTGCCACTCCATCTTGAGTAACATCTCTGAAGCAAGCCCTGGAGAAGCGTGGCAGCCAGAGGCTGTTTTTCCTCTGTCCTCATCTTCTGCTTGAGGACCTTTGCTCCCTCTGCAAATCCTAACAAACTTATATGGCACTTGAATGAACAGCTTAACTGTAAACACAGAGCAGGACCAAAGGTGAGATAAACAGGAGCCCAGCAGCTCTCAATGATCCGGGAACAAGGGGCAGAGTTGACGTTCAAGAATTGGACTGAGACTGATGTTTGCTTGCCCCTGAAATCACAGGATGTTGTTTTGAGGACCCTTCCCATGGGGGTCCTGTAGGAAATTCACCGCCTGTTAAAAGCAGAGTGGAAGAGAAGAACAAAATGAGCTCCATAGCTCAGACCATCGACTGACCCTCTGACATGCTCACCCTCTGCCTGCTCATCCATCACACTGACCTCATTAGCAGCAGTGGGGTCCTCCTGCAGTTCATGCTCCCTCTGCTAGTACAGCTCCCCAGGACAGGAGTTTCCCTTCACCAGGTTTGCACAACACACAGAGCCGGGGAGAAGCAGTGGAAATACTTACAAAGAGATAACCACTGTTTTTCTAAGAGCAGACTTGCATTGCTTTTGGCAATATTTGACACAGCCAGCTTCAAAACACTTGCCCTGGACCAGGACCATGAAAAAGATCAGGACTGCACCGAGAGGGGGCCTCGTTCCTTGAAGAGAAGACTGGAATTAGCTGCTGCTTCCTAAGAGCCAGAACTACCTGCAAGACCTCAGCTCATCTGCCTTCCCCCAACACCTCCAGGAATGCATGTGGCTTCAAGGTGCAGTGAAGAGGGCTGAGCTGAGGCCAGAGTGCCTTGACCAGGTGACATGTGCTTGGAGTGCTGCACTGCCCCTGCCTGCAGACGTGCCAGCAGCGTGATGGGGAAGCTGCTTCTGTGTTGTGTTATTTACCTCCATACCCCATTTATTTAAATAACCCCATTTACCTCCATGGCTGCACCCCAGACCAGTGTCTGCAGACAGAGTAGGCTGGAATGTTTTTGAACACAGCTTTTTGTCCTAAAAAAAAATTTATATTAAATGCACTGTTTTGAATAACCAGATATGAATGTCAGTGGCAACTTCACTAGCAAAATATGTCAATATGGACATCTTCCATGTTCTGGGTTGAGGAATACATATTTATAAACTTAAAAAATTCAAAATCTTATTGCAATTTTCATTGTAATACTTTTTAACTTAATGAGAGCCCCTCAGCATGCACATCACCATATGAAAGACTTGAAATATTGCTGTTTTATTTCTTTTCTTAAATCATGATGGACAGCTGCTATTTAGTACTAATTAAAACACCTTATCTTTTTTTCACAGATCAAAGTGTCTCCTGTTTGTTTTGTAATGAAGCAGTGTGACACTTTCTGTGTTTGACTTTTTGTCAGACTCTTTCATTACAAACAAAAGTCACTTTGATCTGTAGAGAAAGATAAGGTTTTTTTAATTAGTACTATATAACAGCTGCCCTTAATTGTGCTTAAAAATAGAAGAATGGAAGGCTTCAAATCTCTTGTCATATTATGCACTAAAACTTTGTCCTAAAACAGGCAGCAATCACTGTAAAACACAAAAAGGACATGAATTCGAACTTTTAACTGATCCTTTGAAATTCCGGGAGGTAAATGAAATACGAAATGTAAATCCCCAAATCCCCAACTGGAAACACTGTGAGAATTCACTTTGTAAGAAAATATTTTTTAAAAAAATTGATTTCTTTTTCAAATATCTTTCAGAATTACTCTTCACATGGAAAAGTTGAGGATCTTGCCCTGAAAATCATCAGGCAAGGGCTGAAAAGAAAATAGTTGGTCAATTTTTTGGCATGTTAGGACAACCAGCAGCCTTGGTGTTCCCCTGGCCCCTCTTCACTTCTAGACATTGAAATAGCCACATCTAACACCTGTTAGATTTGTATCTGCTGCTCTGTGTGAGCATTGCCTTGAGCAGCAGAGTCCCATTCTTGGCTGCCACCTCAGCACACTGCAGATGAGGAGTAATAAAGCATCTTTTGGCAAGCAGACAGCACCTCTTTCCTGTTGCACCCCCACTTTGAATCAGCCTTTCCAGAGATGACCGCCCACAAATTTATTCCCCTTAACTCCAGGTCGGGCACCAACTTCAAACATCAGAACCTTTGGTTCTCTGCACTACTCTGTACCGAATCTTGGGCCAAAGCCAGACTTCCAGCCCTTCTCTCCAGACCAATTTACAGTCTGGGTGCTGGCTGCCTAAGGGAACCGTTTCATGCTTTCTGGTGGTGGCCCCTGGCAGCAGCAGTGATTCAGCCTAGAACTTTCTGTCTCAAGGGAATGCCGATGTCTGCAGCAGATGAGCATCTTCCCTGCAGCTGACTCCTACCCGTGGAGCTTGCCCCTGCAGGGAGCCAGAGGAATGACTCCCAGCTTTCCCATCTCCCAAGGCCAGAGACATGTCTCATTTCAGCCAACTCCCCAGAGCAGCACCACACACGCCAAATACAACCCTCACTGCTGCGAGCACCGAAGGAGGTGGTCTGTCCCACTGATGCACAGCTAAAGGACCTGCTCCAGAGGAAAGGCTGTACAGTAACAGGAGGGATGGCAAGGGAAAGCAGCAGCATCCCTGCCAGCAGCACATCTCTGCCAGCAGCCTCCACATGCTTCATGGGAGGTAGTAAAACCCTGGTGGTGGACAGTTATGCAATAGGCTTCCTCGTCTAGCTCGCAGCAATTATTGTCATGCAAGATGAAGATTTATATCCCATGTAGGTTTTTAGCCCAGCTGGTGTAGGGGTGGATGATATTTTTATTGCTTCTGTATGGAAAATGTGAGAGTAATGTCTTCCCAAGCTCTTGGCCCCAGTTGTGCTTTCACACAGCAAATTCCACAGGTTACATACTGTGTAATGCAGTGTGTTCCTTTATCAGTATTTCAGGTACAGTATTTTAAGTCATGATCTTTTTCTTTCTCATTCTGGTATTTTAATAAAGAGTAAATGCCAGGATCTTATGTGCCTTCTCCCTGACAATATTCTTTTCATTCTCATGTCACATCTCGCTCACTAAATTAATAGTCCTAATCTTTTCTTTGTGAAATCCTTTTAGGTCTTCTAATAATTTGTATCAACTATCTTTAGACATCTTCTATTTCTGATATATCTTTCAGAAAAGTGACAAAATCTGGGTACATCATTTCAAATGTAGACATAATTTCGATTCATAGGAAGGTATCATAATACAGCATTTTCAGCGCTAGTTATTGTGATTGCTACTGCTTAAGGAGCCTGAAAAGGACCTTGATGTTTTCCTGAGTAAGAAATAAATAATTTAGGGCCTGTCATGTTACATAAGTAGCTTAAATTGATCTTTCATGTTGCATTACCTTGTACCTACCCATGCTGAAATTAAACTGCCAGCTGCCTGTCCTGGAGATCCTCACGCTCTCCTCTCCTTGAGTGCTCTCAGCAACACC
The DNA here is from genome assembly GCA_013398075.1 of Notiomystis cincta. NCBI lineage: Eukaryota > Metazoa > Chordata > Aves > Passeriformes > Notiomystidae > Notiomystis > Notiomystis cincta. The sequence goes on along the minus strand of VZRX01023324.1, from coordinate 25,145 downwards.
AATACCCGGCCCCAGGGAGGTGCAGCAGATGCCACACAGCCCTCTGGCAGTCTCCCGTGGTGGGTGATGTACCCACCATCCTCCACCCACTGCAGGGGACAGGGCTGCTGAGCGCTGCTGCTGCACCACAGACTGGACTGCAGGGAAGCTGATGTGAGCCCACCAAGAATGGCTGCTGTCTGTGGGGCTAAATCCTTACCTCTGCATGCCCACTGGGATCCTCAGGCACTTTTCATCCAGCTTTCTTCTTAACACCTGCTCAGTACCAGCCATTACTTTTCTTTCAGTCCTCTCTTCTGCCAGCCTTGGGGATTGTTGAACAAGGTAACACCTTGTCTTGGGGTGAACACCTATTGTTTGGAAAGAGAGCCAATCCCAAGCTGAGAGTGCAAGGCTCAGTGATCCCACTCCCTTGGTGTGTGTTTCTCCAGGGGTCAAACCAGAGCTTGGCGCATGACCCGAGCTCCATACACCATCCCTCACCTGATGCAGCTGCTGGTGGGAATATCCATCTCTTTATGATTGCTGCTGGTTTTTAATTGTTATCAGTGACTCAGCACAGGCTGGAGGAGTTGCATCAGTAAAGGTGAGAGCAATGGAAACTGCTTTGGCTGAACCTGGATCAGGAAAGCTCCATACATTCTTTACAGTGACAAGGAAGAGCAGCATTTGGAAGACATTTGGCAAGGACCTATAGCTCATCAAGATTTATCTCTTGGTGCAGACTCTTGGTGCCCTGAAAGGGGTTTCATTAGAGCTGTTTATGCAGAATTGTCTAAACCCTCAGTAGTCATAAATCAACATTGTTCCAATTAATTCAATGAAACTGCCAATTGACACCAGATAAGCACATAGTTTATAATACGTTCTTGAATTCAACCAGATCACCTTCTTTTCATAAACACCTGCCTAGTAGTTTTCCCTCTGGGAGCCCTGCAAAGCTCCCCTTCTGGAATCCAGCAGACTCCATGTCCTTGCTGTCTCTGTGGGCACAAAGTAACATCTGAGTGTTAGCTCCATAAAAAACCAAAAAAAGAAGCACACACGTTGGGTTTTTTTTACAACAGAGACCTATTAGCAAGTCAAAGCAACAGCTTGGAATGGTGGAGGCACAAATGTAAGGAATCTGTGGTATTTGTAAGAAATGCAGATAGCAGATGATTTGACTTATTTCCAAATACTACAGCAAATGTTCCTCTTAATGCACAGGGCTGTGCTCAGCCCATTGCATTGCCTGCAGTAGCACTGTGTTTGTGGACAGCCAGAGGCAAATACACAGACCTTCTTGTAAGAACTGCTTGACCCATACAGCAAAAAAAAAAATGTTCCTCTTTTCAGCAGCAGATTTCTGGGCATTTGCAAACAGCAAATTCAGCATCAAGGAAACCCTCTGTGAGTCAATTGATTGGAGTTGCTGTACTAAGAGAGTGATTCAGGTTACTGCAGGACAGTGGAAAAGGCAGAAATTAAACTCTACTAACCCACTTTCAGGCTGCAGTCAATCACTTCTCCAGCCTTGAACTAGAAGCCAAAATCCTGATTGCACTGGCTGCAATCTTCCCTTTTCACTGGCAAAGTAATACCTACATCCCTCACACCCCTAGTCCACACTCTAAATTTTACACTCTTGGTACAAAGTCACCCAGGGAGACTCGTTTATTTTCTTTACAATTTTGTGAAACCAAAGTTCCCCTGGTCGTGTGGCAGAGTGCATTTTTCTGCTCTTTAGTTTCCTTTGGAAGTCTCCAGTGAAGACTCTTGAGGAGAGGAAGAAGTCCGAGTTCTCAGCGAGGGACTACTCAAAAGTACTTTGCTCCTGTTTGGGCACAAGTTGGATAAATCATTGCAGTTCAGTCTGAGTCTCTGCTGTGGTTTTGGTGATGATGTTTCAGCTGAGTTCCTTATTTCAAAACACTGATTCTCATTCCAGGTGATCCCTCCTTTGCCTGCCTTCCTCTTTCCTATTCTCTACATCACATAGAAATTTTTGCTGTTTTCCTACTGTCCACTGTACTACATCCCCCAGGTTTTATCCATCTTATCCTACCTTTCCCCATTTTCTTTCTAATTCTTTTTTCAGTCTGAATTCAGCATAAGCTCTCTTTCCTGACTCCAGGGTGTCTGGATATTTTGTTTCTCCTGATGCTCCTCACTGCCCATAGTGCACCCCTCTATCCACAGTGCAAACCAGGTTTTCCTGACCGTACTCGAACAATGCTGCAAAAACTCCACCTATTCAAATATCTTTACCATATCTTCTTACAATAACTTAAACCAGACCTTGCATGTGAGAAGTGCTCAGCACCTCTAAACTTACAATCAAGTAGTTGCTGAGCCAGGCAATGAGATAAGAGATAAGAGAAGGCTTCCACAACCAAAAATATGTATGAGGATGGAGCCTATAATCACACAGCAAGTTGGCAATAGGTTAGGTACAGCACTAGGTCTCCTGATTGTCTCCACTGGTGCCCTCACCACAGACTATATGACATTTCTCTCTCCTCACTCCCTTCTCATCATTTTCTCCATTCCCCCCAAGCCACTCCTCTCCTTTTATTTTAAGAGCCGACTCTGCCATTTCCCATCTATAAGGTGACATATGAAAACTTTCTTAGAAAACAGTCATAAAAAGAAGAACAAAATGAAAAAGAAAGGCCCAATGGAGGGCAGAAAATTACAGTGTCTGGGCCGTATTTACAATAATTATAATTATTATAAAGCACAATAGGGTGTAGAAACCCGTAATTCTCCCGGTGCTTTCTGATTTTTGGATCTATGTTTAGAAAGCACATGTCAGAGAAACAGTCAGAAAAGGAATGCCATGAAGTCACTTTCCTCTCTGTGTTGTAAAAGCATTGGGGGGAATATTTGTATCTACAGGAACACAGGGACAAGCAACTTCAGAAATGAATCCATCACTGTCTGTCCCAGGATGATGTGCTACCTGCTGAAGTGCAAAACTAAGCCCTCTCCTGACACCACTTCACAAAAGAGGCCCTCCTTTTTCTACCCCACCCACGTGTCATTTTTACAGGACCAGACATTTCTCCCACTTCTGAGGCTTTGATGACTCTTCCCCAAATGTCAGACTCTGTGCCACAGCCATGACCCCCCACAGCAACACAAACTTGGAGTTGCTCCCTTCCTTACACAAACTGTCCTGGTGGTATCTGAAGACCTCCTGGTAGCACCTGAGGCAGTCTGACTAACATCTGCCCCACAGGACTCCCTTCCTCATTCCTCTCCCACAGGCAGAAGCATGAATGTAACACAAGTGTTTTACTTTGCTCACCAGGTAGCACAGGCAGAGAAAGCACCTTTGAAGTGCCCTCATGTGTGAGACAGAAGATGGGAAGGTTTGTGATGCTCCTTTGCTCCTGCAGACAGTTATTTAGCCCACCAGACAGCTCTCCTGGCAGCCCAGAGGAGCTCTATATATTTGGCAGCAAATTCTGTTGCTCATTGCTGCAGTTTTGTTCTTAAAACTCATGCAATCTCTTCAAGGAAAGGGATGAGATCTTCAGTTCTAGTCAGAGGTCTTTCATGAGAATAAGAGCTCATATTCCTACCTAATCCTCTACAGAGGCTCACCTTGAAGCCAAACCAGTCCATTCTGGTCTTCCCCCAGAGTGCAGTGTGATTCTTGCATCTGTCAGAAGAAGGAGAGAGGTGTCTCTATAACTGTAGTTTCTGTTACATGCACAGGAGCCCCTGTTGGTGTGTATTTACCTCCAGTGATCTCCCTGTCCTTTCCTGGCTCAGACTCTGCCCTCTGTGCCCTGTCTCTCAGGCTCTGCTGTTCTTTCTCTTCTCCTGAGCATCACGTTGCAGCTGCTGTGATATATGCCAGCATCTCCTGCAGGGACACTTCACAGCCAGTAGCAAATTGGGGTTTGAAGTGTTATGGAAGCGCCCACATCCCTTTCAGAAAGCTTGGGACACATTTTTAGGATATTTAGCTGGAAGCAACTATTGGACCATAACTCCTGCTATGCCAAATGGACACTGATGACTTTCTACCTAGCAAGATGGATTAGAGGCATTTTCACTGGAAAGAGATTTCTTTCTAAAAACAGGCCCTTAGTTGTCTTTATTAATACACGAATGGGTGATAACAGCACCTGAATGTAAAAACCCACAATGAGTTATTACAGGAAACCTGTCTGAGTAGCAGAGCCATGCTTAGTGACATCTGGGTAAATAGGAAGTCAGCTGGGACCAGCTGTGAAGGAAGAGACAGTCTGTGGTTTTGAACAGGAGTGAATACACCCTGACCTCAAGCTCCAGTTGGGTTTGGGGATGGATATAGATGGGTATAGATTGGTTCTGTGCATTGCACACTGTATGGATGCAGCTACATGAATGTTTGTGTGTGTGTGTGTCTCTTTTTCTTTGAATGTTACACATTTTTGTCTGAAATAAGGGGGAGTGAGACTGCAGCATGGATATTCATAAGCAGAAGAGAATAGTCTGTGTAATATTTATGCCAGTCTGCAAACCCCCTCCCAGTCCTGCAGTACATGTCAAGATCAGGCTCAAATAAAAAGTCACAGATTATCCCAAAAGTGGCCAGTTTTACTTGCCTTCCCCAGGCATCCCCTCTGCTCTGGTGCAGGCCTAGTGGAGAAGGATGAAGAAGCACAAAGAACTCAGAGGATTTCATATCAATCCTTGCTCTTTGCTAAGGGGCAGGTGGAGAGTTTTGCAAAGTGCTTTCAGCAGCCGAGATGAGCTCTCTCCCTGACAGCGAGGAAGGTTGCCAAAACAAGGAGGTTTTCCATAAACAGGGCTGAGAGTCACAGCTGGCCAGGTGCTCTTGCTCCCTTATGAGACCAACTCCTACCCCAGCTCAGATGAGACAGCCTGGAGTGGGAGAGAAGGTGATCAGATAGATGCACACAGAGGTATCTCAGATATGCACCTGCCACTCAGCCAGCGCCAGGGAGACGCCAGGCACAGCAGGAAAATTTTTTTTTCCTCTGACATTTTTGGTGTGGATAACAGAGTTCAAGCAGAGCAGAGGAGCCCAGCAATAATGGCTTCTGTTGCCTTAAGCTAAGCTGCTTAATTGCATTGGACTGGTTCATCTAATCAGGGAGAAAGGTGAAATCCCTTGTTTCTTGCCCCAGCTGACTTTCCTCAATGAACAAAGCCCAGGAGACAAATGCCAGGTGTTCCCAAACATGAGAAATAGCTGAACAGGGCAAAAAGAGTCACACTAGGAGTCCTGTGGGCAATAATGTGTGAGCATGTATGCACTGAAATGGCTTGCAAATCAGGCTGAACATGAAGCCCAGTAGCCATGATCCTCACAGCCTGCTGGAAATACATTGTTCCTAACTTACCTCCTCTCCCATTCCCTGGGCTCTGGGCAGCAGCAAGCAGCTCCCAAATGATTGTTGGTATCTAGAAGAAATTCTGCTGAAACAGCTGAAATAAGCATTTTTCTTCCACTCAGTGTCTCACAGTTCAGGATCATTTTGTCTCATCCCTGCCCTTCCCCTCCTCAGCAAGACCTTGGCTTGCTGTTTAATGAACTTGAAATCCCCATAAGACATAAACTGTTCCTCCAGGATGTTAAACTAAAGATCTTGATGTACCCCAAATAACCGTGGGGGAAAGNACAGTTCAGGGTCATTTTGTCTCATCCCTGCCCTTCCCCTCCTCAGCAAGACCTTGGCTTGCTGTTTAATGAACTTGAAATCCCCATAAGACATAAACTGTTCCTCCAGGATGTTAAACTAAAGATCTTGATGTGCCCCAAATAACCATGGGGGAAGAATAAAACATCTCATCAGGAAGGGCCCTAGCCTGGACTGGTCTCTTTCCATGTCCTGTCACTCAAACATCCCAACTCTGCAGCAAAACTGGATGATATGGGGTGGAGCCTTGGCCAGTGTGAGATCAGGACAGGGCTGGCAGTGTCTCACTGACCTACAAGAATGTGCCACACAGCATACAGAGAAGCACAGGTAGCCTAGTTAGTTTTACTTTGGAGCCATCAAGGCAAAGGAGGTATCAAAGGAACAGCTTTGGTGTCAATGTGGCCTCTTTGACCTGTGACAAATTCCACATTAGCTGGGGACAGAGTACAATGAAACCACATGAGTGGAGCCTGACCCTAATGCAGCATCAGACACCACAGCCTCAGAGAGGTGAGCCCAGGCTCAGTGATCACTGCTGTGATTCCTCTGGGAAGGGGACCCACCAGTACATGGGAATGGCTCACCACATCACTCCTGATGTTGTTTATCACCCACATCAGCCACACCACCTTCGAGCTCCAGGGCCACATACCCTTCATCTGCCCTGATGTCACCACCCACTGCAGACAATGCTCCAAACCCTCCATCTGCTCTAGAGGCTGCTGGCTGGCCAGGGCTTACCTCCATGTCCTTCCACCCAAGCCCCCAGCCAAGCCAGGCTTTCCCTGCCAA
>VZRX01023324.1:1725-18583 GCA_013398075.1 Notiomystis cincta | reverse complement strand
TTCCCTCCATGTCCTTCCACCCACGCTCCCAGCCAAGCCAGGCTTTCCCTGCCAAGCTGGGGTTTGTGCCAGGACAGGGATCGTGGGTGCAGGGAAGGGCTGGAAGGTGGGCCCTGGGACGGCTGTGGCACCGTGCTGTGCCTGATCCCTGTGGTGGACGTAATGTGTATCCATAGTGCAAATATCACGAGACCTGGCTGCACCTCCTGCTGCCACGACTCACCCAACACGTGGCCCTGGGCAAGGCTTTTGCCACTTCCTTCTTTCTGTCTCCCTCCCTGTCTGTCCTGTCTAATTAGGTAAAAGCTTTCCAGGGTAGAGATCGTCTCTCCCTGGGCAGTGAGGCAGCGTGGCTGCAAGTGGTCCTAGACACAATTAACACCCAAGAGGACACATTTAACACCCTCTGGATATGACAGCATCAGCAGGAACAGGCATCCCTGATGCAAACTTCTATCTTGTCTCAATTAACAGGCAGCAAAACATCAAAACGTTTGTGGTTTGGTTGGAAAGCTAAGGGTCTCCCCTACAGAACCAGCCAGAGTGGCTCCCTACTCTCAACATGCCAGGAAAAGCATGGCAGTGCAGGATGCACCTCCAAAAAGCCTTGCAGGTTTGACTCAAGCACAGAGCAGAAAGGTTTTCTCGATCTGTCGAGCTGCCAAAGGAAAATCTTTGCCCCCTGCATGGAGATAGCTGGAAGAGTTCTGAAGCTCAGCCTATCTTGCAGGTGGAGGAACACAGGCAGAGGGGAGAAATTTAATACTCCTATGCAGGGCCAGGAGTTGGACTTGATGATCCTTGTGGGGCCCTTCCAGCTCAGCATATTCTGTGATTCTGTGACCCTGGCATAGTTACTACAAGGGCTGAGGGCTGCTGGCCTGCGTCACGGTGGAGATAACATCAGCCTGCTGAAGACAGTCTCCAGCAGCCTAATTGCTCCTGCAGAAGGAAAACGTGGGCCACAGGAGCTGCTCTGCCTCTTGGCTAATTGTCAGGCAGTTGCTCTGCAGGGATTGTGTATCCTGGAGGAAGGGCTGCTGAAGATGGATGCTGTGGCAGCCAGCACAGAGATGAGCCCTGTTTAAACACCATGAGGGATGGGTGGACAGAGGAGTACACAGAGCAGCAGGCTCAGTTCTCTGCCTCCTGCTCCTCCCTAGGGGTGTAGTTCCAGGTTGGGGTGTTATGCCAAGGATGGTGGTCACCATCTCAGCTGAAAATGGTGAGGGCTCTGTTGAGGGCCAAAGGGAAATATGGAGCAGGAATGTGATGGCTGCTGGGAGTTTAAACAGGGGCACTGCAAGGGATTCACTCAGCCTGTCACTACCTGCCTTATAATATCACTGCTGTTTGCCAGTAGATTGAAGATGTTGAGAAGAGAATGTCATGAGTCTAGCACCACTACAGACACTGCTAACCTCAAATGCAATCACCACAGACAGCATTGCAGAATTGCAAACCTGAGGTGTGTGGACATACCAAACCCAATCTCTCCTCACTAAAATCCACATGCTCAGGATGTTCCCCTGACATGGCTTATAAATAACACATTGGCCTTAAATATTTGGAAACCCACAGTTATGTCCTCTCAAATTCATGCCAAACAAAATAAACAAACATTTTGAGATGATATAGGTCTTTAGTGCTTGAGAGCTGCATACTAAGAGCGGTAGTGGCAAGAAATGCAGCAATCTTTTTCTTCCTGGTGGACACTGGAGATGCAAAGTGTGTGTCAGGTGGGGTTCTGGCTAAGGAGAAAACTAGGGCTGGTGGGAGCACGTGGTTCTGGGAACCTTCTTCTCCTTCTGCCTGAAGTCTTCTTGCTTTGCTCTGAACAGTTCACCAGTTTGGCTTGTCACCCTGGCAAGAAGTGCAGCAGAACCCAGCTACCCTGATGGGGATCCATCTACACCGCCCAGGCCGACTGCAGGACAGGGAGCTGAGCTTTGTGGAGCTTGAGAGGCAGCAAGAGCTCAAGCAGCCTTCCCAGCAAACCCTTGAGCTCATTCACAAAACAGGAGCCCAGATCCTTGTGAATCCACATGCTCACCAAAAGGAGCCTGGAAATGATCTGAGTGAGAGCACAGATGGAAATCATTGTCATCAGGGAGGCCAAGAGCTCTGCAGGAAGCACGAAAAGATCAGATGTTTCAGTGGATAAAAAAGAACATCCAGAACTACATGAGATAGAATAAAAATGTAAGAGATCTAAGCCCTCTTCCTCCAAAAGACAAGCCAGCCCTGACTGACAGGGACAAAATGAGGAATCTGAGCAGGTTGTTTTGTAATTACCTGCAGCTGCATTTCCTGCCCCTTTTCCCCATAATGTCTGGCACTGGCCCCATCCCAGATGTAACTCTGAATTAAACCACTGGGAAACTGGCAGGAATGGAAGGAGGTTCTGTGGAGGGAAGATGAGGAGACAAACTGAGAAACCTCAACTGTGGTAGAGCGCACACATCCCCCTCTTGCTCTCTCCCTTATCCCCCCTTTCTTCCCCACCACTTCTGCCAAGGAAAGATCTTGCCTAAGCAAAGCCCTGATGACAGAACAGCCTGCCTTGGATATTTAGTTAGGCAAGGGAAAAAATTAATTTTCAGACCATCTGTCCTGTCCAAAGAATAGCAGTCTTTCCCAAACTGAGCTAACTCCATGAAATGGCAACAGTAAGCAACACGATATTAAACAATAATAAATCAAAGCTGACATCATTTGGAGCACATCCGGACCCTCCCCTGTGGGGGTATCACTCTTCTGTGTGTCAACAGCAGAAAGAGAAAAGCAGAAAGAAGCTTAATCTGAATCAGATAAAAGACAGTGGGCCTAGGATGGTATTTCTGAGAGAGAAGACCCCTCCAAAAGACTTGCTGTGGGCACTGTGAGGGTGGGGAAGGGGCACAGGGGAGGAAGGATGGGGCAGGATGACCTGTCTCCTTTGCAGCAGAGGACAGTCTGGAACAGCAAAGCCACTCTTGGCTCAGAGGGCTGGGAGCATGTCCCCACTGCAGCACACAGCACACCTTCCAGAGCCTGTCTTTCACTGAGGTCCCCTCTTCCAAATTGCAAGAGGGCTGCCCACCTTAGTCAGACTAGCAAGCCCAAAAGCTCAGACACATTAGGAGCACCAGGGCAAAACACTTGGGGTGGCTTTGGAGTTGAAGCATGAAATAAGAGTTTGACAGTGACATAAAGTGAAAAAAAGAGCAGTCCAAAATCATGGGAATGGCTTAGGAAGATATCCCTTTATCTTTAAACTGGATGAGGACTAATGGGAGAGTATGAGCAGCAGCCACAGACAAGCTTGGTCTAAGAGAGGTGTGCAGCCCAGACATCTCAGTGACATGCCACTACTGGGACCCAAGCTGTGAGGCAGAAAACCAGGTTACAACTCAGATTAAAACCCAAACTCATCAGGGTGTGTTTACCAAAATGCAATCCCCCCTCTGGAATGCAATGCAGACTTACCCAAGACATGACAGGGTTTAGCTATCTCCCTGTAAAATACTAATGGAGAAGTGACTTCAGGGAGTTTTACTCTACAGCTGTGTACTAAGCACTTCAGTGTTAACCTAAGTTTTGTTGCCTTTAGCAGGAGCAGAAGAAGGAAGCCATTTTCCCAGCCATGTACCTGCAAGGGACACCACTCTCAGGTGTACTGCAGACACAGTTTCTGCTCATGTGTCTGCTCTGCATGCATCTCCCAGGTCAGGGAATTTATACCTAGACTTGTAGAAGTCTCCTCCCTCCCTAGTTCCATGCTTTCTTCAACTGCATGTCCAAGAAACCAGCCAGCAGGCAAGGGCAAGGTGGCAGGTGGGTGGTGTTCAGAGAGCCCAGCTTGAACCTAAAAGCTGAGGGCATCTGCCAGGTGCAGATCTGCACTCACACTATGGGCACTGTCAGCCCAGCGTGGGACGGCTCACAGGGCCAGAGCAGCGCTGTTTTTTGGCTACTTTTTTGTAAGAGGTTGCTCTGAAGAAGTCAGAGTCTACAGCAGTGGGTGAGAAATGGGCTTTGGACCACACCACTGGCAAGCCCATCAGTCTGGGGGAGCTCTGTGAGGCCTGAGTTGGGCTGATAGGGGCCATGGGGCAGGAGAGAGGGCACAGGCAGAGCTGGGAGAGGATTACAATACACAGAGCTTCTCTCTCTGCTGCCTTCTCTGCAGACACTGAGATGTTCATGTGATAAAAGAGATTATTTACAACAAAAGGAAGAAATAAGGTACTTGAGCTTCTTCCTTTCAGTTTTAATGGGCTTCTTGTAGGTGTGCCGCTGCTAATGAGTGTTGAGTCATGCTGGCCAGAGCTTTCTCTTGCACAACTTCTCCCTGCCTCCCCAGGTTGTTCTGTATCTGCCCTCTGATAGTGCTCTACCTGATGACTAGGGCAAGCACCGCTGCCAGCAGCAGGGCTTACGTAGTATTTGCTGAGCTTTAGCAGAATGGGACCCGATTGTTTCACGTTGGCCGCTGTTTGCTCGGCCAGCTCACTGTTTGCTCGGCTATTCCTCTCCCACCGCCTCTCCAAAACCTCCACAGCTGCTCTTGTGGTGGCAAAGGGCAAAGCAGCCCTGGGTGCAGCCTCAGCCAGCCCTAGAGCCCGGCAGCCCGGCAGCAGCAGCATTGCCGGGGCCGCACTGCTCCCCTCTGGCATCATTCGCACCCTCCCGGGCTCGCCAGCGCCCACAGCCCCACTCCCTGCCCCTGAGCTCAGGAGGAGCCACACACCCACCATCCAGCTCTGCTGCCAGGCCAAACACTGGGGCTGAAACTGTTTTCCTGCTGCCTCAGACTGTTGGCCATGCAGACCCTCCCACAGCTTCACACCAATGCTCTTCGGCCCAGCGTGGGTACAGACTAACCCCTGCAGAGAACACACCAGCTTGATGTGGGGATGGCTCACTCTGCAGCCAGCTGGAAGCAGCCAGGAGCTTCACTACAACATGATGAGCCCCCCACAATTGCTTCATTTTCCTTTTCCTTCCTATTTTTCTTCCACGCTACCGGTGGAGAGGTCTCACGTGGCAGGCAGTATCCATGTGCATCATTCAGAGGCACCAATCCCATAAGGACTCTCTTGACAACCTCTGTGCACAGGGGAGCACTTCTCAAGGTCTGGTGTGTGAACCTCCTATGGCAGGACTAGGAGTCCAAAGACACAGTGTGAGTAGACAGCATTCTCTTGCTGATTCAGCTGAATGTACTGGCACATCATCACGGGGAAAAAGCTGCAGTATTTTCACTGACTCACACGGGTCCAGAGATCCTGTTAGACCTATCACAGTCTATGACAGTGGGTACAGCCTGTCTGTGAGTGTCAGTGCTCTGGGATTGCAAAGGACAGGAGGGGAAATCCCTTGTGGGGCGGAACTTGGATCCTGTCTAACACACCTAGGAGAAGAGAACTTCCACCCTGCAACAGGCATGGGCTGCAGGGCTGCACTGTGCAGCACCTTGCAGGGGTTTAGACTGGTCTCTGAATCCGGCCTTCAGTCTCTGAGTGGCTCCACATGCCAGGGCACAGTGTCCCGGCATTAAAAATACCAAGGCTGACAGATAGTGTTTATTAATAGCACGAGTGGTGTTTATTGCTGAGCAACAGTCAGCAGCTCGGAGGTTACTGCTGTTACAAGCCAAGGTCTGAGAGCATTGCCACATTGCTCCGTTCTCAGGGGAGAGAGGCTCCATCTCTGGAGGCAGAGCCCATGGGGAAAGGGGGCCCGGCTGCCTCGGGGACCTGCAGTGTGTGCAGAGGAGCAGGTTACAGCTGCAGCATCCTGGCCTGAGGCACAGGACAGCCCCCACGGCCTGGGGGGCCCCTGCACCCCGGAGTGAGCTGTGACAGCCAGTGCAGGCTGTGCAAATGGGTGCAGAGCAGACGCCGGCGCTGAGCACTCGACTCTTCCCAATGCCTGCGTTCAGCTGCGCTTGAGGCACCATTCCCCATCCCTGAGGAGCCTTGGTCTCCTGGGGCCTCTCTCAGACCTACATGGGGCCCCCCTGCTCTGTCCCTGACCCTGCTCTGTCCCTGACCCTTGCTCCTGCCCCATAGGCCCTGCCAGGCTCCAGGCATCAAGCTGCTGTTTAGGAGGACATTGGTTTTAACATCTTTGTTTCACAGGAAAGGAAATTGAGGTGTAGAGAAGAGAAATGATCCACCAAGGGTGATCTACTGCTTGTGTTCCAGAGATCTCCACAGATTTCATGACTACATCTTAGTAATCCAGAAGAATTGATGAAGTAGGACACTGCTGGGTGTTCTGCAAAGAGCTACATACCCAGTTTCTCTTAAAAGCTCCGAAACATCTCTGAAAGAGGGGCAGAGGTTCAGAGACTGAAAAAAACTTGAAACCTAATAAGCTGTTGTCATTCCCCAGACTCACAGTTCATACTCCAGAGCTGGAGGCCAAATTTACTTTTCAGCAGACATTTCTTTCCAGTTTTTGATCTTACCATCTCAGCAGACTTTATGTGATGCTTCCCACTCTCCAGGTTTCTCTCCTGGAGAGCTGTGCTTCCTGGTTGTTACCAGTTTATGGTTAAAACACTACAGCACAAGTGTGCTACAAGCAACATCCCACTTCTCTCTGTTTCTCCTAATTTTTTCCTTTCTCTTTGTCATCACAGGCAACATGCAGGGGTCTCCAAGAGAATGTTAACCCTGGATTATCTCATTACAGACCGCTTCAAGGGAAGACAGTTGCAGCTGGGAAGCTGCTCCACCCTGCCCACACAGCCTGCTGCACACCTGGAAATAACATGACGTGACTGATGAGCGCTTGTCCTAATCAAAGCGTGACTTTCCTTTGGAGTCAGGCAGTGAGGAGCAAAGAGCCAGGGACAGGCTGAAAGCAAAAGCTGTGCACTGCACATGAAACTTCTGCTCACTGCTCGCTATCGAGGAATCTCTGAGCACACAATTAATTCTTCTTTAACTCCTCACCGTTAATTCACTTACAGATCATGCCCCAGGGCAGCTCAGAGCTGTTATCATCACCGTACTGTTATCACCACTAACAGCTGAGGAAACTGAGGCACAGACCAGAGTAGTGATTGACACAACACTAATTAGACAAGGGACAGAGCTGGGAAGACAACCCAGGACTCTCAGCTCTGGCAGCATAACAAGGTACAAAATCACCTGTAGTGCACACACTGTAACTTTTAGTGAGTTTCTTTTACACCAAGACAAAGCAAAGAGTTTGACAAAAAAGATCCTTCCATAGATACTGCAACTTTGGTTTGTCCTGGCTACAAGATCCTGTCCAAAACTCCTTTCATTCTCTGTAGTATCCTCCAAGCAGGTTTCCCATCTTCACACTGCCTTCCATCTTTACACAAACCCTCTCACCCTCAGTGAGTTAGAGACCAGTCATCCAGTGCTAGCCAGCACCCCAGACTCAAAGGATCCGCTGTTTTCTGGTGTCTTCCAGAACTGAAGGAGCCAAGAATCTTGTTCAGAGGTATCCACAGAAAAGATTTTTGTCACTAGCATGTTCACACACTTATCATCTGAACGAGAAAATGAGGAGTCTCTGGATGCATTAGCATCTGTTCACACAGGCAGGTCTGCCTGGAGATGCTGATTGACCACACAGACCTCTTGTGCTCTCAGCACAGCAAAAGCAAGGTGCTTTCTCTCCTCCCTCAAGGACCCTCAGTCTGGGTCAGGGAGCTGGGCTGTGGATGTTTAGTCTGGAACGGTCTGTGGAACACGATTTGGTGGTGTTCCCGTGATATTTCACACAATAAGCTTAGGGAGGACAATGCAGTTGCTTTGTGAGACATGGTGATGCTGTGTCTTGTGACACAGCCTATTAGCAGATTGGCTAATGCTGGGTGTGCAGCTGCTTTCTGTCACGGGAAAGGCTGAAAGCAGCCAGAATATACCTGTGAATCCTGCCTCTAATTATTTAGAGCAAAACACTCTGTGCTCCCGGCTTTCCCGCATCTGTGTACCTTGCACACACATGAAAAATAACAGCCAATAACCTGAACAGAATTTCCCCTTAATGCCTTACTCAAATCCTGCTCAGTAAACAGGATTATACTTGAAATAGGCTATGGTAGAGATACAAGGAAAGACACACAGATGCCCACATTTCTTTTCATGGAGAAACTTGCTAATCAGCCAAATGGATTTTGCTACTTCTGCTTAACCTCAGCTGCCTCTACAGCCCCTATTTAAAACATTTTGCCTCTTTACAGGATCTGTCTGGCAGCTCTCCATCACTGCCTAATTGTGCTGGGGTGGGATGTGAAACAGCCTGATGAGGGAACGTAACATTTTTCCCTTAATTTCACCAAAGCCAAGATTTCCCCTTCTTGCTGAGGGTGGCTTGGTGGTAGCAAGAATCCCAGCAGTGAACTTCCTGTGAACTGATGGGAACAGCCCTTCTCCTGGAGAAAGGAGACAATATCTGAGAGCTGTGGATGGAAAAATGAGGTAGTCAGCTAATAAAGAAAATTAACCCAGTGGACATGATTTGCCTACATTCTCCAAAGCTGGAGTTCTTTTATAAGGCTTGCCGCAGAAAGCTCTTAAGGATAACAACTAATCCCTGGATAAGGGTCAAAGTTCTTGCTGGGCATTAAAACTTGGTGATGTGATTAAAGAAAAAGTGAAAACTTGCTGCTCGGAGCAGAGCCTCCAATGAGGAAGCTGCAGGGTGCCAGCGCTCTGGTCGGTTCTGAGTGATCCCAGGACACCGGGGATGAGGAGCTAATGGGTCTGGCTCATGGTGCTGGGATGTCTGGGGTGCCTGAAGGGGATGTAAAGATACTTTGGTGTGAAGCAGTGTAACAGCCCTCTGAAATGGCCCCTGGATAGGCAGAAAGTGAGTACGCTGGCACAGAACAGCCAAAACTTCACCTCTTCACCAACGTTTCTTGAAGGTCTCCTCTGGGAAAAAATATTTAGCAGTTGCTGTGGATACCCCTGATTGGATGCCTGGGGTTTGTGTGTATTTACAGCCCAAGGGGCAAATAGAGCTCGAGTGACTTAAAACTGGGTGAGAAACTGTAAAATATCCAGAGCAAGACAAGGAAGTATATACAGCTCCCTCCCATGCTTAGGAAGGGTCTGAGATTGACAACACCAGAAGATGGGGAGTGGATTAAAAATAGGGTGGAACCTGGATGTAAAGGGATATGGCAAGAGCCTGAAGAGCAGAGTCTGAAGCATGCCTGAGGGGACTCACTGGCAGGATTCAAGGCTGGGAAAGAAAATCATTGCTGCCAAACCGCTTGCCGAGCTGAACCTCACAGCACTTCGAAAACTAACGCAATCTGGGCATGTTTGCCTTCTGAGCTCTTTAGTATGCTTGGGTCATGTTGGATTTCATGTTTTCAGGAGCATGAAAGACCAAAATCTTTTTGGTTTGGCTAAAAGCAGGTAGTTTTTCACACCACACTTGTCTTGTGCTGGTGTAAATAGCACAAGATTCTCAGTGTTGGCCACCTTGGGCTCTAGCAGGTGCCTCTCCATCTGCACAGTCAATAGCCACAAGATCTCATGACCCCCCTGTCTGGAGCAGGGCTCTCTGTGGCAGGAGGAGGCCAAGGGGTTGCCCAGGGAAGGTTCATCAGGTGCTGGAGAGGATGGAAGCTCAGGCCCTTCTGCAAACCCTCACCACGACTCTTCCAGCACTCAAAGCAATTCACACCAGTGAGAAATGTGCCCGTGGGAGTGCAGGAGGTTTCATAACTGGGAGGGTTCCTTGCACCTGTGGCTGCCAGATAATGTCAGGCCTGCCCCACCCCACTCCTGAGACACAGCCAGCCTACTCCCCCTCATCTTCCCACCTCACCTCACCTCATGAAGGTAAAGGGTATCCCTTACCTTCCATCCTCATCGCCTTTGCACCATGTCTTACTTCTCCCAGCCCACAAAGCCCGTCCCACACTGGGCCTTGTTGTTCCCCCTCCCCTCCACCCCCTTACCCTGTTTGCACCTGTCTCCTTCCTAAATACCAGATGGAAGGAGATGCTGTTGGTACCCAAATACCTGTTGAGGTTGTCTCAAATGATGGAGAGGAGCAGAGAGATGTGACAGCCACTGGGACTGCACAGTGAGGGGCCAATGACTTACCTGCTTTGGGAGAAGGTGTACAGAGGACCCTAACAACTTCAGCAAGATGGGAAGCCTTCTATTAACTGGCAATAAAATAAGAATTAGTAAATGGCACTTGGTGTCTGTCAAGGGTTCCTAAAAGGAGGATGGTCTTTGTCTTATGCATGGAGAAGTCAAAGCAAGGGAGGGAAAGCGAGGTATCAGTGATCCAGCTGGGAACTGAACCCAGCTCCCTCTCTTCCCACACCTCTGCTCTGCTCTACAGACCAGGACTCGCTGACTCCCACGGTTCCTTCAGCTGTGCTAGGCAATCCCTATCTGATGGTGAGGCAGAAACACGGCTCACCAGATGATTGAGCACAGCTACGTGCAGGACCGCACTGCATCCACCCCGTGGGCACCACCACCACCACCCCAGCACTGGCAGCCACAGCACCCTCCTGACTCAGCAGCACCAAGGAGAAGGTTCTCCCATGAACTCCCCGAGCTGGCACCTCCAGCAGAAGTGATTGCAAATTCCAGAGCAAACTGAGAAATCCTCCAAAAGGATTTAGAGAGATTAGAAATGAGCAGGAAACAAAATGAGATTTAACTTGGGAAAAGATAAGCTAATGTATCTGGGGCAAAGCTGCTTTGCAGTGGGAGGGGACACCCTGGAAAGCAGAACTGCCAGAAGAGGTTGAGAAAGAGCAACCATGGAGAGATGTATCTGGAGAGAGACATAAGGGGATATGTTCAGAGGCAGCTGCCTCTTCTATGATTTTGGAGTGATACACCTTTGAGCGTGTTCAGCAGTAGACAACTTTTGAGGGGAAAGCAGTATTATTTTTATATTTGAAAGGTGTTGGACTGTGGGAAAGAAGAATGATTAAGGGCAGAGTTTGATGAGCTGACACCATGAGCTTTGAAGAACCATTTTGTCACTGGCCGAGAAATGACTCCAGAGGAGACGTCCTCAGACTCCACAAGTATATGAGGGGTCTGTGTCAGGGAGAAAGGGAACACACCTACTGACACATTTGCAAACTTAAGGGTGAAATTAAGTCAGAGAAAACAGAGAGTAAAGATAAGGACAGAGTCCAGGCAGCGCAACAGGTTAGGCTGTTCAGGACAGCAGCACATGGTTAACAAGACAACCTAAACCCACAAATTGCTCCTCTTGGGCTGTCTCTGAGTCCGTGACTGGTCCCAACAATTCAGCAAGGGTGTGGATCACACTGAGTCCTACAAGTGACTCACGAAAGTCACAGCCACTTGCACTGTACATCCAGCCACCCCAGTGGGGTACTGGTGCAGAGGGCAGTGACACTCCCTGACTCATCAGCACCTCCTCCGGCAGCTCAGCCAGTTCTCCCAGCTGCTGTGTATCAACAAGGTGTACACTGCACATCCACAACACAGAGCTCTGGGAAGCCAATACTGCAACAAACAATTGGCCCTCAGCCTCACGACCATCCTCAGATTAGTCACCAAATAACTCAGGGTGATCCAATGACTCATAATTTATTATGTCTGTGAAGACTGGAAACAATCATATCCTGTGGCGTTGACCCCCATTCACCACACTACCAGTAGTGAGATAAATCAAAGTGAGTAGGAGTTAGCTTCTTATCCCCAGGAGCAACAACACCTTTGAACAAACATGATCTGCTCAGGACTCTCCAGGCTGCTTCTCCCAGATGTGAGGTCCTTGCAGTGCAAACAAAGTAGGCTTGAACCTTCCAGCAAGCTGCTCAACATAAGGAAGGGGACTTGGAGGGAGAATGGACAAATTGGAGCTGTGAAGGAAAAAAAATTATCAACAGGAAGTTGCATTTCCAGAATTTAATACCTGCACTGGCATTGGAGGATTCAGGTGAGTGGTTTCTTTGAAAGGAATGGGTCCATCATAAATTCTCTTTGGAGTTTTGCTTCTGCACTCATGGTGTCAGAGCTGAGGACAGAAGGAAAGGCAGGGACGGGTGCTGGTGGGAGCCTTGCTTCTGGAGAAGAGGCCAATGACACAAACATAGACTCCCTGCTGTCCATATGTTTGTGGCACAGGCTGGATCCTGTGGTGAGAAGGACAGGAAGGCCAGCCAGGGAGACGGCAGCTTGGACACCTTTCCAAAGTGTACACCACGGCTCAGGAAGGAGTTATGGGCAAACAAAGGTGAAGGGCTCAGGTCTTAAAATCTCTGAAGAGGTGATGGAACTGAATTACTTGCACAAATTGATCATTTTGCTCATCCTTTGCTGCCTCTCCTGAGCTGTCAGTAGGGCTTGCAGTGATGGGGTGAGGTCTCCCCCTTTTCATCTCCCCTTAGATAATGCTCCCACTGAGCAGAGTTGCAAGGACTCAAGAGCTTGCATCAGCCACACCCTTCCTTCACCACAGACCCATTTGACCAAGATTCAGAGGTAATGCCACCTGGGCCAAAGCTTTTCACCCCCAAGTTACCACACAGGTTGGGAGCAAGGCATCCTGACCCTCATCCCAGATTGTTTTGGGATTACGTGAGCCTCCCTGGGGAATGTTCAGCAGGAACTGACACTCATCACCAGTCTTGGCAGGGTCTGAGCAGAGCCAGACACCCTCCTTAGCCTGGGTCCCACCATGCAACACACTCTAAGCATGGAGTGCACCGACAGTTCTACGAATAGCCGGCAAAGGAGGTGTCAAAGCACGCCCCAAAGTAAAACCCTGCTGTGCTGGCATCAGGCTTGCAGACTTGTTTTTTCATTCACAAAGAAGGGCTTGGGGCACCTGAAAAAGCGAGGTAAAAACATAGAGCCAAACTCAGCTGGATTAGTCCCATGTCACAGTGTACAGGTATAGCCCAGAACTGCAGATATTTCCTGATGTCTCTCAGTTGTGGATGGGCAGCATCGCTCACTTGGATCTTTGGAGGCAGCTCAGGCAGCAAGTTTAAAGAAATCCTTATGGAAAGGCTTTTTTGGCCTTGGGAAGCCAGCCCTGGGCAGGTAGGCAGGTGGCACCTGCCCAACAAGCCCACTTCCCTGTAGATGTCAGTAATCACCTCACACAGACAGCGAGTTGCACCTCTGGAGATACTATCCTGAGGCAGGCAACCAGCAAACCTCCAACATTTGGAGGGGAACCTGACCCTTCTCCCCTTCATGATGCAAAGTCCCTGGGGTCCTCCCACCTCCCCTACACCAAAGGGAAAGCCTTCACCAAAGCTGTGCCTTCTTTTCCCACCCTCCTTCAGTGCTGTGCAGGGGTTATCACCTCCCTGCTCTCACCAACAGCTCACCACCTCTCATGAGATACAGGGTACTTGGCTGGAGGTCCAGGCACGAGTGCCTGGCTGCTCTGGGGGTGGCCAGCAGCTCAGCCACCCCATCGTGCAGGGTGCCAGGTGCTGTGGGGCACAGCAAGGGCCAGCAGCTGCTTGTGGGGTGGCACAGTGCCACTGGGGCCACCCTGGCTTGGCCCCAGATGGGGAGCTGGGAGCAAGCACGGTGCTTGCACAGACATGGGCTGCAGACCTTGCACTGGATGATCAGGATTAGCCTTGAATTTCAGCCATCCCAAGCACAGAGAGACTGCCTGCACACTCACCACATGGACTACTATAAAAATACCCATCTCTCACTACCAAAGGTCCCATGGGCAGACAGCGGAGGACATGGCCTGTGAAATGAATTTCCTTTGGGCTTCCAAGGTCTTTTGGGGACCATGCTGAAAGACATGAGCTTCTTAGGCATTTCTATCACAGATACTGTAGCTGGTGGTGGAGTCCAAGCAGAGCCTGGCTGACTTACAGACACGATGAGCAGCACAAGACATCAGCAACAAGGAGTTAAACCACTAGCAGGTGCCAAAAGGGAGAGACAGACAGGGTTTCCAACCAAAAGCACCCTTTATTCTATTGCCAGTGGGGTTTTCTGTTGTGTCTGCCCAGGGCACCCTTTTCTGCCTTTCATGGTGCCTCCACTCTCTGAATCCCAGAGAATAAACGCAGCAGGCACGAGGAAAGCATCAGCTGGCTGCCTGAAGATAGCATTTTAATTAGCCAGCAGCCAAAACGCGGACGTGACCAGAAGCCTTTCAGGGAACGTTCTCGTGCCCAGGGTGAAAGGCTGTGTGACGAGACCAGAGTGCCAGCCTGAAAACCTGGCCTCCCTCCACGTGTCCTTGCCTCACCTCGGGCCAGGGCACAGGAGAGCCAGGTGCAAACTCCGGGCAGGGTGAGGGGCAATTGCGCTCCTGCATCCCAGCCTCTCCAAAGGCAGGGTTCTCAGCCATGTACAGCCTCTCCAACCAGCCCAAGCTCTCTTCCAACACCAATCTATGATCTCTTTCCACACAAGAGATGACAGCCCAGTTACATCCACCCTGGAGAATAAAGAAGAGTTGGATTGCTTCCAGGGCCCCAAGTACCCCTGTCAGAGCTGGCTTGGGCAGGGTCTTGCTGCAACAGTTTGAGGCAGCTACCTTGGCTCTGCTGCATCCACACAAATTCTGAGTTGTCCCATCTGGAACATGCCATCCAGCCACTGTCTCATGAAGTAGGTGGCTACCAGGTCATCTGGCTCTGCAGAAATCCTACTTCTCCTGAGCCCTTAGAGGCAGGGAAAGAGAGGGGCACGAGGAGCAGCCAGCCCAGCTTGCCATTGGTGGGACAGGGTTTGATGTGTTGTGACGGACAGCAGGAACATGCTGACTCATCAGTCCAGGAGACCTGGCTCCCCTCATGCTGAGATTTCACATCCAGCTCAGCCCAGGGCAGAAGCACTCACCTGCTGGTTTCATTTTTTTCCAATTTGATGACCTGTAAACATTTCCTAGTCACAAAGAGGAAGTGCAGGTCTCCTGAGGATAGGCTTGCTGTCTTCATCACCTTGCACAGCCACAGGTGAAAGAGCCCATAGATCCACACAGAACAAAGGCCAGTGGTGAATACACGAGGGAAGCAACTCCTTGGGTTCCTCATGGAGAGACATCCAGATGGTTCACCTTCTCACCTCACTGCTGCAGTCCAAGATGTTAGTGAACACAGTGAACCAAAGTGTCCTCAGGTACTCATCCTCTCCTCCGCTCCACCCTCTGCTGAGGCAGTGACTGCAGGTCCACCTGTTGAGCTACCTGAGTCCATCCTAAATAGAAGCCAGATTCTTTACCTTTGCAAGAGCAGAACAATGCAGCCATGAACTCAGTGGTCTGTATTACCCTAAGTGAGTCGCCTCCCAGACGTCCAGAAAACATCCTGCACGTTCCTTTCCAGTGTGGCCAGATGAGTGATACATGACACATTCATCTCCATGGATGACGAGGAAATGACACCACTGCCAAAGGTTTTCCTCCTAAAGACCCCAAAGCACATCACAAAAGATGCAATGGTATCAAGATCCCTCACGAAGTGATGAGCACTGTCAGAGCTGAACAGTTTTTTGTTCAACGTCGTCCAGGATGGCACGGTCTGGCTGAGCCACCACTGACAGTGAGTTACATACACGCAGGTCCAGCTGCAAAAACCAAGTCCATTGCCAGAAAGGGCAGGTTCACAGCATTATTTTCACCTTGGATTGTACACTCCACCAGGATTGCACCTACTCGTGCCTGTACAGTACCCAGCTCATGGCACTTGGCTCCTGACAAGAGAGAGGCAGGGTTGGGACCATCACCACAGTGCTTGGCATCGGGCTGGGAAGGAACCCAGGAGTCCTGCCCCCTTGGTCCTGCCCATCACACCACCCTCTTCTCACCAAGCAGGGAACTCAGGCTGAGCTCCACACAAGGATTCTGGTGCCTAGCTCCCATTCATTTCAATGGGGTTTAGGTACCTAGATGCTTTTGGAGGCTCTGGGCCCAAATCTGAGAGTCCAACTGGTAGGTTGCTGATGCCCTGTAGTCTCCAGAAGCAATGCTGGAGAAACTGTTACACAATGGAAGAAAACCAGGATGCAAGGCAGAAGGAGAAGGCAAAGGAAATCAAGGTCAGAATTAAATTCTTTAATACAAAAAAAAGTTTGTTTGTCGTCGTCGTCGTTGTTTTTTAAGATATATCTGTAATTTCTTTGTTTAAAAATAAATATGTACTAAGGAATATCTTGAAAAAATTCACTAGACACAATATGTAGTGTTAATATCTTTTTTCCCCGCAATTATTACAGATAAACAGTAGCACCAATAAATAAAATGATAACAAATATTAAAATTAAAAAGGAGAGAGATTCAAGATGTAGAATTTTCTATTTTTTCCTGTTTCTTCTTTTTACATATATAAAAAAATCGTAGTGTCTATTTAATCCGAATCACACATATACATAAACATATATATATATACAAACACATAGCCAAATATATATATAGTATGTAGATGTATATCTAACCGTTGTCTCAATAGGAATGTGTAGGGGTAGGTGTTAGAGAAATTAATTAAATAACTGCCCATAACATGCTACTGACTCTGCCAACAATTGGGGAGAGACGGGATGGGACAACAGGAAGGTTAAATTTATACACAACCAGTACAAAANCTCCAGGAATACAAGGCATCTTTTTAATTCCTCAAAAAAAAAAAAAAAGAAAAAAAAAAAAGGAGGTACGGCTTATAAATAGTTGAAATTAAATATTAACAAAGAATACTGAAAAATCCCTACTCTTTAATTAAATTATCTGTTTAATTTCTAATTTAAAAAGGGATATTAAATAAGTATATAAAACACTTTCTCTTCCCTCCCCCGATCGGAAGCCTCTGTCTTGCACACGATGCAGCATGAGTATTCTACATTGCAGATGCAAGCACCCACCCATGTGTTTTCTCTCCTTCTGA
>VZRX01023323.1:0-45153 GCA_013398075.1 Notiomystis cincta | reverse complement strand
AAAAGAAGGGAAAAGAAGGGAAAGAAGAAAAGAACATGTTGGTAAAGTCAGCATTTACCATCCCAGGTCACATTTTTGATATGTGAAGTGTATGATTTTTGTACAAACAAAAAAGGTTCCTAAATATTTTAAAGTATGATTTCACTATATTGCAGAATATTAAAAAAGCTATTCTGAAGAGATATATTCTAGCAGTCTCCTTCCTTCCAGAAGGCAGCAGCCACTTGCTGGGTCATTATTGAAACAACCTAAATTTTCCATTTAGGAATTTAGGAGTAAATAGAAGAAAGTAAACTAGCCCTTATTCTCCTGTACAATATCAGAGATACTGTGCTTAATTTATTTTACAGGTTATGACAAGAACATATCTGTTGAGACATTTCTGAAATGTGTTTAATACAACATTTGTTGTATTAATGAATTGCTATCATTAAAATATAGTTTAACAACATAATCTAGTCCTACAAAGGTAAGTAAACATATTGTATTGTTCCAAGCCTCAAAGCTCCACAAGAGCAGAATTCTAAGCAAAATCACATCATTGTTATTATTAAAAAAGACCAACCCAAAAAACCCACCCAAACAAATAAAAAAGTGCTTTTCTCCTCCTTCATTGTGAAATGTGAAAGAGTCTCCAATTATGTGTAGTGCCCATTCTTTGGTCCCCCCTCCCTTTTCACACGGGATGGACTGTGCCCTCACAGTGGAGAGAGGCTTGCACAGCCAAGAGGCTGCTCCCTGTAGGCTGCCTTCATTAGCTGCAGAAATTGGAGGATGCACAAGGAGACTGGGGGATGGGGTGGGGTGGAAAAAAAAAGTTCCTCTAAGAGAATTGGATGCTGTTCAGATAATTGAATTTTATTTGTTGTAGAAATGCTAGAATTCCATAAATCCATTGTTGTAACTTAGAAGTTGTTCTGCGACCACTTTTCACTTTTGCTCGTGGATGGCATGGAATCAACGGGATCCTAATATTAGATACATAAAATGCTGCATACCATAAAAACCCAGCTATGAGGCAACCCAAAATGGACATCCATATTTACTGAATATTTTTGTCTTCAATTGCTCTTTGTTTCTGCTGTTTCTCTGCAGCCTGGGGATAACCAACCTTGTGTCTTCACAGGAATGCTGCAAACATAAAATTAGTCGACATTTTCAAATAACTTTCATTCAGAAGCTGCAGTGATGAATGCTATTAGTGAGCTTATGGAAAATTAATTGCAAAATGTTGCAGATTTCCTCACTTAGTGACTGACTCAGTTTTGAAATGAAGTAGGAATCCTGAAGAAAAGCTGGTATAAAATTAATTAGTTCACTTATGAAGTGCAATATGAAAGCACAATGGGACCCAGTTGAAGTTGCACAGCAATTTTAATTCCTACATTACACACTTCCTAAAAAGTTCACTCTGCAAAGTTATTATTCTCCTAAATCAGCTATTTGGTGGTTTACAGCTCAACGTAAGCATTTTTATAATGTTTGCTATGAAGGAATTTATACTGTGTTATGTGTAGTAACTGATTCTTTTTTCTTACCTCAATTACACTTATTAACAATGACAACCAATACTGTCATGTTCTTTAGGTCACATCCTGGAAGCCACTTGGCCACTTTCCTCTATAAAAATGTTTTTATTGTGGATCACCATCACTTTCGGCAATGAACATGTAAAATACCATTGCATGAAGTTTTGCAAATGTGTATGCAAATTGTTATTTCTATAAACTTTAGCTTTGTATATAAGCAATTTTAATTTCAAGGAAAGAAAAAAGTTACAATTTAAAGATCTAAAGTTTTAAAGCAAACATATAGAGGAGAGCCAAAATGATTTAATGAAAAATATTTACCCTCACTTTTCTTTGGCTCACCTGAAATACAGAATCTTATATTCCACAGAGAATGAGAATTCTGCCTTCATCATGTACTGTCTTTTTTCATCAATCACAGCCCTCTTTGTGGCTCCAGTTCAACAGGGAACTTGGTACACAGTAACATTTAACAAGTAAAGAAGCCAGTCAGATTTAATGATGGATGTAAAAACCAAGTATATGCCTAAACACCGTGCTCTGGACATTAGCTAACACATACACACAGTGCTTGATTAATATGCAAAATTTCAGTCAAATATAAAATGGAAGAGCTTTTACATATGCAAAGCTCTGATAGGAAGAGGTAAAATTGCAAAGCTCATATGTAAAGTACACAATACAGGAAGATAACTAAATGAGTATTGTGTTTGTAACAAATCCCATCCCTCAGGGTGATGTAGTACTGGACCTTTGCATCTGAAAAGAAGCAAGAGTGATACACTGAGCTACACCTGAATCTGCTTTTTAAGAAAGACATTGATTCCTCTCCCACCTCTTCTCAAGAATTTGATTTCAATCTCCAGGAATACTCCAGCACACTTAAAATCCAATAAGGTTAATTTTTTTCAATGATACATCTTTGTATCATTATCTTATACACACCAAAACAGATGCAGTAGGTAAGAAGGCTGTTTGTAGGTTTTGTTTTGGTTTGTTTGTTGTTTTCTTCCTGGAGAAATGCTGTCATGACACTAAAAAATCATATAGATTTCACCTGCACAGAAGGTGAATGTTCTAGCATGTGGAAAATTTTCCATGCTGCTATGTCATAGCCAGGGGCACAAAGGTAGCTCTGTTACACCTGTGTGTCCGGTGTTGCTTCTGGCATGTTCCTTTGCTCTGAAGTCCATAAACTCCCCTTTAGTGCCTTTTTTTTACAGAGCTACACTTTAGCTTAGCTGTTATTTGTGTCCCACTACTGAGTTTTCCTTTCAGGATTTTCTTTGAAATTTGGCCTTTATTTATCTATTTATTTCTAAATGGATAACATTTAAAGCAACAAATAATTGAATTCTGGAAACTCTTAGTACTCAATTAGAAATACATCCTATTCAAAACCAGTATTTTTTATGAAGCATTTCCTTATAAGGAATGTGTACCTGTCATGGATTTCCACATTTTTTCCAATGTACCAACACCTCAACTTCTGAGATATCAGCACCTTGGTCCTCTGTTGCAGTGTTCTTCAGGTGTAAGGTTTTTAGATGCAATCTTCTCATGGAGTCTTTTCCTCTTTTGAGATGTGATGTGTTCTAATTCTCTTCCTGACAAAGTATTTTTTAAAATTTTTTTGATGTTGGGAGTTTGTTTAGCAGCTGTTGACGCCATTTACCCTTTGCTTGCTTTATTTCTTTTCTGTTTGAGAAATCCTTCCTTGCTTGTCCTAGGATGTCTCTAAGCTTGCCTGCTGAAATCATATTAAGCTGATAAAATTTTATTATTTCTCCATCAGTACCCACTTCAATATGCTTAAAAGTACTACATGCATGCTTCCTTTTGTCTTCTCTCATGCTGGTTTTTTTCCTTCTCTCTATCTTTCACTACAAATAGGATTTTTGCCATTTTTCGAGGTATTTTGATGAAAGTTATTTTTCCTTGTTTTGTTTTCTTTCTTTCCCCTCATTCTACTTATTCTTACTTCTCCAGATTTCTGTATGGCTTATATTTAAACCAGATACTATTCTGACAGTTTTTTTTGCTATAGAAACAATGCTTTTTGGTAGACCAAAATTTTAGTACCCAAATATTGTTCTTGAGGCAAATTTGAATTTGCTTGTTAATATGTCTTGCCTATTGGCTGTCTATTGTTATTCAAGGATTTTTTTTCTTAGGTTTGATATCTGTTTTATCAGAATCTACAAGCCTGAACAACAGAGGGGTGTGTGGACACAAGCAAGCATGAACTCAAAATCTGCAATAAAGTGCAAAACACACGACTGACTATCCAGATTCTAGAGGAGACTGCTCATCCAGTAACTGTCTCATGCAGTTTTGCTTCTGAATTCAGACATGTGCTTTTATGAACTGTGCTTTTATTTTTCATACATTTTGAGGGCTGTGATTTAAAGGTACTCCTGCTATTTAAGCCTGTCTGTTGTTTTCCTCAGGAATTGATAGTTTCTTGTTATGTATTTAATTACCATTTAATTAATAAGTTCTTTTCCAACCACTTTCAGATGCCTCCTTTCTTTTGTTAAGTGCTTTGTAATGAGAAACATGTGAAAGTGAACATAAAGGTCGTAATGTAGTTGAAAAACGTTCTTGACACATCTTGGCCTCTTTTATGACTGCTGGACTGTTGCCATTTGTTTCGAGGGTGGTGAGAACAATGTCTGCAGGGTAATGTTCCTCTCCCATCACTGCAGCATGAATACACCTCCAAGTCAAGAGACTAATATTTGGTATGTGTGTTTTCTTACTCTCTCAAATAGCCACAATCAAAACCTGGGCTATAAATGAATTCATTTCATTGCACTGCATGTCTTACAAATTCTGGTTGTCGTGAATTAAGTGTGAGTTTTTAGTGCTTGCCTGGCTCTCTGTAAATTCCCATTTCATTTAAGCACATGAGTTGATAGGTTTGGTGGTGATGAGCAGCAGACACACAAGAGCAGCTGAGGCCATGGAGGGAAAAATATTCTTCTGGATAACCCAGGATGAGATCAGGTAAAATTTAAAAGAGATTCACAAAAGCCCTGTGTTTCAAAACAGACATCACTTTTCAGAAGGAGCTTGGTAATGCATTGCCTTGCACAACTAAACATACCAGTATGTTAGGGGAATGTAATCCTTCAAGGGCAGAGTAAAAGATAGTTATTGCCTGTACACCCTGCTGAAGAATTTTGTTTTAATTTTATTCTATAATAATCATTGTGGATTTGATTCTCATGTTTAAAGTTATATACTGGAACACGATGGGGACACAATATTCAAAATTTGTGGACATCCGTAGCCCTGCCAATTTCAGTAGGGCCACAAGAAGTAAGTATCATCTGGAACAAAATGTATAAATTGTGCATCAAATTCCAACAGCGTGACTACAGATCTGTTAAAAAAATATTAACAAGCAATTTATGATTGTTTTTTAATTTATGTTACTATAGAAGATGTTGAGCAGATTTTTTCTACATCCAAGATAAACTAAGTGGGACGTCACTCATTGGCTATTTATGATACTTCATTGGCCACTTAAAACTTCAGCTTTCTTTCACTCAGATATATCCAATTATCCTTTTTTTTTTTTTTTCTAGGTTAACAATTGTAGTTTGTAAGGCTTTCAGAGCTATACTTATTACCTTCCATAAATATTCAATTCTAATATTACAACTAATTTTTAAAAATTGCTTGCAGCACATCTAGTAAAGTATTATTCTTGGGTTTGGAATAATGACTGGCTTAAGAGTAATTTAGCAGACATAAATAAAAATGGTAAATGAATATGGTTCTTCTTTTCAAAGGACTCAAGTGTCCTGCTTGATTCCTGCTACAGTAAGTTATCATTCATAGATACCTTAAGTTTGTTTTGAAGTTCATTTTAGTATTAAAAAAACCCAGAAAGGTGTATTAAGAATGATTTTATGCATGTTGTGACTTAGGAACAAATCTGATTTAAAATACTTTTTCATGGCTATTGGAAAGTGTTTTCTGTATCCTTCTTGGAGAAGCCAAATCTTTCATCTGGAATTTAATTCTTCAAACAAACAAACAAACAAACAAGCAAGCTTTATTTTGGGTGAATTAGAATGTTGCTCCATGATATAGTCAGAAAAACGTTCTCAAACAACCACTGCAGAAAAACATAATTATGCTCACAAACAGAGTTGTTAGAGATGAATGAGCAGTGAGTGGACAGAATGTGTTGCTTGATAAATTTAGCTCTGCTTCTGACTGCCACTTGTTTGTGAGCTGCTTTGCTCTTCCTTGAATCTGTTTGTTACCCTAAATTAGCCTCCAGTCTTGGTGGCAGCTCTTGTGTGTTCCCACGGCCCTGGGAGCTGTGCCAAACAAGTTCTGCTGCAAGCAGAGCCTTCTGAACAGGCTGGAGGGGATAGGACAGAGTCAGGATCTTTGCTCGATCTCAGGTCATCTTAGCTCAGCCTTTGGGCAAAGCCTGAATATTCATCTCCTTTTGATAGAAAGCCATATGAATATTACTGATATATGATAATACAGGTACATTATCCAGGTGTAGGAAAGAGAATGAGAACATGGAACATCTCAATCTCACCAAAGGCAAAAATTCTTGCCAAATATGGTGGAGCAATGATCTCTAAAGAACATCCTAATCTCAGCAGAATGGAAAAGGAATGGAACCCCTGAGTATGAAAATGTTCTGGTGCAGTCTCTGAGAGCAAACTTGCAACCAGCATGTGTGTTCTCACTGAAGAAACATAAATTGAGTCTATAGAGAACTTGAAGGAGCCCATACCAGCTCTCAGCACTGATTTTAAGATGATCCTTACACTAAGGCTTTAATAGTAGGGAAATAAGAAAGAACTCTACCCGTAACACAGCTGCCTACAGTGGGATCAGAATAATCAGCTCATAATGTACTCACAGTGGCATTTCCAAGAATATGTTAATATTCAGAAATGGAATTCTTACCTACTAGATCAACCACAAGCTGCCTTAAGACAACAGACTAACAAAGAGCCCAAGGGAACCCAGCTGTGATTCAGGCCACTATTGTGCTAGAGAGAAAAACACTCCTTTAAAGAAATGAAAATCACTCCTTTAAAGAAATGAAAATAAGAGATGAGGCACAGCTAAAACAGAGAATCCAAAACAGACACAAACCACACAATGGTGCTGGTCACCAAGAGCTGGCTTTAAAAAAGCATTGATTAAAGTATACAGACAGCATTGATATTGTAGCTCTGTTATAAGATATACAGTCATGTTAGGAAAACAGTTTTAATGAGTATCATTGTGGTGAAGGGGGTAGAGACACAGGTTCAGAGACATTTTCTAGGCAGCAGAACCACTTGTGAAGGCAATATATTTTAAAAGAACATAAGGAAGTGACCAGATAGTAAAAGAACAACAGAATTTCCAATCAGCTATTAAAACATAGGAAGGTGTAAATTAATTCAAAGTTCTACTGACTTATTTCTATGTCAGGAATTCTAAAAAAAAACAATTAATGCAAAGTAGTATTTTAGTAGGTACAGAAACTTCTTACCTCACAAGATCCCATCTGATTTTTACAGTTTTATATATGTTTAAGAACTGCATAGAGGATTTAGTAAGAAAATATGAAGGAATTACAGAAAACCAAGTTTGTTGTGGCTCAAATATTTTCAGTATGTCAACTGTTTGATAAAAGATGGAAATACATGATTTTGCAAGGAGATATGGGATGATACAGCTCAAGAGAGTACTACGGTTTGAAGGAAAAATTTGGATTCCCAGGAAAAGTACTAAACTTTGTCTTTGTGGAATGTAACAAGGGAATGAGATCTCTGCCTAATTTGTTATGAAGTGATACTTTTTCAGAGTCTACAACTGACCAAAATGTAATGAGGAGGTTATTGGTCTCTTCTCTGAGATAACAAGTGATAGGAGAGGAGAAAATGGCCTCAAGTTGCACCAGGAGAGATTTAGATTAGATATTATGAAAGCTTTATTCACTGGAAGGGTTGTCAAACATTGGAAAAGGCTGTCCAGGGAAGTGGTGGAGTCACCATCCCTGGAAGTATTGAAAAGATATGAGGATGTGGCACTAAGATACATACATGGTTTAGCTGTGGGCTTGGCAGTGCTAGATAAACAGTTGGCCTTCATGATCTTAAGGGTGTTTTCCAACCTAAAGGATTCTATCATTCTATGCCACTATAAAATAGGAAGTAATTATTATAACGGGAATGGGAAAAGTGCCATGGTAATTGCAAAAAAATCCATTCTTGTTTTAGGTGGCCTTTATTGACTTCTCATTTGTGCTGATACATGCTGGTGGTCAATTTACCATGAATTAGACAAAATTGGGTTATAAGTGACTGTTTACAAGCTGTGCTTGAAGTGACATGAAACTCCAAATAAATCTAAAACTATGTGAGGATGCTGAGCAAGCTTGCTTAGTAATAATAATAATAATAATTATATTACCAAGAAATCAAAGAGTGTAATGCTTGGACCCATTTCTTGCTAATAGTGCCTTGTAAATGATGTGCAGCAGAAGCATGATTTTCTGTTTCTCTAGTGAGCATATTTAGGCACCAACAACCACTGGGGAGAAGCAGTGTTCTGTATCTTGGTCTACACATTTTTAATGAGGATGTATGACAAGCACATACAATAAGGATGAGAAACACCTGGTGTTGAGACACTTTTTGGTGAGGAAGGGCAGCTGATACATACAAAGAAATCTTTGATAAAGATTTCAGGGGGTTTAAGATTGATACCTGCGAAAATAGTGATCGCTGATCATTTATGTGGGCTGAAGTTCTGTGGTGGAATAAAAGCTGATTGAATATCTCATGGTAGGCTTTTTTTGTGGTTTTTTAAATGTGTGGCTCACCACAGTAATAAAGAACACAGAGCAAATCAAGCCTGAGAAGTTTAATGTAAAATACCTGCAACAGGAAGAATGTGACTATGGTAAGTTGTTAGAGTGGTCCAGGATGCCTAGCACTCTTTCTGCTTCATTGTCAGCCCTGATTATTATTCCTTTTAAGTATTTAGTATCAAGAACTTAATAATAAAAAATATTTCTATTGCTGGATGTGGACTCAGCTAATGGAAGAAGATGACAGGGGTTATATTCAGCTAAGGAAAAATCTGTGTACCATGCTCCCTGCATGTATATCTGGTATCTGCACACTAAAACTGCTCTTCAGTGTTCACTGAATTTGCTGTTTTGCAAAACAAGTTCCTAGAGCACACTTGTTGTGAGTAGATGTGGAAAACAGACCCCAAAAAGTCATACAAGGTAAAGCGAATGGAGTTTTCTCTCTTAGATATTTGTACTATTTTACCTCTTTTGCTCTAATTTATTTTTGATTTTCTCTCTCTTTCTGGGCCTTGAACTTCACTTACTCTCTATGGAGATTAGATAAATCCAATTAATTTGTGAGCAGTTGGCATCTACAGAGCACACACTACATCTTTACATAAAGCCTCTTTTGAAATAGCTGTTGTTGAATGTATAAAAACAGTCAGTGTTTGAAGGTGAATTTTTTGATAGGACCATTGTGCACAAACAGAAACAAGATCTATTAGAATTACAGTTCCACTAATTTTTAACTTTTTAAAAATTAAAAAAAAAGTCCAATAAATTAGTGTCAATTCCAGATGTCTATCTGACCCTAGCAAACCATCAGATTTCTGAATTTCTGAAAACTAGTTAATTGACTGTAAACTCACTCAGTACTTTTTGTGATATGATTCCAGATTAATTTGAGGGAAGAGACCCTGGAAAAAAGGACTCACATGACTTGGGATAAGGGGTGACAAGTGGTCAAGAATGTTTTCTGTAAATACAAGGACATCTACTTGTAGAGGACACTGGAACATGGATAACATGGATACAGTTCAGCTTAGAATTCAACCATAAGAAAGCATTTGAAGCCATTGGCTTTGTACATGGAACAAAGAAGGAACTAGTAAAGTCCATGTGAAAGAATCTTTCATACCCTCTCTGCTTTATCTGGTTTCATGCAATAGCAAGAACCATATGTATTTTTATTTCTTAAAAGAGTTATTTTCAGACAAATATTTCTTGATTTCTGTTCATTTCAGAGGATATCACCTGAAATTACTGATCCGCTAATTTTTCACTAAAAGGACAAATAATTAAATTATTTAAATTATATTTAACTGTTACTGTATACTGTTATATTTACTATATACATACTATTGCATTTAAATAATACTTTTAATCTGTATTTTCCCTGGTGGCATGTTTTTGTACATCTGTTATTAATACACTTGTGTGAGAATTTTCTTAAAGATTCTCGAAATTCTATTCCCTGTGGTTGACCCCTATATTGTGGATAAAAAAAGCAATGCATCATTTACAAGACACACTGAGTAACAGAAATTCATGGGATTTGGAGGGCATCTTATTATTTGAACACTGCTAACTAGCACTAGGCTTCATATTGCTTCCTCAGTACTCAGTAAAAAAATAAGAAAGTAAATTCAATGATATGCCACTCTTTATAGCATATCAAATTCCCTTGGTATTTGAAGTTCTGTAAAGCCATCCATTAGACAAAGGGAAAGGGGGAATAAGAAAGCCATGTTTATAAAGTCAGGGTTCAGGGCAAACCTTAGATCATCTTTTCACAGGCAAAAATGGTACCTATAATTCAAAGGAACTACATCAGAATAATTAAGATCAGAAAATGACCCTTCCTGCTGGCTCTTTCTCTGACCTTTTGCACAGCTCTGTAGCAAAAATGGGGCAGGGAGATACTCCCAAGAGGTTGCACAGAGATCCTCATGACATGGAGGATGTGTGGGTGCCATTAAACTGATGTATCAGTTCAGTCTCTGCATTTCCACCCAAGGGATGTCTGAGCTTGGCTGGGATCAATGGCAAGTGCTGGGTAGCACAATAGGAATTGCTGGGGGAGAGAAAGCCCTGTAAAAGAACAAATAAATTATGGATATAACCTCGTCATGTAAAACACTCCCAGACACATGTGGAACCAGGAGGTTTGTGTGACTCTCTGTAACATCTGACTGGAAATGGCACAGATCTTTCCATGGGAGGCAAAATATGGCCCTTCTGAAAGAAGGGTCAAGTGTTATCACACAGATTTTCTTTTTTGGTGTGTGGCCTGATAAGGCTTCCAGTGTTTGCCTAAGGTTCAGGACTGGTGCTACTTGTGCCCTTCTGGGAGGAAAAGGGGGAAAGGAAGAAAAATAATTATATGGTTGCTTCAAAAGCTTTTGCTGACTTGAAAATCACTTAATTCAGCTCTTTATTGACTCTTGCTAAGGAAACAGATCGACAGGGCTTTCACCAGAATAATTTAGGGGAGAGTTACGTGTGGCAAGTGGAACAGCAATTTCCAAATTGTTCTGGTTCTGCAGTGAAATAGCCATGGGAGCTGTTTGTTAATTTATTGGAACAGAGATTTGGTTTCTGGGCATGCATAGCAAAAAGGAAACTGCACCCTTTTATTTTCTCAAAATCTGGGTCTAATTTTGATAGTGACGGTAATAAAGAAGGCCAGGAAACTGCAGAGTCGTAAAGAAAAAGCTACATTATCACCATGATTTCTCAGCAGTGCTCATATTGATGCCACTACTTAGAGAGAAGTGTTTGGACCTCAAAAGGTACTTCAGAACACATCATTGGCCAAAATGGAGGATGCTGGCTATCCCACACAGCAATGTGTGTGGTTGCTCAGTCACCACTTTTTGCTCCCAAGGAGGTAACACCTCCGAATAGAATGTGGGCTCTCACTCCAGTGGAAGTCATGTAGCTATAGCCACCTGAAAATGCTGTCTGTTACCAAATTCCTGATCATTGCTGTGTCTGAATCTTGCAGCTCTGCAAAGCTCCCTGTAGGTGATTATTGCTAGCCCAGGTATGTCCTGAAACTCAGTAAGGCTTGGTCACTTTGAAATTTTTTCACCTTCAAGTAGAGCATGGCCAGAGTTCCTTAGGTTTCAAAGAGCTGCAATGTTGCCATACATATCAACATCAGTGGTGTGCAGTAAAAGTCTCAGGAGTTTCCTGGAAGCTGGCAAATCTTTTCTAATCTTTTTTCTGAAAGGCTTTTTACTGCTTTCGTGGTACAGAGAATAAATAAAAATATTTGTTAAACATAGGTTGTTTTAACTCAAAAGATATCAACTTGATATTGATGTTTTCCAAACAGAAATTCTTTTTTTATTCAAAAAGGTTAATCTTAGAAGTTAATTACACTTAATAGTGAAATAGATGAAAAATAATTAAAAATTAAGCCCACAAAAACAAAACAAAAAAAAATCCACCCAAGCTTAACAATTTATTTGACCTGAAATGGAACAGCTTTCAATCTTTTATTTTACTGTGGAAAAATACAGCCAATGGCTGATTGTCAGATGACATAGGTCAGATATTTGTGCTGCTCCAGTGATAATCACCTCCTAGTTCTGTGCCAATTGAAGACAATTTGCATGTTTGATGTTCTTTTTCTTATGGTCCATTTTTACTGAAAAAATAAACATTATCCATGACATCAAACTGTGCATTTTTGGTTTTTAATAATGAAAAAAGTGCCTAATTACAAATATTAAAGCTTGAAACTGTGGTGAAAAGTGGTATTTTGACCAGTGACACAGTGTTGCTGGTTTGCTGTGGAAGGCTGTGTGTATCCATGAAAGTGAGTAACGCTCAGTCCGGACTGCAAAAGGATAGCGACATTCTTTGACATTTTCTATCTTACATCATGCTCTGTTCACCTTCTTTTCATAAGCAAGTCTTTGCAAAAGAGAGAGCCACCTGTACCTGCTTTCTCCATCTAACATAACTTTCCACAGCTTCATGTGAAAAAAGTAATTTTTGCTACCACTAGTTTGAAGAGTAGCAGCTGAAACTGGTGTGTGTTGTAGTTTTCAATAAGTCTCAATAACTTCAGATAACTTGCTGGTCTTATTTTTTGTAAAATTGCTGAACTGCTCCCTAAATTTTAAAATAATTGACTTTTACTTACAATATCCTTAGAGTACTGATTTATTTTTCAGTGTAAATATTTTCGTTAATTCAAACTTAAATTTAAAAAAAGAAAGAACTTTCCCTCCTCCTTTTTTTAAGGGGCACTTAAGGAAATGTTTTTAGAAATGCTGTACTGAAAGTTTTCATCCTTTTAATTGCACACAGTCCAGTCCTGCTCTTTGTGTTTCCTGGAGCTTGCAGTTGAGATCTGGGTCTTACTCCTGCAAGCACTCACTGTACATAATCAGGAGCAATCCTGTTTCCAAGACCTTCAAGGCAAATGAAGCAAGACAGGAAAAATAAGCACCAGTGTTCCTGCTTTTTCCAGCTGGGCACTAAGGGACTGGGTGATTAGGATACTTGCCCAGTGTCAGTAAAGTTTATTGCAGTAACAGGAATTGAACATATGTCTTCATTTTCCCAGGCTCCTGCTTTAAATAGAGACCCTCTTTCCTTCTGTGAAACCTTATTCTCTCTGAAATGCTGTATTCAAAATTCATAATGGTTGAACCTGAATATTTGAACATATGTTTTTCAAATTTGTTATATTTTTGCAAACTTAAAAAAAAAAATTCTCTGTTAATATTGTGTCTTCAAAGGCCATTAAATAGTCCGGGCCTAGATGTCAGGCCACAGTTTCAAAAACTCTTGCCAGCAAAAATATCTTCCTTATGCAAACAAATTAATATTTATATGTCCTAGCTGGACATTTACATGAACAAATATGAGTTTTGCCTGGGCAAACACTGATGCATGAAGCCTCCACTGGCATGTCTCAGGACAGAGTTTTAACTAAACATGTTTTCTAGCAATAAGTAAAGTGCCCATTTTGAAAGTATACTCTTTTATTGCATAAAGAGTTTGATGAATTTCATATTAGTAAAATCTGGAGAAAAAATGCTAATGGCACAGAGGGAAAATATTTGATTCAACATTTTCTACTAGCTTTTGAAGTTTAGTAAATCTTCCTCTCAGAAAGTTATTATTTTCTCCTTTCATAGTGTACTCTATATTTTTACCATAATTTCTAGATGCAAACTCTCCTACACAAATCATTTATTCAACGTCTATTTAACTCCTTGGTTTTGAATGGCATGCTTTGATTCAGGGCAATAAATCAACAACTTTTGTGGGGGCAGGGAAGAGAGAAAAATCCTGTGATTTTAATTTCCACAGGAGGGTTGTTTGTGTTCTTTTGCTTAGGATTTCTCTTGGGTTATCCTTGTTGGCTGTAGCTGCCCACCAACATCAAACAAAAGATCCTAACTTGAGAACTGGATGCTGTTCAAAGTTTATGGAATTTAAATAAATTTAAATAAATATCATCTCACCTGCAGTGCAATTCTTCTGTTCAGACTGGGAGGTCTTGTTGGAATCTGTCTCCTTCACTCCTTAGTGCCTTGGAATTCAATCCAGAAAAAGAAGCAGGTGCCCAAATTTAAAATTGCAATCCAAAAACTCTCTGCTTACTTGCTACAAACTCATAGAAGTGTCTAAACTCTACAGTGTGATTTATTTTTGTCTTCAGACATTCTTAAGTATCTGCCTCTCCTTCAGATCATCTTATGAAATCGTTTTCCAGCCACTGCCTTCAGTAGAGGGCTGTGAGAGACAGAGGGATGATCTACCCGACAAAATAGGTTATTTCTATAGAGAGTAAAAAATCTGGATCAATTTCTTCCTTCACCTTTTCCTTTCCTCTGAAAATTCAGTTAGACCAAACCTGCCACCAATCTCAGTCAGTAATGGAGGAGAAGCCTCACGATTTTTATTTGCTATAGCAGACAGCAGCAGTGATGCTTCCCGACTTTTAGCCAGCTGCAGAGCTGTGCCTCCAGGTTCTCTGAACGAGTGGTGATGCTGACACTGCAGTCCCGGTGGTCTTGCACATACCCCTGAGAGCTTTGCACTCCTGCTCCCATCTCTGGTTCCCTGTGTGTTTGCTGGCAACAGGGACCTCAAATGTATTCCCCTCTTTCTTGTGCTCCACCAGGGCAAGGGTAAAACAAAGCCAGATTGGCCCACTTTTGGGAACCTTCTTGAAACCAACGAGAGCAGGGTTTGTTTTCAAGGTTTGTTTTATCTTGAGCAGCATGAACTAGCCTGGCCTTGAGAATATTCTTACACAAGATTTCTTTCACACAATAATTTAAACTTTGCTGAGAGAATCCATTCCCCTTCCTATCTTTTGTTGTTAGATGATTGTCACGGGATGAGTGTGAGCTTCAGACAAGGAGTGCCTTGCCTCAGGTTTTGGCAGCAGTTAAGTTAAGGAATCACTCTGGCCTGCAGGTTCTAAGGCTGGCAGATCAGGTTCTATTTATAAAATTAATTATTTATTAAAAATACAAGAGATAACAGATGAAAGATCCTAATCAGAAACATTTACTATATAGTATAAAACTAAAAAAAAAACTACTAGAAGAGTACAGCATAACATAAATCAGTGCAGTATATCAAAGTACCTAAATTAAAGCTAGCAAAAGAAATAGTATTGATTAGGAGTTGAATGTAACTTGTCACTGAAATGAAGATAACATGCACAGATTCCTTCACTTAATCCCTGGGGAATAACAGCAAAGCAGGTGTCTCTACTCATGGGAGAAACTCCACACATTTCCAGGGAAATATATAGAAGATTTGTGAAAGTTTGGTATAAAGTAAATGTCTGTCAGCCAAAAATCCAGCTTACTTTTGCAGATCTCACTTAACAAATGTAAGATGTTTATTGGCAGCTGGGAGATGCCAGACAAATGTAAATGGCAGAAAATAACTCACTATAAGACATCTTATCCTGTTTGAGTTATCTG
Organism: Notiomystis cincta; assembly: GCA_013398075.1. NCBI lineage: Eukaryota > Metazoa > Chordata > Aves > Passeriformes > Notiomystidae > Notiomystis > Notiomystis cincta. The sequence goes on along the minus strand of VZRX01023323.1, from coordinate 29,821 downwards.
ACTGGTTAACAAACCAGATAAGCTCTGATGGGGGTGAGATGCCCTGCTACAGTGATGTAATTCTGCTTCCTTCTTCACATCCTTTTCACCATGCAGCAAATAATACCAGTTGTTACCTGTCCCCACAGGTGTCCTGGGCCACATACACTGTGTGTTCATTGTCCCTTCATTAAAGGGTCAAAATTAAGTATGAATAGTTAATCCCTTTACTTCTACCACAGTTAGAAGCAAACTGAAGCTTGTATTTAGAAAGGAGATTGTAAAAATGAAATTAATACCTCAGTTACTTGTGTTACCTGAAATATAAACAACACATCTTCAGAATTTCTCTTTCAAGACATTTGGACTGACCCCAGTGACTTCACAATGGTTCTCTCATACTCAGCATTCATGGTATCTGTTGCTGGGTGTATTGGGTGATGCACCTAATGTGCAGAACTTGTCCTCTTGTTCTGGGTGTGTCTTACGATTCTCAACTGAAAATGAGTCACAAGCAACCTGGAGTTTTATTCCCAGGTGTCCCTTGACTGTGAACTGGGGGGCAATTTTATCCTTTCTGCTCTCAGAGCTCTCAGAGCATGCCTGAGAAAACTGACAAGAACTTGTCACAACCCCTAATAGCTGAGTTTGACTCATCAAGCATAAATTGATCCTCCAGAGTTCAACTTCTCAGAAGAGAAGCTGTGTCCAGAGATACTGCTTTCCGCTGAACAAAATCAAATATTGCAGTATTTGAAACGTCCTCTTTCTCCTGTGTCCTTGACATAGGTGAAATTCAGTGGCCAGTAATTCTGCTTAAATGATCCCAGAAAATCAAGAGAGAAAGTGGAGGAACCAAACTCAGCACCAAACTCAAAGAGCAGGCAAACCACACGTGTAGTTTGGGCTTGGGTCATTTGCCCATTAACAAAAGGCCTCAATTTCCTTCAACTTTCTAGAGCATCTAATACAATGTTCTCCTGCACAGCTCCAGCAGGCATGATATAAAGATATTCCTAAAGGCTATCTGTGGCCTAGCAAGGAAAAACTTCTTTGGTTCATTCTGTAGTCAAGGGCCCAAGTTTGGCTATAGATCAAACCCAAATTTTATTAATTTATGTTGATTAATTTCTAAAGGACAATATGGTTAGATTCTTGGTCTAAATCACCTTCTAGAGAACACACCTTTCAGTGGTGACTTCAGAGGGAAGAGAGAGATTAGCTGTTGTGGAGGCTTTTGCTGTCTTAATAGTAACTTATCATCAAAAATTATGTTAAATATTAACAATTAAATGCCAGCCCCACTAACATTTGTTCTTTGAACTACTTAGAAGCTAAGAGAAATACATTAATAATACCAGGAAACAGAAATGAAAGTGGAATGAACAGATACTGCCCCATTAACAGTTTGAGGAAATCCAGTTACCTTTCATACCACCTTTCTCTTCTTGCTTGCTGGCAAAACATGAAAGACTGACATAGCTAAATCTCTTTTACTATTTAGGTATCTTCCTTCAGATAGAAGGCAAGTGGCTCTTCACAAGCATTTGACTATATCACATTTAAATCTTATGTTTAAAATCAGATTGTTTAATAAAAATCTGGTTTTGATGTTTGCCACAGTAGGCTGAAGATAGTTATAATTCAGAAGATACAAAATAAAAGATCAGCTTGTTTGAGTTTTCCTTCTTCTTGTAGCACTCTATGTCCTAAAGTGCCTGAATGAGTAAAATTTGTGGAGAAGGCACACTGAGAGTATTCTGAGAAGTCAGAAAACAGAACAAAAAGTGATTCATTCCTTCTCATTCACTCCCCTTCAAACAGGAAAGCTTTCAGAGCTTTCAATTCAAAGAAGCCTAGAAGCTGCTAGCTAGGTAGAAACCATGCTATGTATATTGAATCCATATCACCCAGCACTAGCACACAGGGAATCAGGAGATGCAACAGACCTGTCAGCATTGACAGGTACAGGGGGTTCTGGGGGAGTTTTTTTTATTCACCACATAAAGTTGGTAACACCAACTTGCATTGTTCAAAGAAAATGTACCTATAGGAATGAGATAAACCTATAGCTGTTGACTTACCTGCATTCTCATCTTGTCAACCACTTCATACAGAAAGGAAAGTCCCCTTAGGAGCCACCAGTTTTCCTTCAAACACCCTCCTTATCACTGTTTAACTGAATGTCTTCCATTCTGTTTAGTGTTTAGGAAAGTTCTCTTTGGGTCCGATGGCTTCCAGATTGCAGCTGGGAAATCAACTGTAAACAAATGGCAATTTACACTACATATAGAACTTATTTATCAAAAGTGTCATCTTTTTCCTATGCTGCAGTCCTTCTACCCTGCATCCCTGAGGAAAAATTAGGAGATGCTCACCTATAGTCATATCTATCACAATTCTGTGTCACATTAAATACAGCTTCTGAAGAAGAGACCAATTAAAAAGGAATTCATGCTCATCTGGAGATGATATTTCCAAACCTGAAGTTTTCATGCAAAAATTACCCTCCATTTTCACCAGACTTGGCTTTTATCATAATGTCAATATGCTTTGTTGTACACATCCCCCAGCCTAACCATGAGGACTTCATCCTGCTTCTCTGAGACTGCCCATAGATGTGGTTTTTACCCCAGCAGCAGGAAAAACACAGTGCCACAATTTTTGTCAGGAAGGGGAGCCAGGAGCTGAGCGTGGTAAACACAGAGACAGTGTCCTCATCAACAAGGATGCCATCCTTGGGAACCTGAACATGGCAAGCAGAGCAGGTTTTATGACAACACCTTCAGACAAAAAAGAGTCCAGATTGCCAGAAAAGTCCCTGGTGATGTGGAAGGTCCAAGGTCAAGCAAGAAGGTCAGGTCACCAACAGGTCAGCAAGTCTGTGGTAGGATCACTCTGTGCTTGGATGTAACTGCCAGGGTTGAACACAGCCTGTTGGTCAAAGTGTGATGCGTGGACCTCATGACCAAGCCAGAGAATCAACTCAGGGCATGAGGGTTAAGGCCCAAATCACCAGGATACCCTGGCCAGGACTGGACACAACTGCAGTGCAGCCACTCTGACCAAAGTTGAGATGTCAGATTAAGAGCTGTGCTGGTGAGAAAAAGGGAGAGTGGCTGCTGAGTCTTCCTAGTGGTCTCAAAGAGCTCTTGTCTGGGCTCAACACCTGCTGATCCCAGAGTGCCAAACCCCCAGGCAGAGGGGTGCTTGCTTCAGTGAGCATCATGCCCTGAGCCCTGCACTGCTCTGGCTGAGTTGCCCCTGGTCCACGTGGACCTGCACTTGTGCTACCATTTGCCTCTGAATGCACCAAGGCCACCATCACCCAAAATGTGGTCTGAGGGCCAGCACCCATTTGGGTGTTCCCCAAAGGGGCTTGTGGATCCTGACCTTAGTGCCTGGGGAAGGGTTCTGCTGCATTTCATTTGCAATATTAACTATAGTGCACGGCTGCAATTATACCAAAATACAGCTTTGTTAACCAGCAACGTGAAGTGGAATTAATCTGTTCTAATTTAGGTATCTAGAAATTACATGGCAAAATCAGGCATCTCAAAAAGCTGAAGTATACCTCTTGATAAATCACCACAGGAAATTTTGGCACTTTGGTGATGTGCATCACCCAATTTAACAAGATATACAAATGTTGATTTTAATATTTTGCACTCAGTTTTTTTCCAACACAATTTTTGTATTCTGTCAATTAAAACTACTCTTGGTTCAGCTGAATTCATTCTCTCCCTGTCCTAGCAGACCAAAACTGTCTGCTAGGGCATGGAGGAAAAAAAATTATGTTTATTATGTACAAAGAAACTGGTCTTGTTTATATAAAAGTTCATTCACAGCTCCTGCTAAAAAAAAGGTGCTTGTTTTTTTTCATGAAAACTCCAAAGTGTTCACAAAGAAAACACCCTTTAAGCAGAAAGCAACTGGCTTTTAAGAGCAGTCACTCCTTACACATTTTTCCTTAAATGTGAACACAGTTTATGAGTTTGTACTGTCACATTAGAACTCAAATTTGTATAAATAAAATAAATAATAGATTAAAAAAATCACTTCCTTTTTTTTTAGTTAATAGCTCTATTTCAGGCATGTAAGGCATTTTATGCATAAATTCTTCACACATTTTATGGCCCCACACAACACATCAAACAGATTATCATAGATAAGGGCCAAAGAAATGGCCATTAAACCTCATGAAAGCTCTATGTTCTTCTCTCTTACAATAACTGGCAAACTGCTAGTGCACTGTCTTCCTACAGTTCTTGTTAAAGGACTGGTGTTAACCCAGTAGGTTCATGTCCTATACTGATGTAGATAAGGAATTCAATTAGGTGTCCTTCATGAATTTCAGACTATTTTTTTCAGCTCAATTCTCCAGTTTGTAGACATCCAGCACACTTGTAGATCTCTCCTCTTTTGTGTCATTGACTAATTAATGTAAGCATTCTATCTGTTCCTTCATATAAGCTGTTAATGAGAATATCAAATGTCTTTAAACCTAGAAGACCCTTTCATGGATCTCCATTCAGTACTGCCTTCAGGTTGATGGTGAACCATTATTAACTATTCTCTGTGCAAATTGCTCTATCTGTGTCTACACACATGATCTGATTCAGAGAAGCAGTGTATCTTTGTCCTGCTGATGTGTGCTGACTTAGTTTTATGGAGATTTTGGAGTGTGTCACCTAGAGGCCTGTAAGATGAAGCTAAATCTGAATTTTTACTCTAGGCATACATACAGAAAGCTCTGAAAATCTGTCTGGAGACTGGTGGGCTCCAAACTAGTGATTGGTTCTTTTGGTATCTTTGAAGACAGGCCTCTAGTTGTGCCTACTCCTGTGCTGTCAAATTACGTGCTGTGTAGGCATGTTTTCCACGCCTGTTTATCAGACTATCATCAAAGACAAATCTGAGAGTTCTATTAAAGTCAAACACACTTTGGCATGATTCTGATTCCATAGCTGTGCCACAGTGACTTCACTCCCTTGCTTTAATGTTGTCTTTAATGTATGAAAGCTCCTTTGTGATTTGTGACTGGCTAAAAGAGTGTAAATCTACAAATGCCTAAACTGCCTCTTGATAGGTCATGGGAGCTGCAAATCATCACATCAGTCATAATTTTGCGAAGAAGCATTATAGTCTCCCTCTCTGAAAGCTCCCAATTTGAGCTTGAGTACTTGTCAAAACTGGGGTTTCCCCCCGCCCCAGATCACTTTTATTTGTCCATTTTACAATCAGGCAAAGAATATGTTTAGTAAGACAGTTCTTTCATCTGTAGTGGTCCCTGAGAGAGGCCGTAGTTGTCGGAATGTCTGCTGCCAGCTTCTTGTAGGAAATTGAGCTGGTCGCTCATGGTTGCTGCTAGTAAAATGAATTGTAGGATCTTCTGCAGCAGGGGCCTCTATAAAATTCATTCATAAAATGTGTCTTTCCAGGGCAAAGTACCAAAACATGCAACTGGGGGAAACAAATGAAAGAAAAGACAATTTTCCTGTCCCTCCATCTGCCTTCAATGAATCCTTCATGTTGGGAAGTATCATGTTTCTTGAACCTGCAGAACCGGGATGCTGAGAATTTGTGAGAGGAAGCTTTAGCTGAACACAGAAAAAGATGCTGGGCCCAGTCCTCTTCTACCATAAATGGATGGAGCCCCATTCCTGGAAAATGTGCCATTTGATACTGGTTACTCTTTTTCTGTGCTACTACCAAGTGCCTTTTCCTACTGCAAACTTTCGCTTTGTTCTCTGACTCTCATTTTCTAAGAGCTGAATATTTCCTTAGTAGTATTTATTAAAAGATTCAGTGCCTGAAAAACTTTGCTGTATTTATCACACTCTCTGCTTTTGGGTCTAATTCTCTTCCTAAGCTTTTCATCAGTGTGAAATAATACATGATGGTAGCAGTGGTGCCTTTGGTGAAGGCCACAGGAGAATCAGGCCACACATATTTTTGTTATTTATATGCCCAGAAGTTCCTGTTCCGAGAGGAATTACAAGAGTGTCAGCACCAGTAGTGACTATGGCAGCAAGATTACTTTGCAGACAGACTTATCTTCCCTTGCCATCACTTTGGTAAATCAAGAATCCCTCCCCAAATTTGCCCAAGCCTCCTGGTTCTCGCTGGTTGCACTGCCTAAATGGCATATTCTTTAGCTCAGCCTCACGCTTCTTGTCTCGGGACTAAGTCAAGGAGAAGGTCCATCCACGTGGTTTGTGTTCAAAGAGCTGTGACCAGAGAGATCTGTGAGTGGCCAGATCAGGCCATCACTGCACGTGGTAGCCATGATGGTAAACCATGGGATTCAGTAAGAACTGTAAAGATCTTGGGGAGCAAAGGAGAGCCTGGGAGACTGGAGCCTTCCATGCAGCAAACAACGAGTTGTGTGTGGTGCCTTTCAGAAGAGTGACTTTGATAAGAGGAACAGCTCAGGCTGTTAAAACTGGTCTTCACAGGTTTCTTCAAGGGGCAATTACTGATTTATTCAGTTGACTGGCCTCTGCATCAGATCATTGATTCATATGATGAAGATCTTAATTAAGGCTAATTGCAGCAGTCGCTTGATCTGTCTCCTTCACAATTGGAAAAATATAATCTCCTTTGTAACATTTCAATTTTTTCAATTGCTCATTGCTGCTTGTAGTTCTGGTTCCCAGGACTTAGTGAAAGCAGTTACTTCTATTTTGATTTATGTAAGATGTGTTAATATATGTTATGTCAATAAAATCCCAGAGTAGACCAGATGTCAAAGGACATCTTAATGCAATCAGAACAGAACTTTTGCAAGTCTAGCTATAGTCCAAATCCTACTGGCTCAGATTTCTTTCCATGTATCAACCTTCAGGGTTCTTTGCTGGTTTAACCTGTAGACAGCTTAGACTGGCTGGTCCATAGTTTTTCAAAAGCATATCTTCATTCAAGACATTAAGTATCTCCAGAAATGTCAGTTTTTAACACAGAAGAATCTTTACGTAAAAGATCTTGTCACTGTGGCAGAATACTCAAGAGAAGGCCCTTGGCCAGGCATGAGAAGTAGCACACAGTGATTTTGAGGATGATTATGATTAGATTTTTGCTGATATCATATCTAAATATTGCCAATGCTATTTCTAAATAACAGCTCTGTCAATTATTAGAAAGGATTTTAGTAGCAGTAGGTTGTGTCATGAGCTTCACTGAGACCCCCTTGCTTTCTAAATTTCACAGAGATGCCTAGGTGTGGTTAGATCCATTTATTCTCAGATTTGATCAACACCTTATGTCTAAAGGGTTATAATATAAGAAGATCCAGCTAGAAATGTACAGGTTTCATTTTTGTGGCAAAACAACAAAGCATCTATGTAGCTACTTCAGGATTTTATCTCCCTGTTTAACCAGATCTTAGTGCTTTTTACTGACCAAAAGTGACTCCAAAAGTGAGTGTTCCCCATTTTCATGCTGGACATACCCTGTAGATGTCCCTGCCAGAGGTGGGGATCTATCCAGCCGGTTCATCCTGAAATACTCACCTAGCATTCTCATCTTAGGGCAAACCACTTGGACCATCAGAGAGGGAAAGCATGTGTGTGAGGACACATGCAAAGACACAACTTTCATGACAATCACAGTCATTCTGAGCCTTGTCTACAACTTCTTATGTGTTCGGTGTTGCAGCACAAAGTCATTTGTCCTGATTGCTTAGTTAGCCTCCAATATGATACAACTGGTTTTTCCTATAGCTGATATCTTGCCATTATTTTCACTTCAGCAGTAAGTTAAAAGTGCCATAACTCTATGCATTTCATTTCCTGTATAACGTGGCTGACTGGTGATCACTGAGTTCTTGCCATCACCTGAGTGGTTTAACTGAAAAAGTTAATTTTAATCAAGCTATTTGTGTCCTTCTATGTACCAATTAAGACTCCACATTAGGTAATTATCTACTATCCCATCCTAACTTTATTTTCATAGTCATTCAGGATGTTATATTATGAGAAAGATAAGGTGCTTCAGCAAACTTATCAAGACTTGTGGTTTACTGAGGAAGCTGTGCTTATTCTCCACAAGTTACATCTCACTCTTGAATCATTCAAGTAAAATCTGCTGCTTGAAACTACAGTTTGCTCCTCTGGAATTCAAAGTATACTGCTGACCCATACTGTCCATGAAGAAGTGGGCAGCAATATGCTGACAAGTTCTACACGAAACCGAGTATCATCTGTTGACAGCTGAGTCACACATGCCCTGCTGCTGGTTCTGGGCAACTTGCTCCACCTGAGTCATGCTGCTTCTGCTAGGTATCATAATTAGCTATGTTAAGGTTCCAAATATATAAATACATATCTGAGACACTTTGCAGCGAGTGCCATCTATGCTTTTATCTATCCTTGAGTGTTCAAATATGTTAGAAAGTCTGGAATAACAGGCTGTATTGTCTACAAATGTTACCTACAAATATAATGAAAGAAAACAAAACAAAACAAACAAAAACCCCTACCTACCACTGAGCAGAGAATGGTGGAACACTGCCCATGCTCCACCTCCACCTTCAATTTAAAAATTACCTCAGGCGGAGCAGCATTCATGGCTTCCTGTCTTTTGACTGGGAGTAGTCATTTGCAATGACTTCTGGGAAGGATAATGAGAAACACTGATTTATTACCAATCCTTTCTGCAAACCCTTAGGATCCCTAAATTTCCACAGCGGTTCTCTTGGCTTCACCATGGACTCATCATCATCATCTTCTCCAGGCACTGTATCTGTCCTAAATGGAGCTGTCATAACGTTTACATGCACTGTGTAATGAAGAGGGCTGGTATCAGCAGGTTGTATGGTGACCTTTAAGATATATCAGCTCAGACATTCCAGCAATAAAACTATGGGGAAACAGCTGCCTGTTGGAGTAAATAACCTGTAGGATTTGGATCTTTGCATCATGCTCTAGCAGAAGCCGCCTCTGGCTTCTTCTTTTCCATTCTAACAATTGCTTTCTCTGGTGTCTTCTCCCAAGTAACAAGCAATAGAACAAGAAGAGATATCCTCAAGTTGTGCCGGGGAGGTTTAGGTTAGATATTAGGAAAGAAATTCTTCACTGGAAGGCTTGTCAAGCATTGGAACAGACTTCCAGAGAAGTTGTGCAGTCACAATCCTGGGAGGTATTGAGAAGATGTGTATATGAGGCACTGAGGAACATGGTTTAGTGGTGGATTTTTCAGCATTGGGTTAATGGTTGGACTTGATGAGCTTAAGGGTCATTTTCAAGCTAAGTGACTCTATTATTCCACTCTCTAAGGAGCTATTCATCTTGTTAAGAGGTCTTGGGTGGAGACTGCAGAAATTCCTTATAACTGGAGAAAGGGTTATTAATCTGATTCTTATTCCTTCCTGGAATTTTATCTTATTTGTAAACAATACTCCCCCTTCTGAAGAACAACAATAACAACAAGAAAACCACAAATGTGACTAGTTACTCTTGCAGAATGATTTTTGGGTTTTATGCGAGAAATAATGTCCCCTGAAGAAAAGTTGTTGTCTTCAGTTCTTCCATCTCCACAACAGTCAGAAGTTTAGCTCAGCCTCAGTGTAATTCTTGCCCTCCTTGGGAAAGTAACCTCATAGGTAAACAGGAATGTCTTATTCATTACTAAAGTCTGTTCTCACAGCAATGACAAATAGAAAAGAGAGAGAGCATAGGTGGGAAGAAGAGTAGAATAACATAAATATTGGCTGGGATGAACATCTTCAAGTAAGATAAGTAGCCTGGTCTACTACTCTCTGCTCATTGCAGAGAGGGCGGTTGAAGTAGCTGACTTTTAAAGGTCTCTTCCAAACTAAACTGTTCTATGATTCTATAAAAATACTATGCACAGTCAGGTCTGGAATGGTCACAGCAAACCTTGGAGACAATGAGACAGTGAGTGAAATCAGTCTGCCCTTCCCTATGTTTACCAAAATCAGAAATCCATGTTTGTGTTGGATATCTAGTATCCTTACTGTTTATATAGAGAATAAACCACCCCTGGATAATGAGTCATCTAATCCTGAAATAGGTTGTGTGTAAGATATGTTGAGTGAACCATCATTTGGAGATGTCTGCTTCTCTTCAGTGACTTCAAGACAGCTGAAGATGATTTCCACTGCTGCCATTACTCATAATACTGAATTGTCTGAAGCCAGGTGACATGAACTCTATATCCAGCATACCAGTAAAGAGCCTATCAGCTCTTCTGAGCCCCATCCTCAACAAAGCAAGCAGAGGTGGGTTGATTTCTTACCTCATGTAGAGCACCAAGGTCCCACTGCCAAGGCTGCAATGACCCATGGTTTCCCTTATCAAGGTGAAGATCTGTCGATGATGTTTTACATTTTAGTACCTGGAATCATGTTCCTCTTACCTCACTACAGCTGACGTTGTCATCCATGTTGGCAGTGGAAAGCAATGAGAACTATTAGCATGGGATTCACTTGTCCTATCTTTAGAAGTCTGCTTAAGGCAAAGAACAGTAACTCCATAGTTCATGTTAATTAGACAGGCTAGATGCCCATTGATTCTAAGAACAATTTACAGTGATTAATTCCTATGTAAGTGTCCACATTGTACCTTTCAACCGTCAGGCAAATGGTGTTCCTAATATAAGAAGTAGCTTATTCCACCTTAATTTATCAAGGTCTTAGAGGAAATGTAAAGAATCTAAAGATTTGTAAAAAATAGCCATTATTTTGCTTGGTGTTCCTACTTCTGACCTGCTTTGCTCCTCATACTGCTGCCATTGCTACTTTCCATTGGAGTAACATGGAACATATGTATCAGGGTATAGAGAACAGAACAGGGCACATTACTTCTCCCAGGAAACTTGGTTCTGGTTACCCAAGGCTGTGCTCTCCTAGGCATCAGTGGTGCATCAATTGCAGAAAGCACTCAGCATGCCTGAAAAGCAAACTATTTCAACTTAGGTGTCTTCCATGCAGTTTGGATGCTCTTGTCCCAGGCTTTAGCTGTGAAGGAAGGGTGGTTGTGACACTGGGCTTTGTGTTGGAACATAAAGTAATGAAAACACTCCCATTTTTAGTACCCAGAAAGAAGGATTCTCTCTTCTCCCTCCTAACTGCTACTCAGATTTTAGAGGAAGAAAAGGCTAGCACATTTTTTGGCACAGAAACACTTCCAGATTGTGTCTTATTTCTTTGAACTATGCAGGCTAAGATAATGATATAAGGATAATTATACTTCATGCTTCAAACTGAAGCTGATAGGAGAGAAATATCCTTCTGTGTGGAGCTTCTACATCATGTTTAAAACATCTGTTATTAGCTGAAGCCAGAAAGACCTATGCATGTACTTAATGAATATATTTAAAGAATAGAGAACACAACCAGCATTAAAAAAAAAAAAAGCCTTTCTCTCCTTATATTAGCTAATCTGATATTTTAGTTGCATCAATATAATGACAATGATGTATCCCATGCTGATCATGAGTGTACCAGAAAAGTAATTCACTAGCAGCTTCAAAACATGAAGTTTCCAGAAAAATATAATGGTAACATGATCTTTTGTACAAAAAGACACAAATGTTCTTACCACATGAAAAAAAACAAAAAGAGGCTTCAAGATAAGTAGAGAATGGTTCTTTAGAAACAAGCTCACCCAAATGCAAAGAAGACCCATTGATTTAGGCTGCTCCTCTAATCACTCAACTCCGCGTGCAGCAGAGATTAGGACTAGAAATCAAGAGGCTGTTTCCTGAGGGCTGCTAAGCTCCATCACTGAGGGAGACCATGGTAAGGCTGTCTATAACCTCTCTACAGCCCCTGTCACTCTTCAGGAAGCTGGGTAGTGATGTATTAAAGGTTGCTTGAAAATTAACTATTAGATAGGTGGTTGTGAAGAACCTGGATTGCCCCGTGTTTAGGTTTCGTACAGTTTAAAACCATACTGGGTGAACACAGATTGTGCAAATGAAAAAATACAAATAAGGAAACTTCTTGGAACTTTGAAGAAGACTTCTGAGGATGTCTGTTGCTGGGAGGGGAGCTGCAGGAAGAGCACTCCAATAATGCAGTAGTAAGCAGTGAGACGTGGTTGGCATTTGGCCGTCTGCTGGAACATGAAGCAGCAGGACTTCTGTGCGACAGCTGGCAGGACAAGTCCAGCAAAATGCCTAGTGAAATAAATGAGAGCCATCTCCTGAAAATGAGGAATAGTGGTGAGAGCGATTGTTCTCACATGAAATGTCTGAGATATGAACCTTCCTCTTTTATCGTTTAACCTATAAGGCTCTTGGTTGTAGATGCTTTCATCAGAGGGAACTGGAATGTAATTGAAAACCTTACATTACCAAAGTAATTCCTCTGGAAGAAGAAGAAGGAATTCCTTTGTTGCCTTCATTTATTCTCCAGAGTATATTTTGTAAATGTCTAGAAATTTTGCTTTTCTTCTTGTCCTTTAAACTTAGAGAATGATTGAATAACTCTTTACCATTTTCCTTTCCTGGCAGTCACTTGTTTTGATATTTTACATTTGAATCACTGTGAGGTCTTGAAGGTGTGACAAATAAATCAATAAATAATGAGCTATAACTTTGGGGTTAATTCCAAATTTGTGATTTCTAAAAAGGGATGGAATATCAAGATCACCAGACTCCGGTAAGGATAACTCTTCCACACTATTAGGGTAATAAAGGGCTGCAGAACATGAAGTGGTGCCATTTGGAAAGGAGCTGGGGCAGCATCTGACAGGATATTTGACAAAGCAGTTTGTTTGTGTGTCTCTTGCTGTACGCCACGCGAAGCTGAGCGCTGGCAGAACCCCTCCGAGTGAAAGGATGTTATTAGGTCCCCCTTGCCTCTGCGACTGGCAACGTGACTGTAGCTGACTGATTAGAGAAATTGCTGATCATCACTTTTAGTCTTGAGATTGTGGGGCTGTGTTTTTTGTTTTGTTTTGCTTTGTTAGAGAGCAGGATAATAATTCATGATGAGACCATATAGGCTACAATAAAAAAACCCATAAAACAAAAACCTTTGCAAAGCAGTTGGTATTCAGTTCCCTGACAGGCAGAATTTAGAATAAAAGGTTGCTAACATTTTGGCAGTGTTTTCCTCAGGCTTTCTCTTGTATTTGTGCCAAATATCTCACAAGGCTCAGATTTGATTAAAATGGCAATGCTCTCTGCTACTTGAATGTAATTAGAGCCATTCATTACAGCTTTAGTTGACAGTTTGGCAACCTGTACATTTTTCTGAATATGGACAGCATTCCATGGAAACAGTTCAAGGGAAGAGTGCAAGAAGAGGGTCCTCTCTTGAACTGCAGCAAATGGAAGGCTGTCTATGTTTAGAGAAGTTTACAGGTTTCCAAACTGTCAATCGAAGCTGCAAGGAAGAGCTCTAATTAGATTAACCTAGCAGAGCACTGCAATTTTTGTCAGCCAGCTCCTGTGAGCCCCTGCTGTGTAGTTATCACATATGCTACAGGACCATTAAGTATTTCTATTGCAAGTCACTCTATTTTGCTGCTATTAACCCTGGCCTTAGAACACTGTTGGATGGAAAGTAAATCAAGAGAATGTGTTTGCCTATGAAAACCTTCTCTTCAAGCCAGCTTTTTGCAGAATTTAGAAGAAGGTTTTTAATCTGCTTGAATTTCCCACCCTTTCTAATATGAGTACAACAAAATGATGCCAATAAGGTCAGAGCAGTCCTGGGGTTCTTTCAGGTTACTAATGAATTGTATCTTTCAGTTCAAAATATTAAGTCAATATTGTTATTTTCATTTTGCATTCTTCTGTGCCATGTCCTGAAACTGACAAAACATAGCAAGAAATGTAATTTAAAGCATTTCCCAAATCACCTGGAAACAGAAACGTTGTTAATTCCAATCAAATTTTCTTGTGATTAAAGTAGGAATGTGTTAGTCCAAAATCTGATGAGAACAGCTCTTTGTTTTCCCTGTGAGCCATCACTGTTAAAAGGGAAAAGCAAGAGGGCAGATTAATGGATAGGGTAATGTGTAGTTCAGTTTTACATTGCTTGTTGCTGGGCTACTTCGCTATGCGAACAGGGGGATGATAGCCTCACCGCCCTTTTGGTTTCATGGCAAACTGAACACTGAGGCTTTGCAGGAAGGAGGGTGTATCTGGATGAAAAATGGGTTCAAAGCTGGAAAGTCTTGAGATCATTTGTTTGTTTACATAATTGTACACAAAGCCCAGTTCCTCTCAACAGCAATAGGAACATGCAGACCACGAGCTTTTGCCAAAGTCTCCCACCAGACAGTTTAACCATGTGCCAGAGAAACATCTGTCTCTTTCTGCCTCAATTCCTTTATCCTCTGACATTTAACTGCTTTCCTCATTCCCAGCCTTGTTAGATGTCTCTGAATCCAGAATCTCAGAAAACCTCTTAGCTCTGGGTGGAGTTGTGGCTTTGGGCTGGACACTTAGAAATGCCTTTATTCTGCTCTGCAGAAGTGCAAGTTGCAGAGCTGTCACGACTCAGGACATGGAAGGCACCAGGAAGCTGTTACCTTTCCTTTCCTTTCAGGTCATCTGAACATCCCTGAGCTAGCTCATGTAATTGCTTTTACAACACCTGTGATGACCCTTGGCGTAGTTGCTTGCTTTGTCCGTTCTATTTAATTTCTCTTAATCCTTGCGTTATTTTATACTGTGTTAAATACATTAGGTAAGAAATCAAGTCAAGCTAAATCAAACAACATCCTTGCTGTCACAAATGTAATTACAAATGTTTAACTATTTATGTGGTATTCTCCCTTTCCAACTTTTCAGCTCATCATTGCAAATCCATTTTATTCCTTTCCCATTCTTGTTGGAACCTCCCTCTGTGTCATCCTCTTTCTTTCCCACACAGAATGTAAATAACAGCTTTCAGATGCTGTTGTTTGGCTTGGCAGAGGGCCTCATAGGCAATACCTGCTCAAGTGATTTTAACTCAAAAACTGGGATTTTACTGGCAGGCCAACTGTATTTGGTGCCTACTTCTGTACAGAAGTGTCACAGTTGTGTTACATTCTCCCATGGGTTAGTGTGTCTTAAAATCCTGCTTCTCACGGGAGTGCAGTAAATACATGAAAGTGCTGAAAGTTTCTCCGTGCCTTAGAAATATTTTTATGCAGTTCTGTCTGAAATTTTCTCTAGAATGTATATGCATTTAGATGTAAGAAGGCACTCATGTCACCTGAGAAGAATCCTTAGCTCCATGTGTTCTTTTACTAAGCCACAAACATTAATAATCTGTATTGAATATGAAAGGGAATTTGAATATGGGAAATAAAGGGAATATGTAGGTAAGTATATGTTTGACTCTGAGACTGCATAAAGTTGACTGAAAGCAAAATAAAATGTTCTTTGGGTAGCTGTGTGGTTATCTTTGTTTCTAGCAGTTTTCTAGTAAGTCATTTGTGGTTCCCTCCTCTGTATTGCAGTCTGCACTGCAACTTAGATACAGAGATAGTCACAAATGGCCTTCAAATGCATTCCCTACCTGGCCAGGATACTCAACACTATTTCTTTCACCTGATGCATGGGAATCCTTGTGGCCAATTGTGACAAACAAGATCCACAATTCACACTTCAAGCTGTCTAAAACTACTATAATTCAAGACTGATACTACATTCATATTGTGAAGTTGGCATTAGAGTCATAAAATCACAAAATGATTTGTGTTGGAAGGGACACCTTTTTCCCCCAGATGTCACCATCCTGGCTTCTGGGCTCAGCCATGCCCTGTGGTGGGGCTGTTGGAGCCATCTGGACTGGGCTGTGTCCGGCATGGAGCAGCCCGGCCGCTCCTCACAGAGGCTGTCCTGCAGTCCCCACTGCCAGCACCTGTGCACAGCAACCCATACACGTTCCTAGACAGCTGAAAAAATCCATGAGCCAGCCTGGAATCACCTTTTTCAGAATACCTATAAGGCAGACATAATGGCACCACTCTGTGGTTGGCCTCCTTTCTCCTCACTCCTGGTTGTTTTCATCCCTGCTGCAATCCAGTTCTGCCACAGGAACTCTCCCACTGTCTGTGGGTTTGATCTGCTTTCACTGATGTTGATATGTGAATTGAAATTCAGCTGAATGTCTCAGTCAGGAGAACCTTTCATTTATCTGGAGTGGCCTCAGGGGTACGTGGTCTGTGCCAGATACATCTCTCAGTTCTGTCTCCTCTTCTGCCTTTGCACTTAAGCTTGTGATGAGACTGATGGCTGGATTCTGTTTATACATTGACAGCTTTTTCTAGGGACAATCCATTTCTTCATGGGCCAAGTTCCCCAGAACAAAACTGGTGTGCTCATTTTGGCTGTTCAAGCTCCCCTCTGTCACCCCCATCTCTCACAGGGTAACTGAGGCTACACTGTTAAGTTGTACCCCTCAGGATACTTTTTCTCTCAAGGTCCTCAGGACCACAAAGGTGGGACTTTTGTAAATATCCTTCTCTGCACAGATTCTCTGATTGGCTTGTCAGCTTGTCAGGGTATCTCACTTCCAGGCATCTGCACAGAGGAAGAAAGGATGCTCTGACAACTTTTTTGGTCTTCTGGGCCTGCTGGCATCTTGCTGCCTGTCAGAATGCTTTCCTGGTTATCACCAGGCAGTAGAAGACACTTCCATCTGTTTCCAGTGTTATCTACCTGAATAGCTCCTGACATGATCTGCTCTTTGGCTACTCTGGAAGGTGTGTTGGGGAGTGATTTTACATGAGGAGGTGCCTTGGGGCCCTGCTTTGGGATTTTCCACATTTGTTGGTCAGGAATGTACCAGTGAATCCATATAAAATTGTAACTCACTAATGTCAGGTCAGGTTAGGGTTACATGACTCATGCATTTATATATGCAATGTACATAATTCTCTTATAATAGATTTTAAAATACACTGGGAAGAAAACTTAGGCTTAATCCATTAAAAATTACATCAGAAAGGTTGCCTTTTTTCACTCTTTCTTCCCTGTGGTGGGTTGACCTTGTCAGGATGCCAGGTGCCCATCAAACCACTCCATCACTCCCCATTCTCAGCTGGACAGGGAAGAGAAAATAAAATGGAAAACGACTCATAGGTTGAGATAAGGCAGTTTACTAAAGCAAAAGTGGAAGTTATGATGCACACAAGCAAAGAGAAAAAAAAATTTTATCCTTTACTTCTCATCAGCAAATGATGTCTGGCCATGTTGTGGGAAGCAAGGCTTCAGCACTTGGAATGGTTGCTCCATAAGGCAAACATAAATAAGGAATGCCTCCCCTTCCTCCTTTTTTACTTTGCTTTTATATCTGAACTGACATCCTATGGTATGGAATATGGTTAATATGGTTAATTTGAAATATGGAATATGGTTAATTTGGGTCAGCTGGCCTAGCTGTGTCCCCTCCCAGGATCAGCCTTCTGATGGAGGGGGATGGTTGGAGAGCACTGTTGCTGTGCCAGCCCTGCTCAGCAGGACCCAAAGCACTGCTGAGTTATCAGCACCTTCCCAGCCACCAGGGCAGAGCAGAGCAGGGCACAGTGAGGGCTGCTGTGGGGAGTGAACTCCAGCTCAGCCTGACCCAGTACCCTGCCCATTTAACTTGCTGAAGTTAACTTGCTTCCACTGAAAGGGTTATCCCATTCAGACTTTCATATAGTCTTTACCTTAGTGAAACACAATAAATTTTAGAGAAAGATTCTTGAAGAGATTCTTGTTAAACATGCTATTTCACCCCAAAGTGCATTCTAGATTCTCTTGGCCATTCTTCTTGGTTTAATTAGATACTATTTCTTTTCCTTTGGATCTGCAAGTCACTCTCTGTTAAGCTAAGGGTGATTTTCAGTTCTCCTGACTGAAAAATTAACGCCCATCCTTTGGTGATTTTTAGGCAGGTTTGCATGTGAAGTGGATAGAAATCAGCACGTTAGCAAACATGCTGGATGTGTGAGGGAGTTAAGTGCAGGTGGGTAATTTGCTTGTTTGAAACCAGACACGGTGACACTTGCTCCCGCAGCGATTTGGCCCTCACCTTTAGCCTTTCTCCCTTCAGCTCCCAGTAATGCAGCTGTCAGTCTCGGCTCCCCCCTCCTCTCAGCCCTGTGACCGGGGCTGTGCCTACACTGTGGATGCCAGAGCCAGCTCCAGACTCACTGCATGGTGTTGATGTGCTGCTGGTTTCCCAGAAAGGAGTTGATCCCATCACACGGCAGGCAGACGGCTGAAACTGCTGAGGCAGCTCTTGTCCTCTAAGTGCCCACTCTCCTCCCCTGACTTTGAAGGGTTCATGTGGGGGTATCTACACTGCAGATAGTGTTTCAATGTTGTGTATGTAAAACGTGAGAATTGCAGGGGTTTGTAACCTAATAGGGCAAATGTGAAGATAAATATCGTGTTATTTTAATTAGGCAATTGACTAGGTAGCATTTTTAAGCCTTTTGGAGTTCTGTTCTGTAAATGCTCTCTGTTCATGTTTGCTTAACTGATTTCAATCTTTCTAGATCCTATAGAATCACAGAATCCTGGAATTGTTTAGGTTGGAAAAGGCCAAGCAGTAATCTAACACTGCCAGGCCCACAACTAAATCAAGTCTCTAAGGGCCATATACACATGATTTTTGAACACTTCCGGGTACCCTGATTCCATCACTTCCCTGGGCAGCCTGTTCCACCCTCTCAGGGAATAAGTTTTTCCTAATATCCAGTCTAAGCACAACCTGAGGCTGATCAGGACGAGGTACAAAAATTCTGTGTACACATTGATTCTTATGATGAGCTGGATGAATTTGAAGCAGAGGGAATCCATAACTGAGCTACCTTTAAACAAAGTATGACAGCTGAGGCCACTGTTCAGCCTATTTGCCAGCACAGCTACCCAGTGCTCTGGGTAGGCTTCCCACTGTGCTGAGCTGCCCAGCACTGGGCAGGACACTTCTGTGGGTACTTACCTCTTAACTTGCCATCCAAGCTGAGCAGTGCCTTGCTGAGCACACCAGGGTGGATTCCAGCCGAGAAACAGAGATCTGAAACCCTGCCCTTGCACGTACTCTGGGTGAGTATTTGCTGCAGGACCTCAGGAATGCTGGGTATTAGATAATTATGGATATCTGCCTCTGTTTTGGCAATCCAGAGGGCTCATCACTTGTGTGACTTTGGCAATGCTGGGATCTGTTTTATCTTGCACTGCAGTGTACTTTCAGGGCTTGGGATCCACATGACTCTTTGGAAAGACAAGCAGGTTTTTGTGGATTGTTTCTGATGTCCCAGCTTTGTGAAGGGAAGTTACCTGATCTGATGGGTGAGTAGCAGCACATGGTGTGACAAGGGCAAAACCAAGCAAGGTGCTGGTTGCCCTGTCAGTACACACACAGTGAGTGGCCACCTGGCTCCCACCTCTGACCACAGAGTGTCTGGATCCCTTTGGCAGAACCAGCAAGAAACTTGTAGAAGTGTTCCATCTTTGATATCTTCGTCCATCCAGTCAAATGTGAATAAAAATATTCTGTTTTTTCAAAAGATAAAAGGAAAGAGAAATGTATGAGCGGGCAGATTGTGATCATCTAAACCTAATTTCCTTAGAAACCATAAGTAATCGTGGATCCGCAGAAAATAAGAAAAACTCTCTGGAATGTTACAAATGGGAATATGGTATAAAGGGTAAAATACATCCTAGGTTTATTACTCAGGTTCAGAGCAGTAGAGCTATAAAGATAAAGCTGGAATACATATGGGGAGGGGATTTGATTTTGGTGACTGGAAGCCAAAACATGGCCATCTCAAACCAAATTTCCTTCCTTCTGTACAGTTTTCTGAGGTAGGGTTTAATGTTTTCCCCGGAGAGAAAAATTAAATGTTTTCTTGAAGAGTATTTGTAAAACTGAAGTCTACATGCTTTTGACATCAAATCACAAATGTAGTGCTATATTGCCCTGTGGGCATGGAAATTTCAAGCTCTTGAGTACACTATTATAATAAGTTTAAAATGCATTTCTTGCAAACAGTGTAATTTCTGGAGACACTTTAGTTGTACATTGGCTTACAGATTGTTATCACAGTTGTATAAAGAAAAGAAGAAAATATTTCTATTTCCAAACACCAGAATCAGACTGACAGGCCTGTGCTCTCTTTGAGGGAGCAGCGGGGACTTCTGTTTTCCTCTGACTGTAAAACTGCTTTCCAACCCTTATGCAAAAGTATTAATCTTTGCTAGAAACAAAGCAAAGCACATCTATTCATTAAAACTCCGAGAATTTATCTCAGTATGTTTTCAAGTAACAGTTTTGAAATTATTTCACTAAAGCAGGTTAAATTAAAAGAAGGATTTGACCTGGAAAGAAAGCAATGACTTTTAGTCAGACACCCATGTCTGGCCTTGCTGTCACATTCAGGTTATGAGGACATTGTCAGCATACTTGTCAGTCTGTTCCATGTATTTCAAGAAAACTAGGTTGTAATAAATGGGGACAACTGGTGATAACATAATGTTTAGCTCACCAAAGCTATTTCTGATGATTTGGGTTAGAAGGTAGTGAGCAGATTTCCCAGTTCATGTCTTTGCATCTTGAAAGCTGTGACTTCATTATGCTGAAGTGACTCCCCACAGATCAATGTCTTGAATATCCCCTATGAAGTTAATTTCATGGCTTTTCCTGGCACCTTGTTTCTGCATTTGCATCTGGGTTTATTTTGCCTTCACATAGTTATGAAAATTTCCCTAATTTTCAATCTGCATCTTTCCTTGTTAATGCCTTACTTTATTATTTTCTCATCTTCCCAGTGGGTTGATATGACTGATTTATCTCTTATCTAATATCCATTCACATGTCCATGAATAATCCTGCTTCCTCTTGGTCTTTTCTTTCCATGAAAGCTCCCTCATAGTTGAAGATGTTTTCTCTTAAACTCTTTCAAATTCAACAGCATTTTTAAAATTTTCCCCTATATTAAAAAAAGAATAAAAAAAAATCAAGGAAGGCTGGAGCTAGCTGTAGTGACAAAGTTGTATATTTAATATGCTGTTTTTATTAACACTACTCAACGCAGTGTTTGACTTCTCTCTGACAGTCACAGTAACTTGAGTTCAATGCATTAACAGTTTTAATCTTTCTCTCATATAATTGCTGATGTCTTTATAGTGGTGATTTTGATTAAGTCTAGATCAATGTGAATAAGTTTTCCTCACTTGAGTCAAGTCATATTTATTTCTCTAAAACCCTGGGGTTCTGTACAAAAAATCAGTAGTGAGTTTTAACTGTCTCTTTTGGCCCATGAACAGACTTCAAATGCAAAGGTTTTGATGCTCAATTCAAGAAATATAATACATTTTAAAAGATTCAGTGCTTGAAAAGTGTTAGAAAGTGCAAGCTATGAACGCCTGGCTTTGCTGACCTAAGGAGAGCTAACTACACTGCTATGACGTGGTAGAAACATAAGCAAAGGTGGGGGAAACTTCTGGGATAGTGGGAAGAAGTTGATAGCTGCTACCAGGAAAAAAACACATGCAAAGACAGAAAACCAGATCTAAGCTGGAACCAGCAGCAAGAGAAGTAGCTTTGTTGGAGCTGTGACTGAAAGCTGAAACATTATAGACTCCTAAGGACCTTCGATAGCGGGACGTGATCTCACAGTAACCTGCAGAAGGCAACTGGATAACAACAACTTCCAGCCTGAATGTCTTCCCCATGCTAACAAAGATGGAAATGGGCTTTCACATCCAGCTCCTACAGGGTTTTCTTCTGTGTTGTCTAAAGTGGATTTTCAGTTTTTCACTGACGGCAGGAAATTACCCAGCTCATCATTAGGACGGAATAAACCTACCTAATCCAGGTATGAAATGGTATTCTTTGAAAATAATGTTTTCCCCTGGCACTAAGTTTTTTCCAATCTGATTTATAGAACAGATTTCCTGCATGTCATTAACATGAAATTGATTGCTGAGTAAATCTTCTAATTTGGTCTTCTGCTAGACTAAGACCATCCACTTCAAGGATTGTCCATATCACGTCAGTGAAAAAGATCTTACTGCTTGTTTTAAAATTCTGATTTGGGACTGGTGTTTTAGTCAATCCCATCATTTGTTCTGGTTCCTACGAGACAAATTCTTAAGTGCTTGTCTTCATTTCCTTATTCTGGGTAGAATACTTCAGTGAGACTGGATTGGATTATAATTACCCATCAGAAGGACAGGATTTCCTTGAGCAGATTTAAAGGTTCTTGCAAACCCTTCCACTACGGACAGTACAGTTTCCATTCCTGCCCCAGATCTGCTGCTACCGAACCAGCAACTGATTTTCTGTGGCTTACTGGTCCCCCAAAAAATCACATAAATTCTGTGCCTTTGCTTCAGCTTCATGCATCTCTACCCCTTTCTTGCCTCTTGCTAAAACAAATAATTTATTTTGTGTTGTTATGAAAGTGCTCCCGGCCAGATTGTGTATGCATGCTGATGATCTTCTGTGATAAGATACTGTACAACTTTACAGTGCCACACACAGCAGCATGCAGGAGCTCACATGATGGTCATTTAATATCCATGACTCACAGTCCACAGGACTAGGATTCCAGCCAGCTGGGATTTGTTCTAAGTGGCGTGAAATGACAAACAGTGCATGATATACAGCTCAGATACCAAACATGGTGGCCAAGCATTTAAAAAAACATGGCTCCTTGCCCTCTCCAGTTGGAAAAAAAAAAAAGGAAAAGAAAATAAAAGAAAATAATGCAATAGATTCACCTAATGACTACTGAATATCATTTTTCAAAAATTTATGAATAATTAAGTGCCAAGATAAAAAGCACTGTATCTTGGCCTTTCTAGGTGGTTTCTGCACCCTCACTGGTCTCTGGTTGTTTTCCCTTCGTTTAATTTTTCAGTTTGAGTTTTATGTTGGAAACTGGTAAGTCCTCTCTAACTGTGCTTGTGATGTCTCTGCCTGATTTTTTGTACATAAAATTTCAACTTATTTTCCCTGGCTTGATATTCAGCTGGGATGTTATACAGTTGCGGAGTGCAAGAGGGATTAGATGTTACTCTGTGATTCACCCAGTCCCTGAGGACAGCTATATAAAGATTATTCTCTTCCCCTTGGCCCCAGGGAAGCTAGGGGGCAGATTACGAGCTAGCGGAAAAGACGAAGGCATAAAGAAAAAAACTCACCGACTGCAAAGAGGCTCCTGGAGCACACATTCCCCTGCTCTCACATTGTGCAGAACTGGGAAAAAGTGTGCCCCACTGCTCACCCACTGTTGGCATAGCCACGGAGGGGCAGTTCAAGGGAGAACAAAGCCACTAAAAGTTCTCTTTCCCACATTGGGACTGCTGCTTTCACAGAAGTTTCCCAAGGTTTCCTTTTTCAAGGAGAAGAAGGTGATGGGAAAGGCAGGACCCAGAGACCCTGTTGTTTACAGATGCTTTTTCCCTATGGCCTGGGAATCCTGAAATGTGATTGCCTTGTAAGGGCAGGTTATTTTCAGCCACTCCCTTCATTATGTTCCTGTTAAACCCATGGCTCAAGTGGGGCTTCTGTGCGGGAGAGATTTTGCACTGGCTCTCTGCCCAGGGATAGATTGCAGCAAGGGTGGACTCCGACAGAAATAGGTGGATATGTGTGTAGACCTCCAAGTCTTGAAACGAGAATATCACTGCTGGAGGTCAGGCTTTGGGCTTGCCAGTATTCCCCTCCTTTACTGAAGTCAGTTGACGCTCCCTTGCCAGTGCCGGCTATTTTTGTAACAGTCTCACAGCGGTGGGGATTTTCTCATTTCGGACCATGTCACAGAATTGACCCAACTTGGGATACTTTTGCCTCTGAGACTTCATTAAAGAGTTTAAACTGTATTTTCATGCAACAGTTTCTTCTAGGTTACTTGTTTACAAGTAGGAAGTACTTTAATTTTTAAAAAATATTTAATTGTATTTTTATGTGTTTCATCTGAGGCTTTAATATTTTAAAACTATTATTTTTTTTCCTCTGGAAACACTTGTCTTTCCTAATTTCTCAGAAACAAAGCTTTGAAAAGAAAATCAAGATTATTGGGTTGCAGGGGTTTTTATTTTAGTGGATATACAACAGTTTTAGATGGCTTTTCAAAAACTTGGAATTATGGATTTAAATCCAAAAAGTCTCATATCTGGTCCTTTTCCATGGTTTTTATGGAAGAACCAAGATATGATTTGAAAACTTTGAAGAAAGAAGGAACCTGAAAGCTGACAGCTATGACAACACCTGCCTCAGCTTTCTGTGTTCTGCGTGGCACATTTAGATATATTTATCCTTCTATTTTTGCATCACCATTTTGTCCTGCATCTCGTCACATGCAGCAGGGTTTTGCTGCTTCAAAGTCTTTGTCAACTGTAAAGTCACTGCTCCATGTAGCTTGTTTAAGATGAAAAGCCTTTCCAAAATGAGGGTTTGGCATCTTTACAATAGGAGCAGCGTACTTTCATTTTATTCTATTTTTAATTAAGAATTTTGCTGCAGCACTATCTGGTATTACCATTGGCTTTACTAAGGCTTCACTGCCTCAACTTCTGTTTTTGATGTTCATTATGTTCAAATATGTTTTGTTTGAAAATATATGTTGCTATTCATGTTACTAAGAGCAAACTCAAAGTGCCCTGTACAAGAAGGTAATGAGATTTGTGATGATTCCCAGTTCCTTGGGGAATTATTTCTGCCTTAGCCATCTAAGCACTTTTGGGAACACTCTGTCCTTGCACAAGGAAGCTTCCCTTAGTTATAAGTAGATATTTAATATAGGGCAAGATTAAAATCCTTGACGAAGGTTGACAGTGACTTCACTGGGTCAAGGATTTTACCACAGGATAGTGAAACACAGAAATGAACAGAAATGAACAATGTATGACATTGTCTCCCTTGTGAAGAGAGATCACTTTTGGCATGGATCTTGGACCTCAACCAAGCACTTTGTCTTCTGAAGTGAGAGCTGTAGTGTGTATGAAAATGGATCCATATCGTGCTACCTGTTGGACTTGTTGGATTGGTTTGTATTTTCTTGGCAATAACATGGAAGAGAGGGGTGAGTCTGTGATAATTTCTCCTATATTAGTAGGTGACATTGGTAAGATATATTTAATAATTTGTCTGTCTGGCCTCAATTTCTTTACTGATAGGCAGTCTAAGGAATATTTGCTACAGATTGCTGGGCATTTAATCTTTAGATATCTATCAGAACACTGCAATCATCTTTTGACTATAGCTGTGGCTTCCTACAGTCTCCATTGAGTATTGAGCTACTTACTCAAGAACCCATCTTGTGTCAGCTAGGCTCTGGAGGTTACTGATGTTTCCTGATACAAATATGGGAACAATAGACAGGATTATAATTTTCAATGAAATGTTGAGTTACAAAGAACTTAAGAGACCAAGATGTTTTGCAGAAGTGTTATCTCATCTTAACTCCTTAATGTCCTATAATTGGGAGGGAAAGGAAAAAAAATTATAAAGAAAAAAAATTAAAAAGAATGAGGAGTTTCTTGGGTTTGGAATATTAATTTTTCAATATCTTGCTCTATGGTTTATTTTTCCAAGGAAGAAAACATTTGCATTGGCAATACGTTGATTGGGACAAAAAAAAAAGTATTCTGAGCTTCATTTCACAGGGCTGGCAGTGCTTCTTTACTCAGCCTTGTGGTACCTCACCTCCCACAGGCCTGTAGATAAAAGGCCTGAATCAAAGAACCTTGGTCATCTAATTCCCAACACCGCCTCTCTCTGTGCGTCAACTACTTGCCCACTGTTCCTTCTTTCTGCTGTCCTGAACAATTTCCTCTGTACTGTAAGAGTGCATACAATTGTGTAGGTCTAGTTGATGCATTCTCAATTTTCTTTGCTCAATGGCTTCAGTGTGCTCACTTTTGCTTGCCATCATCTCCCTAGTCTGGTTCTCTGACTGGAGGCTGTGATTAGAAGGTCATGTCTACATGGACGTACTGGTTTGTGGTGCTGGAGACAACAGGGTCAGAAGACATTCTGAGCACATGTTTTGGAGAGGACATATGAAACTGCAGTGAAGTTGAAGGATCTGTTTCACATAGCAAAATGTCAAAGGAGTCTGAAAGGCTTTTAAATGGGAAGTACTGTAGGAAACCACCTTCTCATCTGCTGATGACTGAACAGTTTCTCTCGTAGAAGAATGCCCCAATGCAACTTGCTACCTTTTGTGTCTTTAGTTTAGCAGACAGAATGACAAGGAAGAGACAGATCTACTGTCTGCAGGAATCAAATTGTAGAATTCAGTGTCTCACTCCACTTGGACCTTGAAGGTCTTCAAAAATCATTTGAGGCAAAAGGAAGGAAAAATTTGTGATGCTGGGAGAAATAAAACATTTCACTTTTGTAGACCAAACTTCAGATTGACTTTTGTAGATGAATTTGCCAGGAAGGGAAATGAATGAAGAAATATCCAGCTTCAGAGACCTGGGATGAGGCTGGGTGGGAGTTCATTTCACAGTAAACTCCAAGTGTCCATGTGAATTCTGATGACAGTGACATCAGTGATGGCACTAATTTTTTTGAGAGGTGGGAGATGGCACAGGGCGAGGGTGTGCAAACATCTTCAACAGAAACTTCCAGGAGAAGAGAAAGTGACTGGTAGAAAACTCCCCCACTCTCCAACTTTCACCCATGAAGATTGATGAACCTCCCTGCAGCTCTGTCCTGGTCTTTTCAGTGAAGAATCCTGCTAGCTCTCTCATAGTGGCAGAAATAATTAAAAAGGGAATCAACTTCAGAGGAACATAAACACACAACAAAAGTCTGTCTCTTTAATGATATCCCCCTCCATACTTCACTGGCAGGCATTCTGCTAATCCAATACATGTTAATTCTATTTCTAATTAGGGCTATAGCTCACCAGAGGCTGTTTTATATCTAACATAGGTATGGTTAATGTTTTTAATCCTTGGTTGGGGAAAGAATCTGGTGATCTGGTGGTATGGAGTGAGATTTTAGGAGAGACTGGAAGACATGGCACACAAGACACTAGAAGTTTAATGGCTTGTTATCTTTGCTCAAAACTGCCATGGCAGATGCATGAAACTACACTACTTTGGACAGCAGTGGATTTTATAGAAACAAAGTTCAACATAGTCATAAATGTATTAACTTTCATTACAGCTGTGTTTCATGCAATGTTTGAAAACTCAGAAAATTAGGGCCACTGCACTGTTGGCAGAATGGAATTATGAATCATTCTCACTTCCCAGTGCCCCTCCATCACTGAAATGAGGCAAAGAGAACACCTGGCTGCTGAGCAAAGACAACCTCTGAAAAGCAACTCTGTATGTATCTGTATGGATTGCCTCTTTTGAGGGCAAATGCACCTCTTTCAAAGTTAAGCTGAAGTTTTTCGATTAAATAGGTTTTGATCAATTAATATTTAGTTGAATGTCAGTATTTTACAAGTATTTTTCATTACTTTGTAACACAGGTGTCCCATAGAATTCCTGTCTGAGTTGCTGGATTCCTGGCAAAGGAGGTCACTCATCACTCAGGTTCAAGGGAGATCCAAGAGGCATATTGCCAAATGTTGGATTCCTCAGCAGAGTCTGAGGTTTCCAAAAACAGTCTGAAGGCTCTTGGAGGAAGGAGGCTCTGAAAGCTGCAAGGCTCCCCAGCATAGAACTGAGATGTAGGTCCTGCAAATCCTGGAGTTGGCTTCCAAGGGCTGTAGCTGGAACACTCTCATGAAGTTATCACAGTATCATGAAATTATCACAGAACTATGATTCACATATGCTACCCAGAGCCTACAGAAAGGGACCTGCAAACACAGATTTTGTGTTGGAACAAGATTGGTATCTATCCAGTGTTGACTATATTAAGATTATTTTGAAAACCAGGCCATTCCCAAATGCACTCATATGGCTTCATGTGCCTTATAAAATTTTCTTGCTAAAAGAAACCTCTCTAGTTTTAGCTCCACTTTGTGTAGCTGGTCATAATCCTGTCTGCAATTCTTCATGAGCAGCAACTTTCAGTGAGGTTGAAGAGTAATGTAAATAACTAGAGTTTCAGGAGTCAGGGCTGTGCTGTGGAGCGCATTCCATCTCGATCATCCCCGACTTGTATTGAAGGAGAATCAATGATGGTCTTGTCAAGAAATAACAATTTCCCATGATTTTTCAGAGATTCACTGAAACCACATTTGGAAAACAGCAGTCAAGGTATTCAGTCTCCATCCTCTTATTTGCAGAGATAGTTTCTTTACTATGTCATATCTATAGCTTGATCCAACTGAAACCAGTATATGGGGCTTTCGCAATTGTTCTGCTCCTGGAAAGGTCACACTGGGCTGGCTTGCACAGCATGAGGAACAAACTTCAGGGACTCACTTGCACTTGAAGAAAATTTGCAAGTATTATCACACTGGAGATGGCCTTCTCTCTGAAACTGGATCTGGGGTTATAAGGAGGGAGGTACTTGGTGTGTCTTTGAATTCTAAAGGATCTTATGGCCATCTATAATGCTTACAGTAATGTATGGCACCAGTCAGGAGGAAATAAGGTTGTACATTTCCTTTATGAACTTCTGGTTATTCCCAATAATAACACCTTCTAGCATTGTAAATCTGTTCACTTCTCACAGTCTGGGTCTCTCAAACTCCTGTACTATATGCTTTAACCCTTCAGTTTTTAATTTGGTGCCTCATTTTTTTCCAAATAATCATGTCCTTATACAGAGCTTGCACAAGACTAAATCAAGCCAAAAGAAAACATCTGGAGATGTCAAATTGTGGATGAATGGAAGTCTCAGCTGGATTGTTCCATACAATTTTGGATACCATACTTCAGAAAATATGTGGTCCAAATGGATGTACTCTGCAGAGATTAAAAAGAATAACTGGAAACTGTGATCAGCAAGGAAAACAAAAGCAGAATTAGGTTTATTTAGTCTGAAAAAGAGAACTCCAAAGGAAGGCAGGAGAAATATTCCTTAGGTATGCAAGCGCTTGCTGGGAAGTAAGAGCTTGTTGTCAGAGCATTCACAATGCATGAGACAAAAGATAAGGAGCAAAGGAGACTTGTGGCCAAATCAAGGGGTAAAGTGTGAAAGGATATCCTAGCACTGAGTTATATTGACTGAGAAAGCTGTTAAATCTCCATCATTAAGGGAGATAGCTGCTGTTGTTTTCAACAAGCATTGCTCAGTTATGTCTAGATGGGAGTTGAAAGGAGAAACTAAGCTGATTTTTCAGAACACTTCCAGCCATAGCTTCTATTATATGTTTTGGAAGTAGGAAAGGAGAAAACTCTTAGAGTTTGGGGTGAAACATGAAGAAACACCCAAAGATTATGATCTTTCACGTTATTCTTTTATTGGCAAATACCACATATCAAAACTAAAGGAATTACTTGTATCTTCCCTGATACGTTAAGATTTCTAAAAGTAGCTGTCTGCTCTGCTGTTTTGACAAATGTGATAAAGTGATAGCTCTATTATTATGTTTCTCCTTGCCCTGTTACTGAAAGAGCAATTGAATAAAGTTGTAGTTTATATGTTCTAGTAGTTTTAGGCATTAAGGCTCAGGTAGTGTTTTCAACCCTGCAATGGACTCTCACTCTGATCTTGTGCAAATTCAAAACATTTGTAATGCTCTTCTGCCTTACAGACAAGGCATAAACTATTCAGTGCAGACATTTGGTCTATGTGTTTCAAGAAAATATAAGATATTAGTATCTTACTTATTAGTATTTTTAAATATCCCCTAAAACCTCCTCTATTTTTTTCTTTTGGCTTTTTCTAATAGAGCTTTTACAACCTGTATGTAAAAATTAATTAAAATGATTATCATGCAGTTGGTATTTTTTCCTTTTAGCTTGCTGTCATATAAAATGGTGCTTATGCAACCTTCCTTCCTTCCTTCCT